>JARHVA010005483.1:225000-402500 GCA_037957365.1 Torreya grandis
CAAGACATGTTGGACTCTATAAATCTACATGTTAGGCATATCATATTTAATATGTGTTGTTTCATTTCTAGATTTGATGTGAGATAGATGGTGTGGGCCTAATTTTTATTTTCCAACTTTGACTACAATGAGGAACTAGAATTATTGAAATAAAATTATCTATCAACAAATGTGCCCAAGGAGAATGGTCTTATTCAATAGGTACTTAATAACCTCATGATTAGTGAATAAGATGAAGGGGGTAACCAATAAGTACTACCAAAATTTATACAAGGTGTAGACCATGGCAAGTGCCTTCTATTCAATTTTGGTGTAGTTTTGCTATGTTTTGCTCAGCTTTATGCTTGCAAAAGAAATGGGATGGTCCATTTTTCCTTCACTTGGTTTCACCAAAATGGCACCAATTGTAGATCCAAATGCATCAACATGGATTTTAAATGGATTCTCCTAGTTTTGAAATTATAATCTTGGCATGCTTGCCAATTTGAGCTTTAGGGTCTCAAATGCATATTCCTACACTACACCCCAATAGAATGGTCCATCATTTCACAAGAGTTCTTCAAGTGGTGATGAAATTTTGGAATAGTTCCTTATAAACTTCCTATATTAAATACAATTTCAAATAAATGTGTGAATTTATTTTTTTTGTTGATGGGGTCTGGAGCTAAAGGATTATGGAAATCTTCATCAGATCAATGAGCAAACCATCCTTGTAGATGATGTGTAATTTTCATTATAGATTTGTTTTGAGAGGAAGATAGAGGAGTGGAAGTTATTATTTTCAACATATAATTTAATTTATTATAAAGATAATTAATAAATTTCAAATCATATAAAATGTAAATGCATAATATTTAAAAATTTATGGTTTAGTAGCTTCATATATTGAAAAATGCAAACTTGAATTTGAGCATTATTCAAAATTAAACAAATTTTAAATATAAAATTGGAGTTGAGATTTAGATATATATAAAACTATATTCACCTCTCATACATGAAGCATAAATTATCATAATAATCCTTCACTATCCCATACATAGTCTAGTTGTCTAAGTACACTTGCAGGAACTTGTGAATAAAGTCTTTAAAAGTGGTGACAACCACTTGTGAAAATATAATTAGTACATTCTTGAGTCTAAAGGGCATCATGTTTTTTGTGAAACAACCCGATTATATCATAAAGGTCATTTTGGGCTTGTCCTCTTCAATCTAAGCTTGATGGTATCCTAATAACTCATTAGTGAAAGTGTCTATCTCACAACCTACAACATGATCCAAGACTTCATTAGTGAATGTAGTTGGAAAGGGGTCAGTTACATAGGAGGCATTAAATAATCTATAGTTAATGCAAAGTTTGATGTTCCCATCCTTTTTTATGCTAATAACCATGGGGATAACCCATTTATATTCTTACATATGGTATATTATTCCTACTACTAGCATACCATCAATCTCTATTTTGACCTTGGCACAAAGATTGGGGTTCATCTTATAAGGCTGATTCTTGATAAGTCTTGCACCATCAACTAGATTGATGCTTATCTTCCCAAGGGATGGGTATGTGCCTGTCATGTCTCTATAGTTTCAAGGCAACAAGTCTTGGAAATCCTTTAGGAGGCCCATAATACATGTCAACTCTACGTCAGACTAATAGGTACCTAAAGTAGCAATCTTTGGTTCCCCTTCTGAGCTAATATATACCTTTGTCATTTTTAGTGGTATGTAATAGGGATCATTATTCTCCTAATGTGAATCCTTGATTTGACTTCTATCCTCAGTTGTTTCTATGAAAATATGGGTAGGATCTTCTTCTTCTAGGTGTTATCCTCAACTTGGTACACTAAATTCCTCTTGCTTGTCAAAAGTGTCTAGTTGTACACATTCCATGTTTCATCATCCTCATCACTAGAGCCACTATTGAGGGTTTTATATTTAAATAAAGTTATCAGTGCCAACCCATTTTCACCAAACATGTCTTTTAGGTGCTCCTCCAATATTTTAGTGCAAAATTTTACAAATAAAAGGAGAAGGTGTGAACAAAATACTCTTTTAGTGCATCCTAATAGGCTATCTCATGGTTCATATAATTGATAATGTACCATGATTGCATCAAAGTCTTTAAGTTCCTATAGAAGGCATGCACCCATAGGTCCCTTGGGGCATTTTTATTGTAGACAGTCCATGTCTTTTCACAAAGGTGCACATACGTTATGGGTTCAAAGTCACCAAAGTAATTTGAGATGTTTAGGTCCTCTTCAATTTTCCAAAATCTAGTGTAAATCACTACCTTTACATCTTTCCAAGTTGGAAATCCAGGCCTTTGTGTTACCCACCAATGAGTGATAGTGTTCCTTAATGTATACATTAGTTCACCCATCCTATCCACTTATTTGGGGATGCATGATTCAAGGTCTCAAACATAATCTTCTACTAGATTACTCCCTACATATCTTAAGAGAACTGTAAGTTTTCCCTTACTAAGGTGAAACACTCTTTTTCCCTTCTTGGAGCAGGTACCCACCTTTTAGAAGTGTGATAAATATAGACCTAGCTTGTCTTCACTAATTTTGGCATCTTTGTGTGCACTAAATGGCATCTTCAACTAGTGGTCTCATATTATTCCTTGACCCATTAGTCATAGACAACATCAATAGTATTAAGTTTGATTTCCCATCTTCCTAAGAAATTAGTCCTTGATCATTGGGGTTTAGTGTCTTGGTGCCTTGCATCATGATATTATATATGTGTTTTATCTCATCCTTAAGGTCTACACTCTCAACATAGGGGGGTCCTTGGTATTGTGAGAAGGGTATAACTACCCTCTCCTTTCCATTATCAAATTTTATGTAGTGCTTCTTAAAGCACATAGCTACATTATTTGCATAACATCATGGCCTTCCTATAAGAGCTAAGAAGTTATCTTGTTTTTCCAATTTGATCACTTCAAAGTCATCTCAAAATTTGGTGCCTGTGATATCTAAAAATATTCTCTTCAAAATTATGATAGGCTACGCTCAGGTCTTGTTGGCCATGAAAATTACATGAGGGGAACACCTCAAGGCTAGCCTACTCATTTTTCCCCAATTATTATTGGTTAAGATGTTGACCTCAATACCTATGTCTACAAAGACTTCATAAAGAGACCATCAATCAATAGTATCATTCATGAGGATTTATTGTTCATAATCTACATTCTATGTATGATGAACTTATTGTGTCCTCTCCTTATGTGTCACAACAAAATCAATTAGAATTTGACCTATATTCTCCAAGAGCAAGTTGTTTAATAGGGGTAGCATTCCCTCTATTTTTATGAGGAATAGGATCTCTATTGATTATTGTATCTCCACTTCCTAACTATCTTGCTTCTTTTGGGAAGCAACAACATATGCTTCTAGATCTTGCACTAGTTGGATCTCCCCTTGTAAGTTTTGGATTACATTCATGGCTTGTTGTAATACATATTTTTGGCACATTAGGTCTAGGTAAGGTATAACTTTAGTTTAGGCTGCATTACACATTTAGTGTGACCCTTATCCCTGTACTTTATACGTAACTCAAGTATTGGCACAACTGGTGACTGAGTGGTGAATCCACTGTGAGTAGTCACCTATACTTTGATTTTCATTGTGTAGATCAGTTACACTTTCAAGGTCCATTTCTCTATCTTTGTCTCATGCCTAATCATTATTATTCCTTTATCTGCACCAGTCCTAACTTTGGTTAACTTCTTATACAAGTCAATGCATTCCTCAACCTTATGGGATCCTTGACAATACTGAGATGTGGGACGTGTAGGGAAGGGAAATCAAACTGATAATGCTCTATTGATCCATACTTATAGCATGAGTGGGGCGCAAACCTTCCACCACTGTATCCTCCACCTTGGACTCTAGCACTTCATTGCATCCCAAATCCTATATTATGTTGACATTATCCTTCATTTCCTTGGTTATCCCACCCTCTAACTACTACATTGGCCTACATTACACCTCTTTCCATATTCTCATGCATCTCATCAATCACCATATAATTAGTTATGGTATGGGTGTAGGCATCACAAAACTAACAATATATGGTTGTGTTGACCTAGATGGTATGTTTTAATAAAGAGAAGTTGTGAACATCATGTGCCTCTTGATAAACTTTATATCTTAAAATCAATGTGTGTATATTTATTCATGGGAAGTTATTCCTATTATGGTCTTCTACTTCATATTCAATACACCATAATCCACTTATATCATATTACAACAAGTTAATGGTAATATTTTGGATTTGGGAGGCATAGACACAATCTACACCTCCATAAATGATCTAATCTTAGTATATGTGCTTCCAAATACCTCAGCTCTGATCATGGATTTAAGCACTTTGTGAGGGTCTACAAATGTATTTATGGAAAGTGATCTTTAAAATGGCATTAACAACATTCCAATGAACCACTACATATGTCAATAATGGTGAATATCATATGGGAGCTTAGAAAGGAGAGTTTTAAACCTTGAATCATTTGGCCCATGCTTTCTAATAGTCCTTGGATAATGTCTTTGATTACGGTGATGCTCTATTTTTCAAACTATAAAATGTAAAACTCCTTCAAGAATTCCTCCTTTAGGGTGTCATATTTAACCATAGCTTGGTTAGGGTCAAATTTCCTATACCAAGTCTAGGCATGATCAAGTAGAGTGGTTAAAAACTAGGTTACCTTGCCTCCAATTGGGTTATTCCCTTAGCACACCATTATAGTTCACACTTTATAAAATGCTCTATGGCATTTTCTATGCCATGATACTCTGACAAGTGCATGGTCATTTCATAATAAATTTACTATGGTGCGAAGTTGGGATTTGAGGTCCATGTCCCCTTGGTGTCTATCATGGTGATAATCCTTTGATGCCTCTATCTATTGGGTTAGGTGTTGGTCCCATCAAAACTACTAGTGAGATTGATGTTGATGGTGTTGTACTACTTAAATGTGGTGTTTAACCACTCCTTGTGGGTTGTTTCCCACTTTGTATTGATAAAATTAGCTAAGTCAGTATACTTATGTCAAGTTATGTTGTGGTGAGGTAGTGCCTATTGGTCTAGAGGTAGTTTCAATCACCTATTTGTATGGAATAATCTATTTAATCATTAAATTACACTCCAAGTTTTTAAAACATCTAAAATCTATGTCAACAAGGTCAATTATCACTTCTATGCTTTCTTCAAGTGGGAGATCTAACACATGAGCATGCACCATAAGTTCAAAGGGGGTAGGCATGTAAAGTGTCTCTTCAATCACCAAATATTATAGGAACATAGTAGATTCCACACCTATCAAATAATGTGCTTAATTCATCACTTCATGATTTCTCTCATCCTTACACTACTGCATTTTAAGAGATCCTTACCCATGCCCTTCCTACTCGTTATGGGTTTTCTTGACACTTCCAAGTTCCAAACCTTCCATCAACATAAATTATCTCTTATTATAGGTTTGTTTTCTAAGCTATCAGGTGTCAATCTACTCAACCCTTTCCATTATGCTTCACCTATAGATCCCCTTTTATAGTACTCATACATAAAAGGACTTTAGCCTTCCATGCCCAAATTTTCAAACCCATAATCCACCATTAACTTATTAATCTCTATGTTAAATTATTTCATAAACATGCCTCTAAGTTCACATAAAAATTGATACTCTAATTATGTAGGGCATGAGTATGTTGAAACTTTAAATTCAAGCATATAATTGTTCAATGTTCCTTACCACAATTTATTTACTACTCTATTCCAAATGGCATCTAGGGTCTCAAGCCTCTCTAGGAACTCATTTTTCCACTCATATTTTTCTCCATAGCTCCTCCTTTAGTGGGTTGAATATGAATCCAACCATTGGTACACATGTTTAGGCAACTCATATAAAAAGACCTCATATAGAGCATCATACAAGTTATGTTGAACCCACTTTCTTAGATTTTGCCTTTTATAGGTTGGATGCTTCAATGCAAAGATATGTAACTAATGATCAATATTTTTGAGGGAGATTCAATACATTATTCTTCCACACCATTTCAATAATAAAATTTAATATGGATCCTGATAATAGAACCAAAATGTTGTAAACAAGTTATCAACGCAAGGTTCATCTGAGTCAGGTATTAACTTCTTACAACTAAGTGCAAACATGGTATTATCATTCTACACTCAACATTTCACACTCATTTGTTCTAAAATTAGTTCACATAAACCACATGCCTTATGTGCTCACCTAATGTGTAGTTGAGAAGGAACTATGGCCCATATTAGGCTAGTTATGCCATGGCACAAGACATTAATTATGGGACCTAGTCATTTGAGAGGAGGCCTTAGATAGATTCATAGGTGAAATCCTTTAAAGGGATAATATTAGTGGTCTATAGGCATAAGATTATATATGGATTATTATTAATCATAAATGCACAAACCTTTGCTAAACTTATCAAGGGTAGGAGCACTCAACACATGACCCTTTTTACACTTAGTCTTTTCCTATAAGTATGGCTAATGTCATTAATATTTATAAGGATGATATTAATGGTGCAACAAAAATAATGTATAAACATATCTTATCATAAACACATGAAAATTACAACATTATAATTAATATCACATTCAAATATTAATGGAAAGGATGCATAGACTAGAAACATCATGTTTACTTTAAATATTCATCTCTATTAATCCAAGATTTAAAGAATACAAAGTTCATTATAAGAAACATGGTTAAATTTATAATACTTAATGGCGCAAAGGCTCATAGGTGACCTTGGTCATATATAAATGGAGCCTTCATGGTGTCTGAGCTACTTCTAATTCTATTGGTGGCCATTACAATGTAAATAAAAAATTCCTAAATTTTTAGAGTTTCATTGCATTATTTCCATGTCCCCTACTTCATTGGTTCAATCTCCTTTTATAAATTTACAAAAATGTCTCTACCAAGATGGAGTACACATGATAAGTACCGAGATAGATCCTTTATATTCATTCTCTTTGGTTCCATCACCTTTCACCCTTTGCACTATAGTCACCATGTATTACCCAACCTAGAAGATGCCCAAGAAATCCTAGAATTAGCTAGCCACCTACCAGCTAGTGCAATATCTATGTTGATTCCTCTAGATGGCACCAATATCTATGTTTATTCCTCTAGCTATTTCCAAGATGCCAAAAATTCATCATCACTTAAAATTATGCCTCACGTTGATGTGTATGTCTTGTTAACACCAATATTTACATATCAAAACAAGGGGCCTAACAATAAACATATTTTCAAGGTAACAAGTAATTTTATCTCTCTTAGGTTAACTACTAGGATGACAGACCCTCATATTATATGACCAATAACTAGTTAAGGAAAAATTATAATGAAAGAATTTTTTTTTGTTAAAATAATAATATATTTTCAGTTTTGAAAATGCAAATAAAAAAAATGTAAAAAATATTTAAATGATCACTTTTCATACTTTAAGTAATTTCAAGGATCATAAAATAAGACCTGATTTATGCATATACAATTATTATTTTTTTCCAAAATAATCATATAAACTATGATGTTCTTACAAAGTAATTCTTTCTACAACCCATTAATTAATTTGCTTATAAACTTAAAGAGTATAGAATTCACATGGTGAAATACCACTTGGACTATAAAACCTTCATGGTCTCAAGTTTGACACTCCACCTACGGTGTTCAAAGGACAATGACTTGTTTAGTTTATGCAAACAACAAATATAATTGGAAAAAATAAGCAAAACATATAACCTAAAATTACACAATAAAATTAAATAAAAAATTAGATATCTATTTATCCAAAATAAATTGTCCTTATTTTTATAATTTCCACATATCCATTTGTGCAAAGACACAATATTTTGGTAAGCAAAAAAACCAAGTTTTTAGGTGTAAAAAAAATTATATAAAAATATAAGGGTATGACATAGAGCCATGATTTAAATATAAGTGTGTGGCATTCCTTTACCCATTTTTAATGTGTAAATACACTCAAAAAATCCTCGGTATTCCTTTAAAAATATTCTAAATTTATATGGAAGGTGAAAGATAAATATTTTCTATATATGCTTCAAACCCTTACATGCAAATATATATATATAATACATAGTAGTAATACATGGCTGAACTTAGAATTTTTTTTACAAAATAAAAATGAAAGACCATAATTATGAATTCCCTTTATTATATCTCTTCCAAGTAGGCTTTTTCTACCACTTCTTCCTCCTTCCCCATTCCTGTTTCTTCCTTATCTGTCAAAACTCTAGCAGAGTTGCCTTAACCTAAATTTATCATAGTGATGTAGGTGTATTTAGGCAAGTTGTAGAATGAAATATAGAATAAGGGGATTTTATATTAATTACTTTTCATTTTCCATAAACCATAAATTTCAAATCTTTACTTATGTTAAAAAAATAAGGAAGGTAGTTGTAGTGATTTAATCGTGTGTTGGTTTGTTATTAGAGCTAGGTAATATTTATGAAATGAAATTTTTTGTAATTTTAATTTTGATATTTAGTTGTAACCTATAGATAAATACAACTTTAGTAAGGAATTAAAATTATTTGAAAGATGATATCTATTGTATAATAGGTTTTAGGATTGAAGCGTGTTTTTTTTAACAATAGAAATAATTAAAAAAACAATGGAGAATTTATAGTCATAGTACTATTTTGTTATTTAAAAATTTTTATTGTAGATTAATTTTAGAAAAAGGTCCTATTGAACTGAGTTGGAACTCAAATTAAGAGAAGCGCTACATGTCTCTAGTGGTGTAAATCAACCAGAAAGTGATAAGGAAAAAGAAATTTTGGTTTAAGAGAATATAATGTATCATATTTCTTATGTTATTCAAGATCAATTGAAATGAATATTTAATGCTTTGTTATTCCACCATCTGAATTTAAAATTTCATAGATATGAGATGATTTATATTTTCTTCTACCCAAGATGTATTGAATAGATGTGGAGTAATTTGGGATTGGATCAATTTATAAATATGTTCTTGATTATAGTTCATAATCTACTGAATATCTTTGTGGAAAAATTAACTTCAATGCAATATTGGATATATGAATATATGGTTATTGTATCATCTATGATAAAAAACTTAGTGTAATATTTGATTTATTAGTTGTATCAATCAATTATATCAATTGTAGTATCAGAGAAACAAGCTATGCATAATCCAATGATCCAAAATATTTTAAATAAAATTAACAACACAAAGTTAGCAAACTATAAAAATGGTAATGAGAACAAGAGGTAGAGGAAAGAGGAAATCTAAAATATTTTAAAGAAAATTAACAACATAGAGGCAAAAAACTATAAAAATGGCAATGATAACAAGAGTTAGAGGAAGGAGGTAGCTAGGTCAATTTAGTTAAACTGCTCTGATGGAATAAATAAGGAATATTATAATTATATTACAATATTTATAAATGGATCAAACAAGAGGAACTACCATGGGGGAAGTCAGTGATAGAGAAGAGGAGACACCAAAGGAAGAATTTGTGGTATAAGAAGAAACATTTCAAGAAACAATGATTTGAGCCATTATGGGTGTGAGTGCAAAACCTAAGATAGAGATTCCTATGTATGAGGGTAATCTAAATGTATAGGAACTTATTAATTGGATCAGTATAATGGATAAGTATTTTGAATATGAAGGAGTTGATGATGATAAAAAGGTCAAGTTTTCCATGACAAGACTAAAGAGTCATGCATCTCTATGGTGAGATGGAATAGAAGAAAAAAAAAAGAAAGCCAAAGATCAAGATTTGGGACAGGATGGTTGCTAAGCTAAAAGGTAAATTCATGCCCAAAGATTATCAAGATAATCTTTTTAAGAAATTAAAAAAATTGAAACAAAAAGAAATGCTTGAAAAATAATATACTGAAGAATTTTATAGATTAACCATAAGATTAGGACATGTTGAAGATGATGTAGAAAAGGTGGCAAGATATACAAATGGTTTGAAATTTTATATTTAGGATGAGATCATTCTTCTCATTCCTAAGTCAATGGAAGAGGCATATCAGTATGCCTTGAAAGAAAAAGAAAATTTATCAAGAAGAAAGCCTCAACATGTAAGGGGTAGAGCTAGGACTTACAAAGAAAAAGGAAAACATGGAGGAAGAGTTTAGCTATAGACTCATCAAGGAGAAACTAGTAGCTCCCAAGCTAGTAGAAATTTCTTGAGATAATAATTTACACCAAGAGGTAGTTATTCCTTTAGAAGTATAAGGCATTTTAATAGAGGTATAGGGTTTGTTGGTAGATGTTTCAAGTGTGGAAAATTTGGACATAGGTCTTTTGAATGTCCTGAAAGTCCATCCACAAGTCACGGAAATGTTCATCTTACCCAAGTTAAAGATGAAAAAAGTGTAGGTTCACCTCCTCATAAAGATGCTCCAAAGTTAGAAGAATCATTTTTGATGAAAAGGGTTTTGTTGAAACCCACTAAAGAGATCAAGGAACCACTTCAAAGAAAAACATTTTTCAAAACCACTTGCAAAGCAAAAGATAAATGTTGTCAGGTAATTATTGACAGTGGTATTACTGACAATTTGGTATCCATAGAAATGGTAAGTAAATTAAATTTGAAAAAGGTGAGTCATCCAACTCCTTATAAAGTATCTTGGTTACATAAAGGTCATCAAATTTTGGTTACTAAATAATGTAAGGTAGAATTTCAAATAGGGAGTTATAAGGATGAAGTTATTTGTAATGTAATGTCTATGGATGTTTGCCTTGTTCTCTTAGGTAGGCCATGGCAGTATGATAGGAAAGGTATACATGATGGAAAAAAAAATACTTGTACATTTGAAAATAATGGTAAGAAATATATTCTAACACCCCTCAAATAAAATGATATAATAGTAGAAGAAAATTCAAAGGTGGTAGTTATCAGTGGAAAAGAATTTCTTCAACAAGTGAAACAAAAAGAGGTAATCTATGCTTTTATTGGTAAGCCAAAAATTATAATCACTACTACTAAGTTGAATGAATTGCCTTTAAAAATTTAAGATCTACTTAGTGAATTTGTGGATAATTTAGTAGATGATTTACCAAATGAATTACCTCTTAAAATAAGTATTAACCATCATATAAATTTGATGCTAGGGGCTAACCTTCCAAATAAAGTAGCTTATAGGATGACTCCAAATGAAAATGAGGAAATAAAAAGGTAGGTTTAAGATTTGTTAGATAAAGGACTAGTGAGGGAAAGTTTAAGTCATTATGTAGTTCTAACTGTACTCTCACCAAATAAATATGGAAGTTGGTGTATGTGCATCGACTCAAGGGATATAAACCAAATTAATATCAGGTATAGGTTTCCTATATCAAGAATAGATGATCTAATGGATTTTTTTGAGTGGTGCCATATATTTTTCAAAGATAGTTTTGAAAAGTGGATATCATCAAATTAGAATAAGAGAAGGGGATGAATGGAAAACTTCATTCAAAACAAATGATGGTTTGTATGAATGGTTGGTAATGCCATTTGGTTTAACAAATGCTCCAAGTACCTTTATGAGACTTATGAATGAGGTACTCAAACAATTCATAGGTAAATTTGTTATTGTTTACCTTGATATTTTATTCTTTATTAAATCAAGAGATGAGCATATTGAACATTTAAAAATGGTTTTAAAGAAGTTGCAGGAGGAAAGGTTATTGATTAACCTTAAAAAGTGTATTTTTAAAACATAATTAATCTATCTAGGCTTTGTTATTTCTCAGTAAGGTTTAAAATGGATAAGTACAAGGTAAAAGCTATAAAATAATGGCCTACACCTAGGAATCCATTTGAGGTAAGAATTTTCCATGGCCTTACTAGCTTTTATAGAAAATTTATCAAAAAATTTAGTAGTATTTGTGCTCCTATTTTAGAAACAATTAAAAGGAGCAATTGGATATTTAGATGGATTGAAGTGGTTAATAAAAGTTTTTAGATTTTGAAAATAAAAATCATAGAGCAGCCTACATTGGCATTACCTAATTTTGGTAAGTTATTCCAAGTGGAATGTGATGCGAGTGGAACCACCATAGGAGATGTGTTAAGTCAGGAAGGTAAACCTATGGCATATTTTTCTAAAAAACTTAATGAGGCTAAAAATAAGTACTCAGCATATGATCAAGAATTTTATGTTATAGTGTAGGATTTAAAGAAGTTGAGGTATTATTTAATGCCAAAGTAATTTATTTTATTTACTGGTAATCATGCCTTAAAATTTATAAGCACTCAAAACAAATTAAATCAAAGGCATGCTAAGTGGTTGTAATTTTTACAAATGTTTTAATTTGTTATTAAACATAAAAGTGACCAATATAGTAAGTTTGATGATGCTTTGAGTAGGACAATTTTGATCTTATAAAATATACAAGTGAATGTTACAAGATTTGATATGTTAACAAAAATGTATGAGAATGATGTAAATTTTAAGGAAGCATATGAAGTTTACAAAAATCCTACAAGCGGGGATAGAAGTCTTTGGAAGGACTATATGCTAAGAGAAGGAATGTTATTCAAAGGTAAATATATTTTCATTCCAAAATGATCTATGAGATAAAATCTCATCAAAGAAAAGCATAGTGGTAGCCTTGTAGGACATTTTGGGTAGGATAAAAGATTTGCTCAGGTAAATGTTTATTATTATTGGCTAGGTATGTCAACTGATGTAAATAAGTTTGTTGAAAATTGTAGATATGTTAGCTTACAAAATTAAGAAGTTAGAACATAGTGTTATATCAACCATTACCCATTCCTAATAAACCATGGGTCTCTATAAGTATGTATTTTATTCTTGGTTTGCCAAAAACATAGAAAGGCACTGATTCTATCTTTGTGGTAGTATATAGATTTTTTAAGATGGCCCATTTTATACCTTGCTATAAGACTAGTGATGCAACTCACATATCTGATTTGTTTTTCAAATAAGTAGTAAGATTGCATGGTTTACCTAATAGTCTTGTTTCAAATAGAGATACTAAATTCCTTAGGCATTTTTGGAGGACTCTTTGGAAGAAGTTGGGCACAAAATTGACTTTAAGTTATACATACCATTCTTACATAGATGGATAAACTAAAGTAGTTAATAATATCCTAGGAAATATTTTGATAAGTCTGGTGAATGATCATCCTAAATAGTGGGATCAGGTTTTAGCACAAGCATACAATGATCTACCAAACAAGAGCACAGGTATGAGTTCATTTCAAATTTTATATGAAATGCATCCTAGAAGTATTTATGAATTGATAAATATAGGTAAACAAGAAAAAATAATTGCTAAAGGAAAAGAATTTTTAGAAGCTATACAATAACTCCAAGAACAAGTAAAAAAAAAGATTGTAGGTAATCTTAGAAAAGTATAAAAAGAGAGAAAATTTGAAAAGAAGAGAAGTAAAATTTGAGGTCAGAGATGTTGTATTAGCTCCTTTGAGAAAATAAATATTCCTCTTAGGAATATAATAAATTGAAATTGAAAAAGATTGAACCATACAAGGTCCTTAGAAAATCTTAAGCAAATACATATAAGTTGGAGATTCTAATAGACATTGGAATCTCACCTATATTTAATGTTGCTAATATATATCCTTATAGGAAAATTAAAGAATAGGAAAACATGTTTAAAAATGAAACAAAACAAGACATTCCATGGAAGCAACAATTTCCAAAGAAACCACCAAATCAACCTAAAGATATCTTGGACAAAAAAAATCAAATAAACCAGAGGAAAAGATTATTTCCAATATTTGGTTAAGTGGAAAGATCATCTGATTGAAGATTCAACTTGGATGTCAGCTATGGAAATTACTAAGCATGGTTTTACAGTGGAACAACTTATTAACAAGAGTTCATAAATTTTCTTTTTTTACCTGGGTGGTTTGATGCAGGTGTATTTAGGTAGGTTATAAAATGAAATATAAAACAAGGGGACTTTAGATTAGTTACTTTTCATTTTCCTTAAAACTTAAATTTTAATTCTTTACTTATGTTAACAAAAACAAGAAAGGTAGTTGTAGTGATTTGATCATGTGTCGATTTGTTATTACAACTAGGTAATATTTACAGAAAGAACTTATTTATAAATCTAAGTTTGATATTTAGTTGTAACCTCCAAATAACTCCAACACCAAGTAGGAAGAAAAATCATCTGAAAGATTATATTTGTTGTATAACATGTTTTAGGATTGAAGGTTTTTTTAACAATAGAAATATTTTTTTTTAAATGAAGAATTGATAACAGTAGTATTTTGTTAATTCAAAATTTTTGTTGTAGATTAATTTTTGAAAAAGGTCATGTTTGAGTGAGTTGGAAGGTAGATTAAGAGAAGAGTTACATGTCTACAATGGTGTAAATCAACCAAAAAGTGACAAGAAAAAGGAATTTTATTTTAAGAGAATCCAGGTGTGATTATGACACTAACATAAAGATTTTTATTTTTAATTCTTGAATATTTTCTAGCATCCTAATTTGGTAATGCAATAAAATTGTTTATTTATTATCTTTTCTTGATAACTCAACCTGAGGAGATTATATTTGTGATGTATTAATTGATTGGTTGGTTAACAAACTGAGTATGGATGTGTTTCTTCCTTGCATGGTATAAATACTCTTGTTTACTATAGTTTGACCCATTATTTTCTTCTATTTTTATGCAAATTATGCCATACTTTTGGTAAATCGATTTACATGTCAAGATTTATAAATCTAAAGAAAATCTTATAAACTAAAGAATTATGAAGGGCATTTATTTATGTCAAGAGATCATTTAAGAAAAGAAGGAATATATATATATATATATATATATATATATATATATATATATATATATATATATATATAATATCATGTATTATATTAGTTCTATTATTCAAGATCAATTTAAATGAATATGTGATTATTTTCTAATCCATTGTCCAAAATTAAAATTACATAGATATGGGATGATTTGTATTTTCTTCTACCCAAGACATCTTGAATGGATGTGGAGTAATTCGAGATTGGGTCAATTTATAAATATGTTCTTTATTATAGTTCATAATCTATCTAATATCTTTGTGGAAAAATTAACTTCAACATAAATTTGGATATATGAATATACAGGGGTTATATCATTTGTGAAAAAAAAAATTAGTGCAATATTTGATTTATTAATTGTATCAATCAATTGTATCACATATCTACCTTAAATCACATACCTCTCTTATTTTCCTCAAGAACCACATTTATTTTGCATGGTTCATGCCAAATTATTATTGATTTCATTATTTTTCCTATTCTTTCCAATTTCCTTTTTTTATTTTAATTTATCATTTTTATTTTATTTATTTATTACTTTCTTTTATTTTCTTTATTTTTTATTTAATATTTTTCATTTATTTATTCTATTTACTAAACAACACTTCACACAAATTAATATTACTTTAATTACCTAATTGTTGCAATCTAAATTTTATTAATGATAAGTCTTGGGATTACATCAATATGACCATACACATAAAAAGGAGTGTTTGTGCAAAAAATAAAAATATTTATCTATCACATGCATTCATGTATATGTGCATATTTTAATTTTTCAAGTTTTTATTTTATTACTATGACACACTTATTAGTTATTTTAGTTCTAAGTTTATTTTATACACTAGTATATTCACCAAGGAAAACAACTAGCAATATCAACATAATTTCAAATATGAAAAACCCTAAAAGACAATATTAATTATCACACTCTAAATAAATTTAATCATAAAGGGTTACAATACAATTGTGTGATCCATATACAACATGAACTTCTCAACTCTATCGGCATGTCATCATCATCATCATTGTCCCATTCCTTCCTCTTACTACCTTGTGGTGAAATAGCTTACAAAATGACACCAAAATCGATTAACACTACATGATTTATTATCAATACCAACAATAAAATTATACACCATGATCTATAAATAAGAAGGATAACCATAACTTATTCAAGGTGCAATAATAAACTGAATTCCAAAACATTAATTATATTATTCAACCATATAATTTAACATTAATAGTATATAAATATTCATGTGATAGTCTGATTACCATAATATATTTTATTTGAGTACAAATTACTAAAGAAATTTTTTTTAATAAAAAAATTTAAGTATCATAGAACATTCACTTGTTCATTTAAACAATATTTTTATAAATAAAAATGAGACATTAAAAACATAATTTTGTATTGTATTAAATGCAATGAAGTAATTTATTATTGTCAATAAATATCTATAGACACATTACTATTGAAGATTTTCATGTCAATTTTTCTAGACCAATCTCTTGTGGAGTATATGAAGAGGAATGAAATGAGGCAATAAAAGTGACAACAAATTACTATAACTAATGGAGTAACCAATCATATAAGAATCATGTGTTTGTTACATTTAATTTCTTTTCATTTCATATGAGAGTGTGATTAATTATTTGAGTTTTGTATTTGGATATGACTATTGGTTATGTTGAGTGTTTTAACAAGTCACATTCTATCAATCTGATTAGTTTAATTTTTTACTCATATATATGTTGACTTTGAGTAATGATCAAAGTAATAAAGATCATAGTTAAATAAATAAAAATAATTATTTATTTGAATTTAAATAACAATAATTATATATATATATATATATATATGAATATGCACACCAATAAAATAATAGTATGTTATGCATGTATATGAATACTTTAGTGTATAATTATAATTATCGTGATTCTAGAATTAGTTGTAATTATATGTCTAGGTAACAATAGATGTATTAGAGGCCAAATCCATGTTGTATCTCAAAAATGAGCCTTTGAATTTATTAAATCCCAAAATTAGGGAGAAATTTGATATTTTAGATTGTGAAACAAGGGTTATAAGGTCCCTAACTATTCAAAGGAAAGATGGAAGGAAGGTGTCTGAATAAAGAGAGAAACTAGTTGGGAAAGAGAGGTCTAATAATAGCTTAAAGGATATGTTGAAATCTATGGAGGTGATATTGGGGATTCTTTCAAAGGATATTAAAGAGATTAGAAATGAAATTGAATATGTTAAAGAGGATATCTCAACCAGAGCAGGTGTTGGTAGCAAGGGTAGAAATGTTTGTGAAAAACTAGTTAGCATGATAAATACCAATCTTGAATAAGCACTCAAAGAGAAACATAAGCTAAAAAAATAATATAATGAAATTTGAGAGAAGTTCAAGGAGCTAGCTTAGAAAGAAAGAAGGAAATTTTGGATAAGTCTAATGAAGCCCTTGAGAATCCATTGAAGATTGTAATCATGGAGGGGTAAAGTAAAATAATTAGAGGTAACATGAGAAAAAAGGAGGTTATCAATAATGTAGATGTTCGTGGCATCACAAAGACTAATAAGACCAAATGAATTTATCCTTGATTTGTTGGATGGTTGGTAGGCTTAATCTAATTTATTCCTATGTTGTTTTCTTTTATTATTCTTTTTGGGTACATTGTTGCATCTAAAATGGTTATATGTGGGGTTTTTTAGGATTTTTAGTGGGAATCTAGTTCTAGTTTAGTCCTTGTTGGTAATACTTCATTTGTTTTTGTTTGTTTTGATTAAGTTATTAGATCCTTTAAAACCTATTTATTTATTTGTATCTAAAAAAATAGTAGATTTATTAGATTATATTTCTAAGTATTAATTATAAATTATAAATAAATGAAATAAAATAAAGGTAAAATAAAAATTACAAAATAAAAAAATAAAAGATTGATAAAATAAAGTAGAGAAGAAAATCAATTAATTAAAAATATAAAAATACAAGTGACCTTCATGAAAAATATACTTGGAAAGATGAGAGTACTATTGAAAATAATAAGTAGAAGGTAAGGGAATGGAGTTCTAATTTTTATTTGAGAGGAGATACACTATTGAAAATTTTGAAGACTTAAGATGGGGAGGTATTGTCAGATTATGGATTGAAGTGCATTTGTGAAGGGAGTGGTATTCCTTTTGTTTCTTTGATTTTATTTAATAAAATTATTAATTATATTGTAAAAATTGGATTCCCTAGTGTATGACATTGTTCAACCTTATTATATGCTTGAAATATAGTTATCATTTTGGAAAATTTGTATGCAATTTATTGTGCCCTCTTTCACAAGAAAATGTTGAAAAAATGAAATGAGAATGAGAAGGAAATTTTGGGTTATATTATGCCACTATTTTATATAAATTATGTGAATAAATTTTGGAGGGATTGATGGACATATATTGAAAAATATTTTACCCCTCTTGGTTATAAAATTATGAAAAATTTAAATGAAAATTGTAAGAAAAATTATGGGTCTTTCATGATTGTTTTCTCATATTTTTATTAAAAAAATTGTAAATAAATTTATGGGTTTTAACTTAAACCTATAAGCCTTGCATTCACATTAAATAAATTATTTTTTTATTAGTTTCAACATTTAAATAAGGTCACCCTTAGTTTTTGAATAAAATATGAAAACTTTTTGGCAAATATTTATGGGTTATTTTTTTTAAATTATGAGGAGAAATGGGAAAACCTTTATGGTGATTTATTCCTAGATATATATGTCATTTATTTGAATTTGAAATCTAATTTTTAATCTTTTGACCCCAAAAAATGGACTCCCTTGTTATATATTAAAATCTATCTTTTGATGTCTAAATTTGTAAATTGAAAGCCTTCATTTTGTTTTCATCATTTTGGAAACCATTAGGAAAATAAAATCATGGTTTTTGAGTGTTTAATGAATATTAACTTTTTTTTAATTTTAATAATAAATTTTAACCCATCTTGATAAATAAAATTGGAAATTACATGAGAAATATGAGTTGTGGTTTGAATTATAAATGGGTAGTTTGCAATATAATAAGGAGGATTTTTATTGGGTAATTTTGGATGCCCATAGATTCATTTAATTTATAAATTAGTTTAGATTTAGTGGGTATATTTTAATTCCCCATGTTTTTATTTAATAATGTGTTTAACTATTATTTTAATGAGAGTAACTTCATGCCCCATTTTGAAATTAAATTTTGATATATATCAAAATTTAATTCACCAATTGAATACCTTTATTAGAAGATTAAAAGTAATTTTGAATCCACTATTTGGACACATTGTTTAATTATTAAATTTTTTTATGAGAATATTTTTAAAACTAAAAATAACTCTTTTGGGGTTGTTTATTGTTATTATTTAGAAGTGCACCCTGCAAAGAACCTATGCTTGTTATCACTTTTATTGGTACAATAGAAACTCTCCAGAGTGTGGGTGACCTTATGATGGAGATAATATAAATAATAGTGATTTTTTATTTTGTTAAATTCACCCACTTCTCTCTAAACTCTCTCAGATAGTGCTTTCTTGACTAGGAAAAGGAGTAAAAGAACATTGTTAAAATCAAAAATAGAAAGGAAAACTGAAAGTTGGGGTGATGTACCAATGTTGGGATCAATTATAAAGATACATAACACACTTTAAATTAAATTAAATTACACACATTCAATTAATTCTCATATAATTACTCTTAGATCAGTATTTCACACAGAGGTCTTGGCAAACACCCACACTAGCTAGGAAGGAATGAACAATGGTTGAATTCGCTTCTAGATTAGGTAGAAACTAGACTTAGACACTCTATCTGACCTATATGATTTATAATTTTTTTAATAAAGGTTAATTATTCATACATAAATATAATAAATAGATTAATTCACTAAGTTCTATTAATGAATAATAAACACACACTTCATGAAAGCTTGAGAATGGAGAAAATTTAGTTTTTTATTTCTTCAAAGATGTAGTATAAAATTTTGGAAAAATTTATATAATAAAAAAATATAATAATTAAAAAACTAAGGTACATATATAAAATAATAAGAGCGAGATAATACAATAAGTTCCAAATGAGTCCACCTGTAAGTCCTAGTTCACTCCTACTTTAATTGAAAATTCAACTCAAAATTAAACTCTGCCTTCAACTCCACTTTTAATTCCACATAAATTATAAAATTTAATTTGATTTTAAATATTATTTAATTAAATATGGTGTTTTATATTATATTTATACTATTATTTCATGTTTGAGAAGTCAAAGGGTTCTTCATGCATCTTGAATCTTAAGTTAACTTCTTGTGATCTTGCATGCAACTTTTTAATCTTTTGTAGCAATTTTTTTGGTATTTAGTTAAATTATATTGGTATTTAATTAATATTAAATTTATAATTTATTTACCTCTACTTTAATTTTTATTTTATTGTAATTATCTTGACTTCACACCTAGAGTTTAACTTCACTTATCTTGACTTGCAACTTGACTTTTTTTACTTTTCTAAATTTAGCCCAAAGAGGGGCATAGTAATAAATGTATTACATGATAATTTTATAATAATTATTTTTCATGGAAATAGTACCTCAAATATTGACCAAAACTCTAACTCAACTTCTCTATTTTTGCATGTTTTGAACTCCATTTTTCTAGGTTTGTAACTTTGACAAGCTTCTTGAATGCACTATGAGAGCCAAAAAATTTATGTATATTAATAATTAAAATATATGAGGAGAAAAAATATGATTTTAAAATAATAATAAAAAATTCATATACCTTTAAACAAAATATCATCTCCAAAATCCATGTACACCTCTAAAAAACACTATTTTATGCTATCTTGTTCTCAAGAAACCCTTATTTAGATTAGAGGGTCTAAAATGAGTTATAATAATTTAAAAAAAATATTAATATGATTTTTTTATATGTATAAATTTTAAATACCATGAAAAATCTTAAAATCTTCATAATTCTTCACCAAACTCTAAGAAAAATTCACAAAAATGCTTGTTTGTTACCATGAGGATGACCTGGAGATATTTTTCAATGAGCTGAGCCTATTTTAAATTGTTTTTCCTTGAATTATAATTTATTTATAACTTTAAATTAATTATTCACATTCTTTAATCAATTTTTTCCATTGAAGGGACCTGAAACACCCATTTCAAACTCCATTTATGAGCAAAAAAGTGAAGAGACCTACATTCCCTTCATGATCAAACCTGTATATTAGAATTTTATCTATAATAAATAATAGTAATTATATTAAAAAACTTTTTAAAATTTAATAATATCAAAACAAACCCTCATATAAAATTTCAAGAGTTTTCATTTAATAAAACTAAAAATATGCACTTTTTGGTGTTGACTAGCTTGCCTAATTTCATTTTTGAACGCCTATAGGTTTGTATTTTGCCATTTTATTGAGTTTTATGAGACATAAATAATTTATTATTTTTTAATTATTATATATAATAACCTCTATTATAATTACAATAATTTTATGTGCTTAAACAATTACTTAAACCTCTCAGAAATTGCCTTTTATGATTATCTCTCTTGCTTGCTTAAACCCCTAATGCTTGATCCTTTGCATTTATTCATAATTTTACTTGAAATTTTTATTTATTGATTTGTATAAATGTCTTATATTCCCCATAATTTCTTACACAACCTTTATTTTTCAACAAATATCTCAAAAATACAAACATACTACTTAAAACTGAGCAAATGAGTGTTTAAGAAAGGTTTTAGAGCACATATTGTTCTTAACAATTGTTCATAAATTTAAGAAAATTTAACTTAAAACCAATGAATTTAATATTTATTTCATATTTTTTCCAAATTTATTCTCATAATTTTTTATCCAACCCCTCTTCACCTTCATGTATTGAGCATCTGAAAATTGCCTTCACTAACCTGCAAATAGCTAATTAGAGGAATAAAAGAAACCTCTCTCAAAATTTAGACTTATGAGTTATTATTGGATATTATTTTGGAATAATTAATTTTTTATTATTTTTTTAATACATTTTTAAACCTTTAATCTATTAATTTATTCTTATTGAAAACCTACACATAAGCAACTTTGACCAATGGTGGCAAAATTGTCAACATTCTTGATGACTTTGTTGGGATGTTTGCCTACTAAACCCTCAATACCATCAGATCTATAAATTTTTTTATGGATTCATATAAATATCACAAAACATTAAATAAAAAATATCTTATTCAATCAATTACATCACTTGTTCATAAGCACTTATTGAATTGAAAACTATAACTATCAACTAAAAGATGTGCAAGATAGTACTTAGAGGAATTGAAAACTAAACTACTAAAAAAAAATGTGCATAATATCACTTAGAGGAAAATTAAAAATAAAAATATTAACCTAACCTATACTAACTTACTTTAACTACTAGATATATTCTTATACAAAATTATTAACTAGTAGTGTAAAGTAGCTACCCTTCTTTATCAAGCTCATGTGACTAGCAAACTTGATGGAAGCCATGAGAGAATGGAATATAGGAAAGTTTATGTTTATCATAACATATTTTTATAATTAAAAATTAAACCTATAAAATTAATCCATTTTTATTAAAATATGAGTAGCCTAAAGTGCACACTTGGGTTGATTTTGGACATGTTTAAGCTCTTCTTCATGTTGTAAAATGAACATGATAGGTAGAGGCTTTTCTTTGTTAGCCTCCAACTGGGATAGATAGATAATAGTATATTATATTTTCTTAGTATGTATCTCACCAATATTATATTTATAACCAACATGTACCTCTTCAAAATATGGCTACTCAATTTGAACAAACTAAAATGGACCTTATGACATACTTGTAGGATTGGATTCAAGAGGAAATACATCCTACTTCTCATCTTCTAAGAGTGAAAAAAAGTATGAAAACCAATTGAGAGGTTTATAAAATTCCTTAACAACAAAAAAAATTAATCATTAATTTTAATTAACTCTTGGAGTGTTATAATAGGAGGACTAACACTTTATTACATGTTGTCTTGCTTTCTAAAGCTTCCCTTTTCTATCTTTGCCAGCCCATATTATCCTTGCATAAGAGTGAAACCTTATCCAATTACCTCAAAAATTTCCTAAAACTTCCTTTCATTAACTTATACATCAATTAGGTCCTCTTTTGTCTCATCAAATTCCTCTTTACATCAGGGTAGAGGCTCATCAATTTGAAGAAAAAAGGAAGTTCAAAACATAAATTTACCTTTTCTTTAGGGTTATCAACTTTTAATTTGTTTTGGGAGATTACAACCCATAATGCATATTAATCTTAATTTGATTTAAATAAAAATTATAAATTTTTGGACTTCTCCTCAAGGGCTATAATATGATCTCCTTATATGCCAAACTTAAGCTCATTTGACCAACACAAATCTTGATCATCTTCTCTTGACAAATTTTCCTTTTTACTTGAATGTTCTTCTTTTGCCTTCCATACAAGAGGTCTTCCTTAAAAAATGGATATGGTGGGAAGGCAAGAGTTTCCATTTGGTGGCATATGAATATAGGTTATCATAGGCTACTCTTAAATTTGAGGCACTTGATGAAGGCTACTTATATCAACATGTTGATTTTTATCTTGGGGCTAAACTATAGCCCTTATTTTGGATCTTGTAATAGTTTCAACAAAGTTATTTGATTTTATAGGCTCACCAATCTGGTTTACTACCACATGATCATCAAATTTAAAATTAACCAAGATTTCATCTAGCTATACTTGTCCATGATTTTATTCCTCATACATCATTTGAAGAATTGCCATATTATGTGCTACTAAATCTTAATTTTTTACATCATTGATTTTACAAGGCTACCAACTTGAATCTTGTATCAAATTATTTTTTATTGGAACAAGGGCCTTGGTTGAGGAAGGAACATTAGTATTAATTATAACATATGGTTTGGTTTGTATAATGTCTCTTTGATCTTGATATGAAGTCTTATTGGCTTGATATTATTACCTCTTCAAGTTAGCTAACTCATTACCAAAATATTATAGCATAGTTTTTAATTCATCAAGCCCACTATATTAACTATAAGGAGCTTGATATTGATTTTGAGGTGCTAGAATTTGGTTTATTAATGGTGCTTGAGGAGGTATAATAGGTTTTAACTAGAAAAATTTGCATTGGAGACCTAGGTTCAAGTTTACCATCTTGAATTAGACTATTTTTAGCATTAATGGCAACCTTATAAGCATCTGGGAGTGTTCTAACACCCATGGATTGAATCATAACTAAAATATTAGAATTCAAGGCTCTAAAAATTATAATAAAGTATGTTCAAGAGATAGCCTTATCATATAAGGGATCCTATTCCATATTTTCTAAAATATAAGATTGAAATCAGTCATAAATTCATGTGGTGTTCTCTTAATGTTAGTGATCTACTCAAAAATGGATAAATGGTATGATTTGTCTTCAAATTAACTATAGAATGGTTCACCTAAATCATCCCAAGAGGATATGGAGTTCAAGGGATGGTTCCTATACCATTGTAACACCTTTCTCTTGAAGGATGTAGTAATTAAATAGATGGAAACATTCTCTTTGGTAACATGGCAGAATGAACACAAGATGGCCATATCTTTGATACACTCTATGAGTGTAGTTTGATCTTCACCTATGAAATATGGTAGACTTTTGAGGGTTGAGGTTAGAATATCATCATATTGGGATAAATTGAGAGGGATTACATCATTTAAAGGAATAAATACCTAATTCCTTGGGATATCTATGTTTATTTTTAGTTACTTAAGGCATAAAAACAATAATTATTTCTACTACAAATATCTTTTTTTAGCTTCAATTTATGTCACATCAAGCGTACAAAAAAATTGTTATCACTCAAAAGTGTACCCTATAAAGAACCTATACTTGTTCTCACTTCTATTGATATAATGAAAAATCTCCAAGGTGTGGGTGACCTTTTGAAAGATATAATATCTATATTAAAGGATGGTTATATTTAGTACATTCACCCACTTCTCTCTAAATTATCTTAGATAGTGCTTTCTTAACTAAGAAAAAGAGTAAAAGAATAATGCTAAAACTAAAAATGGAGAGAAAAATTAAAATTTGGGGTGATGAAAAAATGTTGGGATCAATTATGTAGATACATAAAATACTTTATAATCCAAGTAAACTTACACAAATTCACTTCATTTTCATATAATTACTCTTGCATCAGTAGTTCACAGAGAGGTATTGGCAAACACACACTAGCTAGGAAAGAATGAACAATGGTTGAATTCACTTCTAGATTAGGTAGAAACTAGACTTAGACACTCTATATGACATAAAATATTTATAATTTTATGCATAAATGTGAATTATTCAGACATAAACCTAGGAAAGATAGTAATTCACTAAGTTTTACTAATTGATAATAAAAACACACTTCATGAAAGCTTGAAAATAGAGGAAAATTTAACTCTTTATTTCTTAAAAGGTGATGTAGTACAAAATTTTGGTAGATTTTATGTAATTAAAAATCATAATAATACCATAATCATTCAATAATGAATTTACATATATAAAATAATAAGAGAGAGAGAGAGAGAGAGAGAGAGAGAGAGAGAGAGAGAGAGAGAGAGAGAGAGAGAGAGAGAGAGAGAGAGAGAGAGAGAGAGAAGATAAGAAGTTCCAGAAGAGTCCATATGTAAGTCCTAGTTCACTCTTGCTTCAACTAAAAATTCAACTCAAAAATGAACTCCACTTTTAATTACACTTAAAATCAAAAATTTAATGTGATTTTAAACATTATTTCATTTAATATTTTGTGTTAGGATAGAGTTATACTATTCTTTCATTTTTTAAAATTCAAAGGGCTCTTCATGCATCTTGAATCTTGAGTTAACTTGTTGTGATCTTGCATGTAAATTTTGATATTATTTAGTTAAATATTTTTGGTATTTATTTAAATAATATTTTTATTTCATGAATATTAAATTTTTACTTTATTTACATCCATTTTCATCTTGATTTTAATAGAATTATCTTGACTTGCAACTTGCATGCAACTTGACTTTTTTGACTTTTCTAAATTTAGCTCAAAGGTGGGAGTATTAAGAGATGGATTTAATGATGATGTTATAAATATTATTTTTCATGAAAATATCGCCTCAAATATTGACCAAAACATGAAATCAACTTCTTCATATTTGCATGTTTTGAACTCCACTTTTATAGGCTTGTAACTTTGATAAGCTTCTTGAATACACTAGGAGAGATTTAAAAAAATTATATATTAATAATTAGAATATATAAAGAGAAAAAATATTATTTTAACATAATAACCATGGTTTCATATACTTTCAAACAAAATTTTATCTCCAAACTCAATGTATAACTTTAAAAAACACCATTTTATGCTCTCTTATTCTCAAGAAACCCTAATTTGGATTAGGAGGTCTAAAATGAGTTATAGGCATGAAAAAAGACTTATAATATTATTTTTGGATATTTATAAATTTGGAATACCTATAAAATTTTTAAAATATCCAAAAAATTTCACCAAACTCCCTAAGAAAAATTCACAAAAAAGTGCTTGTTTGTTGCGCTGGAGATGGTTTTCAATGAGTTAAGCCTATTTTTAATTTATTTTAAATTAATTATAATTTATTAATATATTTAAATTAATTATTTACACTCTAAAATCAAATTTTTCCATTGGATGGACCTAAAACACCCATTTCCAACTCCATTTATGAGCAAAAAAGTGAAGAAACCTTCATTCCCTTCATGATCAAACTTATATATTTGAATTTTATCTATCATAAGGTATATTAAAGACATAAAAATATTTTTAAACATTAAATAATATCAAAAAATACCCTCATATAAAATTTCAAGATTTTTTAATTAATACATCTCAAAATATACACTTTTTGGTGTTGACTAGCTTACCCAGTTTCATTTCTGAATGCTTGTAGGTCTATGTTTTACCATTTTATTGAGTTTTATGAAGCCTAAAAATATAATTATTTTTTAATTATTACCTTTAATAACATATATTATCATTATAATAATTTTATGTTCTCAAAAAATCACTTAAACCTCTCAAACATTGTATTTTCTAATTGTCTCTCTTGCTTACTTAAAACCCTAATGCTTGATCATTTACCTTTATTCATAATTTTACATGAATTTTTTATTTAATAATGTGTATAAATTTATTATATCCCCAATAATTTCTCATATAACCTTTATTTTTTAGTAAAGAACTGAAAAATGCAAAGATACTACTTAAAACTGAGCAAACGAGAGTTTAAGAAGGGTTTTAGAGCACCTATTCTTCTTAACGATTGTTCATACAGTTAATTTAATGTAACCTAAAAAAAATTAATTGAATATTTATTTAATAGGGCACCAAAATCCCCCTAATTATTTTTTATCCAACTCCTCTTTACCTTCATGTACCGAACATCTGAAAATTGCCTTCACTAGCTTGCAAATAGCTATTTAGACGAATAAAAGAGACCTCTCTCAGAATTTGGACTTATGAGTTGTTACTGAGCATGATTTTAACCTAATTATTTTTTTATGATGTTTACAATACATTTTTTCACCTTTAATCCATGAAATTTTTAATCTTTAAAACCTACACATAAGCAACTTTGACCAATGGTGCCAAAATTGTCAAAATTTACCACTATGAAATTGAAATGAAGCATGTAATGAAACATAATCTAAATATAAATCTAACCATGGAAAGATAATATAGGATTTTTTTTTTTTTTTTTTTTTTTTTTTCATGATTTTTGTTGATGACTATTACTTGGTTTATAGTTTTGAGTGCTTGTTTGATCCAAAATCCTAAGATACAAATTCAAAAACTTCATAGTGATGCCAAAATAGGTTGTATTCTTCTTATGGTCATAAAATAATCCATACAAGGATTATTTTTAATTCAAATTTACTTTCATGGTCTCAAAATTAAGGTATATATGTGCATAGGGGCTTAGGATGCTCCACTGGCCAAATAAAAGAATTGCAAGGACTTACTAATGATCATTACATCAAATTTAATCTTATACCATGTTAAATTATGCATACACAAACAATTGGATCTAGTTATGTATAATGGTGGAAAAGAACACAAATTCAGAACATAAGATTGTTAGCATAATTATAAGTATTACATTATTTTTAAATAAAAACCACTTAGTTAATTTGTGGTTAAATAGTTGGTTAGATAGTTATGGTTAATAATAGCTATGTTATAATTGATTTTGTATTATATATAAGCACCCTTAAATCAATGAATAAGATATCAAAGTTAATACTTTATTCATTATGGTATTATATTTGATTGATGCCTTAGATTTATGTGAGGAAGTAACAGAGACCTCAATCATGATATTGATATTAAAAAAGATATTGATCTATACTTTGGAGACTTACTATGACTTAAGATATGACTAAAACTACATCTGCATCTACCAACATGGCTCCTACTTTTAATTTTGCTTCAACTTTGGCTAGGTCTAAATGACATAGACCTACTAAAATTTTGACTATAGTTATGACTTCAAATCCCAAAAATAATTCCCTTTGATAGGTTGTATACATTTGTTCTCTGGATCAATTATAAATCTATACTTGAATGAGTTCCACTAATTACATAGGCTTCTACTTTTCTCTCAAATATTCACATTGAAATGTTGGCAACCTATAATTTATGAGTTAATATGGTAAGGACTACTAGAATATTTTTGGTTTAATGTACAGTGTCAAGCAAGGAATATATGTGATAACTTAGAAGAAGGTTATGTTACATATGATGAACATGAAGAATAACTCCCTCACAAGTGACCACTTCTAACTATACAGGCCTATCAAGTTCACATGCAAGCCACATTTTATTCTTAAAAGGATTTGAATATAAATCACCTTGGCCCCCAAAAGGATTGATATTGTAAAGGCATTAGTTACCTTTGATAAGGTAATTTTTTTGTAATACAAAATTTTTGAAGCAATAAAATATTTTGTTTCCTTTTTTTTGCATAATTTGTAAACACCTTGTAGATCTAAGGGATATATAAGCCATGTCACCACCAAAATTACTTATTTATAATGTCCATCTCTTAAAAGGTCCCAACTATGCAGCATGGAAGATAAATATGTGCACAATTATTTAATTTAAATAATTATGGGGGATTGTCACTAGTAGTGTACCCTATCTATCTATACCTAATGAGTAGATGAAGTATGACAAGTCTAATGCCAAAGTCCTGATGTTGATTACAATTGGTATCACTAATAAGTTTCAACCACATTTGGGATGCATCAACATGAAAATATTATTGGGACATTCTATCCATTATCTATGAGGTGAAGAACCAAATAAATACCCTTCATATCCAGTCCAAGATTCATACACTTAGTATGAAAGATGGCAATAATTTTGAGTTCTTACATTGGGTGGAATAACTTCATGTAGAACTAGTTGTGCTTGGTGAAAAGATTGAAGACAAAATTATGTTCCCAATCACTTTTAAACCTATTCCTTCTTGGTTTTGGACATTCATTAGAAAACTAAACATTACAAAGTAAGCCATAAATTGTGAAAACCTAGTGAATATGCTCCAACAAGAATAATACATCCAATTAATGCAAGACAAGTTAGAAGACAAAGCATTGATTTCTAAGTTACATGGTGAAAAGTTCCTATTGACTTATTTCTAAAATTTGGATCAAAAAAGGTCAACATATGTCATGAACACCTAATCTCATGCCTTAGTAACCTTCTTATGTCTCTTGAAGTGTTAGTCCAGTTTAAGAAGTGGTCACTTCTCATTAAGTTGTGGGTAGCAAGTTCAAGTGGTATTATTGTTAGGAAGTGTCATGGTGGTCATATTCTCACCTTTATAGATCCTATGTCAAGTTTTCTCTTTATTTTAGGTATGTATACGGGTTCACAACAAGTCATGGAGTGGTCTTAATGATCTAAATGTACTCATATTGAAGATGACCCAAAGTTTTTAGCTCATGGCCTATTGTGAACACATCTAAACATTTTGAGAACCTACAAGATATGGAAAAGTCAAGGGATTGGAGCTGGTATAAATGGAATGTGGTGACCATGACTTAATCTTTAGCATGTTTTAAGGCCTTTTAGAATATATTAAGGTAACCTCTAATTAAATTTTCACTTAAGGTCATGTATATTATTTTTAAAGGGGTATTCACACCATGTAAATAGTATTATTATATCCCCTAGGTCACCATTAAATCCTTATCAAATTCAAAATTCATGTAAAGGGGTCTTATTATTACCATAATGCCATTATATAATGGTATCATATGTAAAAGGCTGTCCTTTTATAACTCAAATGCTTTTATTCGCCACTAAAAGGGCCCACATGTGGGAAAGAATGGCTTTTCACCTTCCCTCCACATGCACTTGTTTTGAATGCATTTTTACCCCTAATTTCCATCCTCCTACCCATTAATAACATTTCAAGATCTAAAAACCTAAGAAAATGTAGGAAAGTAGTGTTTTGTAGATGTTTTAAAGTGAGTATAGATCAGTACAGTATGATCATGGTAAAAAAATGTCATATAACTTAGTGTAGACATCATGTAAGAGAATTCACGATATTCAAGTTTAAAGAGGTAAAAAATTGACCCCTCCTTTCCATCCTCCTCTTTGGCAGCCTTGGATAGCCTCTCAGGTTCTTGCTTAGTACGAATAAGAGAGAGAAAATGGTGACCTAATTTCTTGGCCAAATTAAGGTGGTCTAATTGCATTCCAATACTTGGCATTAGTTTTCAAATTGATGGCCCGTGATTTATGAATAATAGTGAAGAATCTAGGTAGTCAAAATAGTCTTTTACATCTACATAGGGTGAATCTTAGAATGGTTTTAGTGTATTTCTAGCCTGGTTAAAGAAAATGGTAGTTGTATATGTATTTTACAAGTCCTCAGGGTCCTACCATTGCATTTCCCACCCCTAGTTCACAAATGTGACTCCATAGGAGAAGGATACCTCTAGGTTATCACAAGTTATAATCTATAGATAATGTTTTCTTGGTGATGAAAGACTTTTAATGCATATGTCTGAAAATGAGTAGTGGTTTGAGGTTTAATGATGGGTTTATTGGAATCATTAAGGTATTATTACCTTATTAACACAATGGATTTATTAATATACCTTTAACTCTCCCAATATTATGCCTTCAAGTAGAAATTATTGTGTAATTTTAACTTCATTTCAAGTGAAAACAAAGTTTTTTATGTTGAGGGCTATTGAAGATCATTAACATACTATACAACATGCATAAGTGTTGTATTCATGTGGAGGAGTCACTCTCTCAAATGGATTAAGTCTCATTATAGTTTTCAAGGTAAATAAACCATAAACTATCCCCCCAATGCTTTCATATATGTATTTATCAAAGTTTAAGGTTTATTAGTAGGGTTTAAGGTATTTTTGAAATCCTCAATTTTATTTTCTCCCTTCATGTATATGATTAACTAACTCCAAGTGTCTTGCCTTGTAGATTATATGAATAATAATGTCTAGGGTTCTCATAGGTGATATTGAATAAGATTTAATAGTCCATATGGAGCCTCTCCAAGAACATATACTATGTAATGGTCCCATCAAGCCATTTCACCCCATAGTAGGCTCTAATTTCCAAATGCATAACTCTATAGGACCTTATGACCACCACCTATAGGTTTGAACCCTTATGCCTAAGCTTAAGGCATGAAATCAAGGTGAAATGTTTCATAATACCATGAAAATCCATTGGGAATATTATAAAAGGGTATATTCAAGTGTGAATAATATTGAGAAGCTATGACCAAGTTTAGAAGGTCAACTCAAGCCCAACCTTCAAAGGGGTTTCCAAAACCACCATACAACTGAGCCTAAACAATGTAAGGATGGGCCATATGTTTTTTAATATGATTAACTAAAGAGTGTGATTTGAATTTAGGGAAGCTCAATTATGTCTCAAACATAGTATGGAAGTCACCCTCTTGATCATGGGCCCATGTAATAACTCCATTGATGGATAAACACCTAGACCATCACCTACTAGACTATAGGTAGTCTGCCTTCAAAATTGAATATGAAATGTTATAGGAATATGAAAGAGATATCACAAGTAGAGATTTAGAGCATATATATCATGTTCAAGGATAAGGAAACTAGAAGGGATGACCAAAACATATTGACTCGGGCATGAACAAACACCTAAGTGCATCTAAGTTTATTTAGAAAGTTAATATGTCTAACCAATGTGAATGATAATGGAAAAAAATGCTCTAATCACCCCTATTTTTATGTCATTCATCCTCCTCAATATTCCTAATTGTATATACAAGTTTTTGGAAGCTTCTTGGTCTAGGTTGAACACTCATGACACACAGGCTTGTGTGCATGACTACATAAATGAGCTTTAATAGTAGAGTTAGAAAAGGCCTAATCCCAAAGGTTGTGATCAAATCTTGAGAACATGTCACATGAGCCCAAATTCTATCAACATTATAGAAGAAGTGAAGATACTAATCATGTCTCTAACACTAACTGATCCAAGCACTCAGACTAACTAGTGATGGTCAGGGTATGACTACAAGAGAGAGGGATAGAGATAGTGGTCTGAGCAATTGAGGACAATTGAAAAGGTGTAAGTTAGATGGAAAATTTTGATATCTTAAATTTTAATCCACTAATACACCTATAGTTGACTCAAGGTCTTAAAACTTAGTCTAAGCCTATAAGGCTTAAAGCCCTCCTTGAACCCTCAAGACCACATTTTATCTTGGTGATAGAATCAAACCCCCATGGTATGCCTAAGGTCATGAATAGGTGCATGATGATGATACAGGCCCTAAGGAAGGTGTTTTATAAAGATAAATGTAGATAAGTGGTCTATTTTTTCTCATTACCCCTCACAAATTTTTGATACCCTAGTCTATGATTTCAAATTAGCAACCCCAATGCTCATATCTCGCATGGAAAGATGAGTGGGGCCCACTGATCTTATGGGGAAATGGAGACCCCTATGCACTTACTATATATGGATTAAAGAGTTTCATTAATTATATCAACTTTATGAACAATACTTAACACTATTAATCTACCTATAATGATTAACAAATGATCAAAAGTTGCCAACATTCACTCAAAATGCATCATACAATGTGCATGAGACTAGGATCTATTTGGTAGTTTTGAATGGGTCTATGGTCTCAACCTCTATGTCAATAATTTTTAAATTTGAGGCCTATACTCTATTAACCATCATTAATATGGTAGGCCACTAAAACCATTCCTAAACCATGATAAGGAGCTGATGAAGGAATTGTGCCCTCAAAAGATTTAAAATTAGGTAGTTGAGCCTTAAAATAATCATAATGGTCTTCCCAAGTCACATGGGCACCCAAATGGTCCATTTATTGGAACATGTAAACTATATGGTGTATGAATGAGGCCTAAAAAGGACTACTTTAGGCCTACGTGAAAGAAATTAGAAAGATTATGCATGTTTTACATTATTTTAAAGAGTGAGAGGTATCAAGGAGTCAAAAGGGCTGCACAATGACCACCTATAAGGGTCATGACATCTAATGGTCACCTGTGGACATGGTTGAGTGCCTAGTAGAGGACTATGTGTACTTGAATAATAATTACATGGCTTAAACAATCTAACACAAATGATCCAAAGGCTCTAAAAGACACATTTCATACCCTCAAGAGTGGCCAAGTTCCCTCATAACTCCATTTTTAAGGAAAAATATAAAAACCTTATTATTAGGCCTATTAGTCTAATACCCCTCTCAAGACATGACTCTTGAAGATTAAGATCAGAGGATAAACATGGTTGAATGGGACCTTCAACCATCATGTAAGTATACTTCATGGATTTTTTGATGTGAAATAGGTGTTTATCTGTAGAGAAAAGCTCAAGATTGGCCATTTTGGCCTAAAACTACCTTGAGAGTACACAAAATGTAAAACAACCACCCAAGAAGCACCTTATTGTGCTCAAAATTTTATGAAGGATCTACATTGGGATCCCATATATTATATAAATTTGATTAGGGATGTATACTTGAATCTCTTAGAATTAGGTTTGCAGTTTAATCCCCTAGGGCTATGAACAATCACTAAGAGTCTAAACTTATCTAAACCTTCCTAAAACCCTAATATAGACCTGATGGAGGAAAATTTTATATAAATTCACTAATATGAATTTAATTTTATTTAAATACACCTATAACACCTTGTGCACTCTAAAAAGGTCATAGTTCTAGCATTGGTTTATATAGATAGTTGTATATATGTATCAAAAACACTATTTTTATAAGATTTAGTGATAATTTAAAGGTACTGGGATAGATAAATAGTTTTATATCATTTATTAGTTTATTTTGAACCATATTTCACCTTTTCAAATCATAATTCACTCTCATTTCATCTTATAAATTCTCTTATAGGTCTAAGTTAAAGAGCTACTCTAGAAATGCTAAGTGAGAGGTGACCAAATCACCTAAAAGAAAAATATTTTCATGTTTGTACCATTGGAAAGGCACATGTAATGGTTTAATTTGTTTTTATATACTTGAAACATTCTCACTCATCCATCCTTGAAGGTTCTATACAAGCTTTATGGTCATCTAAGCAGCTAACACTAAGTGACTAGGCATACTTGCCTAGTAGACCTATTTGGTCAATAAGAGAAGATGAGTATTGGCATAAAGGGATGATAAGGGATTAAATTAAGGTCACTAAAATCCTTTTAAATACCTCATGAAGGATATCAAACACTTTTTAAGGTATTTTTCCAAGCCTTATTGGCATATAAGAGAGGGGTAGGCTACTAAATGCTTCATGAAGGCCTAATTAGACCACATTTTTGCCTTTATTATTTTCATGAGGAGAGGTGGTTGACCAAGTTTTAATTTCCATAATTTTAATAGGGTCAAACAATAATTTAGATATATCATATCTAATACACCTTCATACCTAAAAGCTAATTGAATACCACCAACTAGCCAAGGCAATGCATGGAGAGATCATGGGATTGTTATAGATGTTGTAACTATTTGATGAGTGAATGAGGGTCATCATGACCTCTTATTCACACTTCTAAACTATATTTTATTCTCTCACATTTTATATCATTCTACAAATTGAGGCTAATATAGGCCATTGTATACATCCCTTGATTGGGTATGATAAAACTCTACCTAAATTGTATCTTACAAAAATTTTAAAAGAATATAAGGATTGGTTTATATCCTCTTGCTATCTTAGTATGATATATGATTTTTTATTTATAGAAGTGATTAATTTTAAACTTAATTTATAGGTCTTTGTCTTTACCTAGTTGCTAGGATATTTTTTAAATAGGTCATATGGTGTGTAAAAGTGTTGGTGACTGTGTTTGAAGTAGAATCTAATTGGTAATGACATGACAAAAGACCTTCCATTCATCCTCAAGTTATATCCATTTAACATATCCTCCATATGAAATATTAATGTGTAGGAGTCTCTAATAGGGTTATCTAATCTCTAATCCTTGTCTTGTTCTCAAGTGTTATTAAAAGATTAGTTAGAATGGACAAAAAACATGTTGGTACATCACCTCCCCTTAGCTTAGGTTTTGTTTCATGCATTATCTTATATCTCTTTTCATCACCAAGTTAGTAGTGTTATTAATTGATCTAAAATTGATGCACCAAGAGATCTAGCCCCAAAACTAGAGGTTCACCTCATAAACTAGGCCACCCACACCTAGAGGTGATCCCATTGTATCATCTAGATGAGGTAGGTTTGAAACACCACTATCTCAAGGGTGCAATATAGACTGATAGTAGTTTATGGCATACCAAGTGGGACCAAGATTCAATAAATTTGGATAATACACTTTCATTATTTGATAATATCAATCATATTAAATCACTCTAGTGGTAGATTTATAGTCAAATTTCATGCCAAAAGTGGTCACAAAGTCTTCATCAAAATGTAAGGAAGCTAAGTTTTTTTAATTGTCCTTAGATTTTACTAGGATAAATAGGTACCCTAGGTCTAATAATAATCCTACACCCCCTAATTCTCCTAATCCTTCTCAAAAAAGGACTATTGCAAACCCTACACCTCCAATGGTGAGGCCTAGAAACTAATATTTTGTGCCCTTCAATGGTGGTATCCCCCTAAACCTAAACCAATTTGATGATATACCTACTTAAAAACTTAATATCCTTCCATACTTCATAGGATAAAACTCTACCACTCCTATTAAACACATTTCAAACATAGCCAACCTCTACTCAGGTCATAATGTGACCCAAGAAAATGTGATAATGAGGTTATTGGCTACTTCCTTGAGAGGTAAGGAACTTTAATGGTATAGAGATATAACACCTACCTCTATCAACACTTGGGATGAGTTTGGGGAACCCCTATGCAAACATTTTGATGATAGAAGTGACCACTTATCTCTAGTGAAATAATTGACCATAATCAAAAGGGCTCCCCAAGACTTTATGGTAGAATTTAGTTATAAGTATTATAAAACATGGGATATGATCCCAATGGTAGTAAATCCCACCCCTAACTATGCCTTTGTTTACTATTTGAGATCCCTTAATTCTAATGTGGCAATCATGATAAAGTCCATGGGAGGGAACACACCATCGAATGCCTATGAAGTGTTAATAAGGGTATAAAACTATCTAATACAAGTAGGCAATCTTACCCCAAGACCCCTCATGAATTTATTCCTATAGATACAACCTCCTTTTCTTAGCTTTACTCCCCTACCAACATCAACTAATCATGATCAAGAAGATGTTAATCAGGTAGATAGATTGGGTAAAATTGAAGGACTGCTCAAAGAACAAAGCAACAAGATAGTAACCTTGGAGAGGTAGAAAATTCTACCTAGTAGACCTTACCAATCACCCTATCAGCCTTATTAGTTCAAAATTCTCCATATCAGCATAATCTACAAGATCAAGGGTAGATCACTCAAGCAATACCCTATAACAACTTCAATCCCAATTTTTCTAGCACTTTTAGAGCCGTAGTTCTAAATCAAAACAAGTATGATCGATAAGGTTAATACTCTACATAATGAGGGAAGACTCACAAGATGTCAATCACACCAAGTGGTGATGCTTGTAAAACCTATGTTATGTAGTAGAATCATGCTCCTCCTATGCAAGATAGTCAGCCTCCTACACAACATAAACAAGGACATTCTCTACAACATACAGAGACTCCCTTCATGTCTCAATATAAAATGTCAAACCAACAAGGAGTAAGTGGGATCAAGACACAATTAGATACCACCTTTTTCAACTTATTAGAGGGATAAAACTCTTTCAAATAATGTACAACCATTAATTTTTGGGGTACATCTAAGGTGAGTAATCCAATTTTAACCCATACAAGGGCAAAAAGGAGGGTAGTGGGTGATGATTGAAAAGTTGGGAGAATAGATCCTCCATCATCTCAATCATATCAAGAGGATAATGGAAAAAATTCATCCCCTAAGACTCCACAAATTTATAAGTTTCAAAATGAGAAAGGGCATAATTATAAAGTTTTATTCATACCTCAAGTCACTTAGGCTCTGAGTGGTATTGTTTCTCCTAAGTTGCAGTCAAAGGCTATTAGATTTCATATTAACATTATGGATAATATGAATAAGGTCTATGTCACCATACCAATTTGGGTCACTTTTTTATTCTAGGAAAAAAATATCACCTCCAATAAGAGTTTTCCAAACTTCACATCTTGGACAAACAAGTTGAAAAAGTGGGTGGAGTCTTATCCAACACCAATAAGCCTAATAAACCCCAACCATCCAAGGTAAATGCTGAATAAATTTAAACCTAGGTAAAATTAATTCAATGCCCCTATATTTTCAACCTTTTCATAAGGTATTATAGGTGTGAAAGTGGTTATATGTTCATTGATGAGGTCACATAACATGTTTACTCTTTGTCACATTTGTTCACTTTGTCTTGACGTCATTTATGTCACTTTTGGTCATGTCAAAGAGTTGTACATAAATATTATAAAATCACAAATGTTTTAAGATGAAATATAATGTACCACTTGTCACAAAGGATTTATAAGAGGCTTTGAAACTTAAATGTGATAGGTTCAACATACAAGAAATGATATCAACTATAAACAAGGTAGTTTTAGATAGTTGTATAGATTGAATGACAGATTTGGCACATGTGAAGACTTTAGGATGGTGTGTTGATATCCCCAAAATTTATTTTCAGGTACAATAAGATTTAATAGGTCCAAATTTGTGTAAAAATCATTTTTTTCTCCTATCACTCCCTTAGAGAGGTCAAAAGAGGTCAATAATTTTTAGTTAGTACAGACAAGAGAAGAAGAGTTGGACCAAGTTCATTTGGGGGATGCTAGTAGTCTATATGTATTTTTATTTCATAGTCATGGTTTTTGGATTAGTGGTATGTGCTTCATGAATAATCACTAATATTTTTATCACCTCCAAGTTGCCTACATATTCCCAACATCTTAGTTTTTGTCATCTGATGGCATTAGTCTATGTAAACTAATTTTTATATATGGACTTGTAGAACATTTTATTCTTTTCCATGTTAAATTCAAACCATTTGTCACATGTAAATATGAATATATAATTAGTTTTACTCTCTTTGTGCTATAAGTGAACACCATTGAGGGTTGTGAACATTTTTTTATCAATTGCAGAGTTTCATCTTTTTGTGAGTTGCTTCAAAACAAGAATAACATACATGTGTTCAACTCCCCAGAGCATGGTGATTAATTTCACCATAGAATTTTTGTCTCAATAATATAATTGATGGGAGGTAAAGTTCTAAAACACATGATATAATTTAGTATCCCTAAAAGGGCCATCTATAGGATTGTTTGAAGACCACTCCAATTTTAACCTAGAAGAAAGGAAGCATAGTGGTGTTTGAAGGTTTTGAACCTAATTGAGATCTCAAAAAAGTCCATGAACCTAGTGTAAGGTTATTACGATGATTATAAGGTTTTAACCTAGTATACAGTCCTATATCTAATGACACCTATAGGCATTATCAAATAATGTTCTAAAGTCAATACAAAAGAGGTGGAGTAATGTTGAATTGGATGTGTTTAAACTTAATTGAGACCTTCATGTAGGTCTGAGAGCATAGACAAGATCATTGTGATAGTCATAAGGCCATTACATATAGTCAGACCTAGATTTATGTTCACAAGTTAAATAAGTTGAAAAATATATTACTTAACTTCTCCAAAAGGTAACCCTACCTTATATAGTGCCATTTATTGGTGAAAGTTGATGTGTTTTGAGTAAACCATATGGATCCATTCTTATAAAATAGACATAGTAATAACATGCCAATTTACTAAGGTGATTGTTTGGTTGAGAGAGAAGAAGATGGAGTGGTTTATAAATTATTCAAGTTTTACTAAAAATACTCAATGAGCTACAATACTATTAAAGCCAAAATGAACATGGAGCAAACAAATGGTAGACCTATAGTGCATTGATGATGATGAGAGATGATTGTATGGTCTCCAGGAATAAGATGAGATCATTAAAAAATGAGATGTCTCTACTGACTTGAATAGAAACAAGGGTGTGAGACATATTACTCAATTATATATAGTCACTTACATGAATCTCTTTTTTTCCTAAATACACACCTATAATTTGACTCAGGAAACTACAGACTAGCCTAAGAAATGAAGGATGAAAATTGGTTGATGAACAAAGGTATAAGATATATATGAAAACATATAAACCACTCTCATATTTATGGTAAAAAAATTTCATGTTAATCTCAAATTCAAGGAGACTAGGTTTTGAACCCCATACTCAGCCCACTAAGACCCTACACTTAGTCTTTGTAGTCCTAGAAGCTAGTCTAGATGATTTGATGTTGAAGGATCCTCATGCACAATAAAACCTTAAAACTTGGAATAGAGGGTCATCATGACTTTATAAATACCTCCATGGTTTCATTTTTTATATACTAATAGGTTAAGTGTCCTCTATTTATCTCAGATAAGGAAAAATTCATAGTCATGTAATCTGTAGACCTAGTGAAATTCATGGTGATGGATGGAATGGTGGAGAATTGAATAATTTTTTAATAATGTATAAATTTTAATTGAGGATGAATAAGTTTTTAAAAACATATATAATCACTATAACCGCATAGAATTGGTCATATATAATCAAACACAATCTAGGTCTACTAGGCCTACAACTAGTCCTAAACCCTCAAGGTGCCTAATTCATTGATATGACCATATGATATCATAAAAACATGTGGGATAATTTATGGTAAATTATAAGGTTTATTTAACTTATTGATTTGTAGCTAATAACTTAGAAGTAGTAATTTTGGCCTAATTTGGTCTTAGAGGTGTATAGAATGCATATAAGAATCAAGAAGCTATTTTCTTTCACTCACATTATATGAAAAAGCTTCATGGAACCTCAATAACTTAGGGATATTTGAGGGATGTCTTAAACTCAAACTTTTTGGAATTTTTTTGGAGGTTAAGCATCTAACCTTTATGAATCATCATTAATAATCCAAGTGACCTTAAACCCTTATGAGAACCTAATGAAAGAGATATGAAAGGAGATGCATAAAAAAGTGGCCAATTAACATTTAAAGTGATTTTAATATATCTAGAAATTCATTAATATATTTGACACTCAATTTTTATGTACTATCACTTGTATAAACATGTATAATTATGTGTTTTTTAGTAGGATTAGAGGTATTGTACAAGTACAAAAAGGAATTGATAGATGAAGTCTATTTTTGAATGTGCATGGATACTTGTTCTAACTCCTCATACCAAATTATCACCTTGGTTGTGTATGAAAACCCCTTTATTAATTTGGTCATCACAAGTAGTATGAATAAGATATTGAGAAATCAAGATGACTATCTAATTTGGAGATGAGAAGCATGGATTAAAGTTTTTATTGAAGTTTATGATAGACCAAAGGACAAATAAGGACTTGATGAGTTGTCCAACACATCTAAAATGAATCTTATTGAACATTTGAGGTCACCCTAGTGACAAATTTGAGAATTCAAACCTAGAAGGCTAATGAGTGACTACAAAAAGTGAGTTACAAGTGACAAGGATAATTTCATTAGTTGAGGTGTATCATGACTATCACAATTAGATTTCCACCTTCTCAAGTCAAATAACATGTTTCAATAACTTCCAAAGGTAGTTATGGACTATCAAGTGACTCATCATTGAGAAAGGTAGTTTTAAGAAGGATATGAAAGGTCTCTATGCGATTTTTAGGAGAAAGATATACTTTATATGGACACTTGTCTAATAAGACTTCATGACCTATTTTCCAACTCATCCTCTTACATTTTAACTAATTTTCACATCTTGACACTTGACATTGTGACTGTCCAACATCACTTCTTCTCTCTCCTCTCTTATGCTATATAAATTAAGCCATTTTGGCATTATAAAGGAATCTAAAATTGGTATGGTGAATTCCTAATGGTTTGGAATCTTATTTTACCTTTGAATAAAGTTTTAAAATTGAATTTATCTCTACAAATCTTGACTAAGTATGTCAAGTAGTGTATTTGGATTACAAGTGATGAATGTCTTCTCCTTACTTCCATTTTGCTCTTGTATGTATTATGTGAGTAACATATCTTCTAAAAAGTCTCATGAAGTGTACATGTTTGTTACTTATATTCTAAAGTGTGAGAGAGATTAGTGATGTCTTGTATTATAACTCCTTTTCACCCACCTCTAGATATGCATATCAATCTACCTCCATGTAGAAACACTTATGCTAGAAGAACATTGAATTGAGGTTAGTTTTAATAGTATTCTTTCTTAGTGATAATGCAAGTATGTTTATGGAGTTATATTTGGTGTATCACCTTCATTAGTATAGGTTTATTTCATTTTCCTTCTTCCCTTTTCACCCCTAATAGTGATTATCCTAGTATAGTGTGTGAGCCTAAAATATAGATCAATGGAGATAGCCCATAATGTATAGGTTTACCCCTATTGTAGATAACCCACATTTCTAGGGGTAATCCCATGTTCGCTAAATTTGGAGAGTTATAAACCACCTTATCCTAGGGTGCAATATTTGGTTATAATAATAACCAATCCCCCTCATTTTTATCTTTTTTTATCATAGGAGATTATTTAGTACACAATTATATGATAGATAGTGGGGCTAGTACATCTATCTTTCCCAAGTCTATAGCAGAGAAGTTGGGGTTAAATTATGAACCTAATTCTAAAGGGGTCCTACAACTTGATGGGTCTCCTACTAAGACTATTGGTGTACTCAAAGACCTAAAATTTGTCTTATCTTCTTGTCCTAATTGTACTATATCCCAATATGTTGTTATAGTTGACCTCCCTCCTTACTTTATCTTATGTTTATCTAGGTATTTCACTACCAAGATAGGAGGATATCTCTCTTCTGACTCGACTTATATGGTCTTTAAGACCAATTATGGATCTAAGTTCACCATAAGGTCTAAGCCTATCTCTAGGTTCCATTTAGATCCTTACATTCCTAATTTGTCTAATGTTAATTACACTATCATAGATGAAGATGAACACCCCAACAATCAAGAGCCAATTAAATCACTTAAAGGTATATCAGACTTGATTTTTGATGAATGGGTGGTACACAACCATGGTTATGATCCATATAAGATCATTGAAGAAGTAGGCTTGGGGATATACTATATGCATGAGGAAGAGGTTGTCATACCAGCCCATTCTAATCCAATCCAAGACCATGATGGAGTGTGAAATTTGTTATTTGATGGATCTAGGTGTAAGAATAGAAGTGTGATAGGTGTCATGTTTGTCTCTCCTTCCAAACAAAGATACTTTTTAGTCATAAGGCTTTAATTTAGTTGCACATGCAATAAAGAAGAGTAGGAGTCCCTCATTCATGGGATTAAATAAGAAAGAAAGAGAGGCATTAAGCTCCTACAATCCATGGGAGAGAGTGAGATGGTAGAATTCAATCAAAAATCCACTCTTAAGGCATACAAGCATAGGCTTTGGGACCTCTTAGAAGAATTTGAGTCTTTTGACATCCACTCAATCCAAAGAGAGGCCAATCAACATGTAGACTAGTTGGTAGCCATAAGATCATAGTATGACATTCCAAGTGGGGTCAAGGACATGAAAGATCAGTCTCTAATCAAGGTAGTGTTGGAAATTTTGGCCCACATACCAAGATTTTTCCTGGTTAAAAAGATGAACAGGGTCCTAATTATTGAGTGGATTAAATGGCTTAGAAGTAGGCTCAACATTACAAGTGGAGGGATCCAAATAGGTTTTCATGGTGTCCAAGCAGTTTCATGAACAAGTCTATTTTCTTTTAGGTAAATTATTTCCAAAATTTGGCTAAGTGTTGGATTTCTTTTGGGGAAAATATTTGAGCAGGTTTTTTGAAGATAGGATTCTTTCAAACATTTTGTCTAAAGGAAAAAAGCTATGGTACAAATTCTCAAAAACATTTTATCTAAAACAAAAAGGATGCAAACTTAATTCTTTTGGAGAAAGTAGCTGAGAAAAAAATCCTAAAGAGAAAAATTCTTTCATGAATTTTGTCCATGAGAAAAGGAGCTTTGCATTCATGTTAGGAAAATTATCCAAGATAATTTTCCCAAAGACCTATTTCTTTCAAACATTTTGTCTGTGAAAAGTGTCCTTTACAAAAAGCTTAAAGACAAAGTACCTAAAACAAAAAGTACAAGGCATGAATTCTTTCAAACATTTTGTTTGAATCAAAAGGTCTACAAAAAAGATAAGTATGAATTCTTTTGGGAAAATTATCCCATGATAATTTCCCTGAGGACCTTATTCTCTCAAACATTTTATCTAAGACAAAAGTCCCAAAGACCAATTATTTAAAAGGAAATGTCTTGTCACAAAGCCTACAAAAAAAATTTAGATAAAAAGCCTAAATGAAATTTAGCTAATCAAATAGCCTGAGGGAAATCATCTGATGCAAGATTTCCATACAAGTGAATTCTTTCAAGGAAATAATTATGTAATAATTTCCCTAAAGACATAATTACATCAGCCAAATTGTTTCATCAAAGATGATATAGTAAGATGGGGATGTTCATGTAAGTGTCAAATTTAGACCATGCCATGTAACTGTGTAAATTCAAATATGTAGTGATGGGCACATAAACATCATTGTTGTTCTCACAAACATCAAAATAAATCTCAATAGTCATCCATTGGGGTCCAAAGATTGATGGTTGTGCATACATCATTGACATTCCTATGAACATCAATTGATTGGTGCATAGACATAAAATATAATCCCCATGGAATAGTTGTTTAGTTTCAAAAAAGTAGGATTAAAGGCTCGTGTTGCTTTATACATCTAGATCCAATGGTATGAGATGAGTGAAGAGGTCAAAGAGCTCAAGAGACCACCATGTTTCACAAGCACATGAGTCCTAGAAGAGGATATACAGATCTCATTTTTTAACATTAGGTAGATCAATGGAGTGATATGATTCAAGAGGTCAAAGATCTGAGTCAATTTTTAATGGCAAATCAAATGAAGGTGAGCCTAAATGACTTAGACAGAGGTCTAAGGGTTAGTTTTTTACTATGGTGAGAAAGTATGAATGGAACTGATCTTGAGCATGATACATATTTGGCCAAGAGTGGATATTTTGGGATTGAATTGTGTCATTAAGACTATGTAGGGGTAAATAAATGAGATATAGTGTGGGATTCTCATCCTTCAACATAGTCATAACTCAAAAAACTACTATTCACATCATGGCTCTATTAGTTTTGAGATATGAGGATTTGGTCCTCATAATGAGTGATAGGTGGTATATGGCATGGAAAATAAAGGAAGACATGTTGAATTCAATAGCTTCATCACCAGAGCTAGCTACATAAAAGTGACCCTTCTCTACACTCTTGCATACCTCGATAAACTAGTAAAGAGCAATTAACAATAAGACAAAACCCTAATAGACTATCCTAGTTGTTATAACTACATGGATGGTAGAATAAATCTCAAAAAAACTTGATGTTACCATTGTAACAAGAAGGAACATCAGTGTAATTATGCAACCACTTGAAGTAGTCTAAATCAATCAAAATGGTTTGAATGAGCTTAATTTATGGAGGTAGTTGTAACAACATTTCAAATGGATTTGAGCTTGTTTAATTCCCTTTTAAGTGTAAAAACTCCCTCTCTCTTACTTCTTTTATTCTATAAATATAGCCTTTGATCTATTAATTTTCATCTCTCAGGCTGGTATGACTAGACTCTGCTAGAAGTCATATTCTATAACTTTTGGAGTAATGAATACATCATTTTTTAGTTATTTGTTAATCTATATTTAGTGTTTTTATGTTTGTTTGATATGCAAAAGTTATTTTTATCTTCCCTTTGTAGTTCTAATCTCAACCAAAGTGCTATAAACTTTCTCTATAGGTCATATAATGTATCTTAGTATTGATATCTCAAGGGTATAGTGGAATACCAAATGTAAGTGTCTTCAAACAAACCTTATGTAAGTGTGCTTCCTAGCCTAAGTGCATCAAATTGACCTTAATATGAAATAGTTTTGCATAGAAACTATAGTAAAAATTGCATTAGCTTCTTTCATATTCCACTAGTGTGTCAAAAATTATAAGCTTAAGAGTGAATCTAACAAATTCATGGTGCATATCCACATATTAGAATAGTTTTTAGTTTATGCAATCTCTTGACTCTTTTTACCCCAACTCATTTAGGTCTTAGAATGAAAGGTTTAAATAATCATATCTAAGGAACTGGACTCATAAAAAACCCTAGAGGTTTGTTCTAAATATAGGCATCCCATATCCTTTAGATCATTCCCATGTTAGTTGAGGTATGGGTCAAACTTGAGCAATTTTGACCTCTATTGAGTTATATTTGGATAGTTAATATTTATGGCACACATGGTGGGACCACCTATTTACATAATTTTATATATCTAAGTATAGTATCAGTTTCTAAAGTTTTAGTTCTATATTTACACATTTTTATGCCCCAAAGAGTTTTCATAAGATCCTCTATAAAATGGAAAGAGACAAATTTCTCTGAGTTATCTTTCCAATCAACAAAGAAGAAGAAAGCCTCTTAGTCAAATCCTATGCATACACCTTTTTTTCCTCCTATTAAAACCAATAATGTTCAACCAAACATTATTATAAACCCCATACCTTAGATGGTTGTTCCTATAAGGCAAACCTTTGTGCCATTTAATGGTAGTAGCCCTTTGAATCTTACCCAATGGGATGATATCCTAGTCTTAGCTTTAAATACTCTTCTTTATTTTATAGGATAAAATCCTATTACTCTTATAGAAAATATGGTAGATATTGCTAACATTTGTTTAATGCATCATGTGACTTAGGAAAATGTATCAATGAGGTTGTTAGCAACTTCTTTCAAAGGGGAAAAAAATTAATGGTATAAAGGATTGGCTCCTACATCAATCAACAACTGGGATGAATTTGGAGAAGTCCTAAGCAAACACTTTGAAGACAAGAGTGACCTCCTCTCACTTGTGGCACAACTTACAATAATCAAGAGATTCAATCATGAATTCATGGTGGATTTTAATTATAGGTTTTAAAATACCTAGGACAGAATTCTTGTAGTGATCAAGCCTACACCTAAGTATGCTTTTCTATACTATCTAAAGGCTCTCAATTTAGATGTAGCTATGATGATTCAATCCATGGGAGGGAACACTTTGCTTGAAGATTTTTAAGTAGTAATTAAGGATGAAAATTGTCTTATATAAGTATGAAAGTTGTCTCTAGGGCCATTAATACCTCTCTTTCCATAGATACATCCTCCTACTCCAACTATTGCTCTAGTTCTAGATTTAAAAAACTCCAACTATTGCTCTAGTTCTAGATTTAATAAAAAAAATCAAATAGAAGGTGATCAAACTGACAGATTAGGGAAGATAAAAATTCTTCTCAAAGATTATAACAATAAGTTGGTTAAAACTGAGAGGAAAAAATCTCTACCATATAGGCCATATCATAATACTAATTAGAATTATCAGTATAATAAGCCACCCTATTAGTCTAATCAAGAAGGACAAGGGAATAATCCTCAATCAAGGTAGTACAATCCTAATGTTCCAAGAAATTATAGAGATTTTGTTCCAACTTAGAACAACTATGCTTAGGAAGGGAAGTGGAAAAATCAATGGGATCCAACAAATGACATGATAATGGTGCCAACTAGTGAGAGTTCACGTCAGTCTTATGCAACAGAGTTCATCTCCTCCTTCGCATGAAAACTAGTCAAATAAAGAAGCATCTCTACTACATAGATACATTCCTTAATTCAATAAAGTAAAAGTTCCAAATAAACAAGGAGGAGAGATTGGTAAAACACTAAAACTACATTTTTGAACTTTCAAGAAGATGAGAATTATTTTGAGCATGCAGTAGAAAATCAAAATAGAAATATGCCTAATGTTGATAATTCAATTATAGCGCATACAAGATCCAAGAAAAGGGAAAATGGTGATGGTTTATGTCCTAATAAGGAATCCCTTTCTCTTTCTCAACCACCATAAAGGACCACCACTCATGAGCTTCCCCAAATGACATCAACTCAATAGGTTCAAGATCCAAAGGGGCAGAATGTGAAAGGGCATTACATCCCTCAGTTCACATAACATATAGGAGCCCCTCTTGCTCCTAAAATGTATTCAAATAAAATTAATCCTCCACTTATTATTTTGATCATATGAAGAAAACTAATGTATCAATTTTAATGTGGGATACACTGCTAATCCCAAGATAAAAGGAGTATTTACAAGAGGAGCTTTTAAAGCTCAATATCTCTGATGAACCACTTGATAAGGAAAGAGTAAGTGTTTTTCTAACTAAATATAATCCAATTTTTGAGCCTTAATATCATAAGGTGACTAAGCCTTCTCCATTCTATCTTTTAATTATCATAGGAGATTGTCTTGTCCATGATTATATGATTGATAATGGATCTAGTACCTCTGTTATGTCTGAATCCATAACTAACAAACTAGGGCTCAAGTATGAACCTCATGAAAAAGGAGCATTATAGTTAGATGGTTCTCCTACTAAGACTATGGGCATCTTAAAATATCTTAAAATTTTACTTGTTGCTTTTCCAAATTTCACCATTTCACAAGATATAGTTTTTGTTGATTTGCCTCCATACTTTGCATTATGTCTATCCAAATATTTTACCACTAAAATAGGAGGTTATATTTATTATAATTGGTCACACATGGTTTTTATAACTAGATATGAAACCAAAGTCACTAAGATCATAGCTTATTTCTAGATTCCACCTTGAAACATATATGCCAAATATGTCTAATATGAATTGTAGTATTTTAGAGGAAGATTAGGGTACTATTGATCAAGAAATGTCTAAGCCACTTGAAGGCATATCAGATTTACTCTTGGATGAGTGGGCTACTGATAACTATGGGTATGACCCATAAAAAAGTATTCATGAAGCTATTTTTTGTGTCTACTTCATGTATGAAGAGGGTGACTCATTACCTAGTCTCACTAACTCAAAGCAAGATCAAGAGGGAGTATGGAACCTATACTTTGATGGATCTATATCAAAGAATGGGAGTGGGGTTGGTGAAATGTTGGTTTCACCTCAAAATAAAAGGTATTATTATTTAGCTATATTTTAGTTCAATTATACATCAAATACTATAGAATATGAATCTTTTATTCATGACCTTCAATGGGCTAGAAAGAGAGGTATTAAGCTTTTGCAAGTGAAAGGTGATAGTGAGTTGGTAGTGCAACAAGTCATAGGTTTAAGTGCAAAAAATAACCCCCTCATAAATGCATATAAATATAGAGTTTGGGTCCTCATGGAATATTTCCTATAATTTTATATCTTCTCCATTCCTAGAGAAGCCAATCAACATACATATAAACTTGTTGCTGTAGGAGCACAATATGATGTGTGGACCATCTCAAGGACAATAAAGACCAAACCCAAATCAATATTGTATGTAGGCATTTAGTTACAAATGATGAGGTAAGTTATCAAGTCTTTGATAGTGATAAACATATATCCTATTTTGTACAGAATGAGGCAAAATTTTGCTTGAAGAATAAAAATAAATTGCAATGCTAATATGAAGATAAGATTATGCAATTGAGATTAAAGAATATGCCTAAAGGTTTAGTAAATTTGGCGATCATTTTCAACAAAGATGATCAACTTAAAAAGGATAAGGTAAACATATATTCTAAGGAAGAACATTATGAGCATGTTCATATAGTTAAAGGTAAGCTACTCAAGTGGGGCAAAGTGAAAATTGATTCTGAGAGAGTATCTTTCATTTCATTATGTAATGAGTACATGGATTTATTTTCTTGAGAATATCATGATTTGAAAGGGTTTGATCCTAGATTAGCATAGCATACTATTGATATTAAAATAGATGCAAAAGTAGTAAGATAGAATCAAAGGTCCATCAACCCCAATGTTGAAATTCTCATGAGAAAAGAGCTTACCAAGATGATTGAATCAAGTATAATATTTACTATCAATCATTCAACATGGGTATCAAACCTTGTACCAGTTAGAAATAAAAATTGAGAGATAAGTCTATGTGTGGATTTCAAAGATTTGAATAAAGTGTCACTGAAAGACCACTATCCTCTTCCCTCCATGGATCAAATCTTGAAAAGGGTATCAGGTTCTCAAAGGTTTTTCTTATTAGATGGGTACTCTGGTTATAAATAAATATTGATGAAAGAGTAAGATCAGTATAAAAAAAATTCACAACTAAATGGGGTACTTATGCGTATCAAAAGATGCCTTTTAGGATCTGTAATGTTGGATCCATTTTCTAAAGGGCAATAGATGTTACCTTTCAAGGTATTTTGAGTGAAATGGTCTTAGTTTATCTAGATGACATTAATTTATTTTCAAAGGATCCTACTGATCATCTAACATACTTGAGATTTGTTTTTGATAGATGTAAATAATTTGGGGTTTCATTGAATCCAAAAAAGTGTATCTTTTCAGTGCATGAGGGGAGACTTTTCAGGTATGTAGTGTCCAAAGAGGGTATTTTTATTGATCCAAAGAGAATAAAGGTAATCCTTTCTCTATAATTACCAAAACATAAGAAAGGATTTTAAAGTTTCTTGGGCAAGATGAACTTCATCAACAGATTTATTCCTATATTTGTAGATTTGGTAAGGCAACTCACTCAAATGTTAAAGAAACATCAAGAATTCACTTGGAATAAGGAGGGTAAGAGGAAATTTAAATCCATAAAACAATTAATCAGCCAAATCCCTACTTTGCTTAATCTATATTTTATTAAGGATTTATTTATGTATGTTTTTTCTATATTTAGTACAATTTTAGCCATGCTTATGAAATAAAATAGTGAAGGATTGGAGCAACCCATTACTTTTTTAGTCAGGCTTTGGAAGATTATGAGGAGAGGCATTATTTTTTTTAAAATCATGTGCTTGATATTATAAGAGGTCTAAAAAAATTGACATTTTATTTCAAATAACAAGATTATACCAATGGTAGCTCATCCTAGTGTGAAGGATTTCATTCTCAAAAGAGACTTAAGTGAAAAGAGAGTTGGATGGGTCACTAAGTGCATGGAATATGATATTGAAGTGAAGGTCACAAATATAGTTTGGGTTAAATTATTATGTGAACATATTTTAGAATATGTGAAATAAGAAAAGGATATGGTTTTGACACTTCAAGACACCCAAAAGGAAGATGAAACTACTCCTCCATCCAACTGGACATAAGACATTGCTAGATTCCTTCAAATAGTAAAATGTCCAATGGGCTTAGATGCATCAAAGAGAAGACATTTCAGGTTGAAATAATTACCATACATTTTTATTGATGGATTGTTGTTCAAAAATGGCATTGGAGGTATGTTTTGAAGGTGTGTTGAAGCTAATCAATTTGACAAGCTTTTTAAACAATTTCATGATAGTCCTTATGGAGGCCATTTTTCAGCCAAGACCATAGCTGAAAAAATTATTAGATCTAGTAAATTTGGTTGCCTTTCAAAAATTTGGAGGTCCAAGTTTGGTTGCCTTTCGAGTGGACCTTATGTCATCATAAGTTGAAAGGAAAGCAATGCCTTTGAGATTGTTAGATTTATGGAGAGATCCTTCCCATCCCTATTAATGGGGGGTATCTCAAGTTATTCTATTAGTTTTAACTCATGCTCTTTGTACATATGGTAGATAGGTTTGTTTTTCCTCCAAATGCTTCTACACATTGTTGTTTTTTAGTTATTTAGTTAGTTTTGGTCCATTTTGTTGATTTCTTGTTGTTTGTGTGTTGCCCATTACTAAAAAAGTGTTTCCAAAAATAAATTAGATACGTTTTTTAATTATATTTTCATTCATTGAAGTCATCATGATAAAACTTAGTCAATAACTAGCTTCCATGACTAGTAAGTTAGTCAAGCTAGCTGAGTCACAAAAAATGTTGGCCATTTTGGCCCATATACCAAGCTTCTGCCTAATTTAAATAGATGAGCAATGTCCCAATTATTGATTGGATCAAATGGATTAGAATTAGGCTTAACATTATAGGTGGAGGGATTCAATTAGGTTTTCATGGTGTCTAAGCAATTTCATGAACAAGTCTATTTTCTTTCAAACAAAATGTTTCTAAAATTTGGCTAAGTATTGGATTTATTTTAGGGAAATGTTTGAGAAGCTTTTTCTAAGATAGGATTCTTTTGAATATTTTATCCTAAGGAAAAAATATGAGTACAAATTGTTTTGGATATTTTATTCAAAACAAAAAGTCCGTAGACTTAATTCTTTTAGATAAAGTGGCGAAGCAAAAAATCCTAAAGAGTAAAATTCTTTTTGACATTTTGTCCGTGGGAAAGGAGCTTTGTATTTATGTCAAGAAAATCATCCAATACAATTTTATTGAAGACCTATTTCTTTCAAACATTTTATCCATGGAAAGTGTCCTTTGAAAAAATCCCAAAGACAAAGTGCCAAAAATAAAACATACAAGGAATGGATTCTTTCAGACATTTTGTCTAAACCAAAAGGTCTGTAAAAAAGCTAAGTATAAATTCTTTCAGTAAAATTATCCCATGACAATTGCCCTAAAGACTTCATTCTCTTAGAATTTTTTTCCAAGACAAAATTCTTGAGAACCAATTCTTTCAAAAGAAATGTCTTGGCACAAGGCCCGCAACAAATGTTTGGATAAAAAGTCTAAAGGAAATTTAGCCAATCAAAAAGCTTGAGGAAAATCATCTGATGTAAAATTTCTAAACAAGAAAATTCTTTCAAGGAAATTTTTCCTCAAAAATTTCCTTAAATACATAATTACATTAGCCAAATTGTTTCGGCAAAGATGATCCAATAGGATGGTGATGTTCATACAAGTGTCAAAGTTAGACCACATCAAGTAACTGTTAAGATTCAAATATGTAGTGATGGGTGTGTGAATGTCATTGACATTAACAAAAATGTTAAAATATATCTTATTAGTCATCCATTGGGGTCCAAATATTTATATTCACATATATGTCATTGACATTCCTATAGACATCAATTGATGGGTGCGTAGATGTCAAATTTAAGCCTGATTGAATAGTTGTTTGATTTCAAAAAAGTGGGATCAAAGGCTCACATTACTTCATACATCTAGATCCAAGGGTGTGGGATGAGTTAAGAGGTCAAATAACTTGAGAGGCCACCACATGGAAAAAGCACATGAGTCCTGGTAGAGGATCTATGTATCATGTTCATTCATATCAAGTGGATCAATGAAATGAAATCATTTAAGAGGTTAATGATCTAAGTTAGTTTTCAATGACCAATCAAATGAAGGCAATCCCAAATGATGTAGGCAGAGGTCAAAGGATCAATTTTTGACCAAGATGAATAATTATGAATGTAACCAAGCTCAAGCATGATCTAGATTGGTCTAAGAGTAGATATTTTGGGATTGAATAGTGCCATTAAGACTATATAAGGGTAGATAAATTAGATATGGTGGGGGATTCTCATCCTTCAACATAGTCATATCTTGATAATATACCATTTATGGCATGGCTCTAACAATTTTAAGATATGATGATCTAGTCCTCATAATGAGTGATAGGTAGTAGATGGCATGTAAAATGAAGGTAAACATGTAGACTTTAATATCTTCATCACCAGAGCTAGCTACATGAAAGTTACCCTTCTCTCCACTCTTTCATACCTTGATGAACCAATGAAGAGTATTTAACAAGACAAAATCCTAATAGACTATCCTAGTTGTTATAATTGCATAGATGGTAGGACAAAGCTATAAAAAAATTGACTTCACCTTTGTAACAAGAAGGAACATCAATGTAACTATGAAACCACTTGAAGCAGTCTGAATCAATCAAAAGGGTTTGAATGAGATTAATTTGAAGAGGTAGTTATAATAGCATTTCAAATGGATTTGAGGTCATTTGATTCCATTTTTAGTACTAAAAGTCCCTCTCTCTTGCTCCCTCTCTTCTATAAATATAACCTTCAATCTATTAATTTTCATCACTCAAGTTGGTATGACTAGACTCTGCTAGAATTATATTTTACACCTTTTAGAGTAATGAATAGAGCATTTATAAGTTATTTGATTATCTATATTTAGTGTTTTTTTGTTTCTTTGATATGCAAAAGTTCTTGTTATCTTCCCTTTTCAGGTCTAATCTCAACCTAAGTGTTAGCAACTTTATTTTCAGGTCATATAATGTGTTTTAGTATTAATCTCTCAAGGGTATAGTGGATTGTTGAATGTAAATGTCTTCAACCAAACCTTATTTTCATTGTTCCCTAGCTTGAGTGCATCAAATTAACCTCTATATGAAATGTTATTACATAGAAACTATATTAAGCATTGCATTAGCTTCTTTTATAGTCCACTAGTGTGTTAAAGAGTCCAAGCTTAAAAGTGGATCTAACAAATTCATGGTGTATCACCACATATTAGAATAGTTTTTAGTTTACGAAATTTCTTAACTCTTTTCACCCCAACTCATTTAGGTCTTATAAAATAAATGTTTAAACAATCATATCTGAGGAACTAGCCTCATAAAAAACCCTAGAGGTTTGGTTTAAATATAGGCATCCCATAACCTTTATATCATTCCCATCTTAGGTTCGGTATGGGTCAGACTTGAGCAATTATAACATCTATTAGGTGATATATGGATAGCTAATAGGTATTTTAAAAACCTTCAATCCCTGATAATGAGGTTAGCTAGTAGGTTTTTGAAAATGATAAGAAAATAGCATGTTTTTGGTAGTAGGAGGTAGAATTCTTCTCAAGAAACCAAGGCAAATTGTAATAGTAGTATGATGATCAAATTTTCCATTTTAGGATAAATGAGATACCTAATGGATTAGTGACCTTGGAAAATATATTTAACGAAGATGATCAATTAAGGAAGGACAAAGTTAACATGTCAACTAAGGAGGAGCACTATGATAAGGTCACTATTTATAAGGATGGACTGCTCAAATTAGGTAATGTGAACATGAGGAGAAGACAACCTTCATAGAGTTGTGTCAAGAATTTGTAGACATTTTTTCTTGGGAGTAAAATGATTTTAAGGTTTTTGACCCTAGTTTAGCATAACATACAATAGAATTGGAGGTAAGTGCTAAGACTATGAGACAAAAGCAAAGCCCACTTAACCCCAAGATTAAACTCCTTTTGAAGAAAGAGTTGATCAAGTTCATTGGGTCCAACATCATATTATCCATCAAACACTCTTCATGGGTGGTTAATATTATGCCTATAAGTAAGAATAATGGGTAGATAAGATTATGTGTAGACTTCAAGAATCTCAACAAGGTATCATTAAGAGATCACTACCCCTTGCCATCCATTGATCAGATTCTCTAAAAGGTTTTAGGTTCATGGAATTTCTCCTTGCTTGATAGATACTTAGGGTATAATCAAGTGTTAGTAAAGGAGGAGGAAAAATGCAAGACAACCTTCTCAACTAAGTTGGGCACTTATGCTTACAAGAATATGCCTTTTGGGTTATTCGATGTAAGGGTCACTTTATAAATGGAAATGGATGTATCTTTATAAGGATTCATAAATGAGATGGTGATCATATATCTTGATGACATCATAGTCTTTTCTAAGGATGTTAAAGATCACTTGACATACCTAAGGCTGATATTTGATAGGTGTAGGTGGTATGGGGTCTCATTCAATGTTGCAGTCTATGAGGACAGACTTTTAGGCCATATTGTGTCAAAATAAGGCCTTTATATAAACCCTAAGAGGATAAGTGAAATCCTTTCTATATCACTACCCAATAAAAATAATGGATTGTAGAATTTTTAAGGAAATATCAACTTCATTAGAAGGTTTATCCTTGGGTTTGCAGAGTTGGTAAGGCCTCTAACCCTTATGCTCAAGAAACGTAAGGACTTTGCATGGACTAAAGAGGGAAAGAAAATATGTGAATCCATCAAATAGGCCATTTCCCAAGTACCCACCCTCCTCAACCTTGATTTCTCAAGGGACTTATTCTTGTATGCCTTCTCAACTAATGATACTATTTATGTCATGCTTATGTAGCAAAATAGTGAGGGTCTTGAGTATCCCATAGCCCTATTTTACTCAAGTATTGGAATGATATAAAAAAAGATATACATTTGTGTAAAATCATGTGATTTAAATCATGAGAGGTCTCAAAAAATTTAGACACGTGTTATCTAATAACAAAATCAATGTCATGGTGGTTCACCCTAGCATCAAGGACTTCATTCTTATCAGAGACTTGAGTGAAAAGAGAACAAGTTAGGTGACCAAATGCATGGAATATGACATATAAGTGAATATCACTAAGTTTTTAATGGGTATATGACTATGTGAACTCATATAAATAGATGTGAAGGATGAAAAAGAAGTGGTTTTGGCAATGCAAAGTGATCAATAAGTAGCTACACCTACATCTCCTTCTAATTAGACTCAAGACATGGTGAGATTCCTTCAAATTAGGGAATGTCCTATAGGCATAAATAAGACAAAAATAAGGTACTAAAATATAAAATAAATCCCATATGTATTTATTGGTGGGGTTATTTTTAAAAATGATCTTGATGGCATGTTCTTGAGGTGTGTAGAAACTAACCAAGTTGACAAGTTCCTAGACTAGTTTCGTGATGGCCCTGTAGGAGGGAAATTTCCAGCCAAGACTACATCAATAAGGATCATAAGAGTGGGATAATTTTGGCCAAGTTATTTTAATGACTCCCATTCTTTTTCTATTAGGTGATAAAAGTGTGTCATGTTCACAAGTAAAGACTAGCTGCCTTACCCCTTAAGCCTATCCAAGTGGAGTATCCCTTAATGTAGTGGGGCCTAGAATTTATAGGTATGATTCACCCTCTATCTATTTAAGTACACAAGTAGGTATTTACTAATACAAAATAATTTACTATGTGGGTCGAGGAAGTATCACTTAAGGAGGAAAATGTGAACTTAGTTTTGGAGTTCTATGACAACCTAGTAACCAAATTTGGAATCCCCTCCACCATCATATCAGATAATGCACTAGCTTTCAGTATTGAAAGGGTGATTGAATGGGATATAAACCATGTAATATACATCATCACCTCCTCTAAATAATATCCATAAGGTAATGGACTTGAAAATTCCACCAACAAGAATATAATTAGAATCATAAGGACAATTATGGATGACAACCAGAGGGAGTGGCATACTAAGCTAAGGAAAACCGTATAGGTAGATAGGATCACTCCCAATAGGTATATTATTAATTAAAAATACCTTATTATCTATGTAAAATAGGAAATGTTCCCATATCACTTGAGCTAATAGCCTTGGATCTCACACACCAACTTGATCTAATGTAGAGTGATGCCATGGAGGTTAAGGATAAATGAATTGAGGGAGCTAGAAAAAATAAGAGATGATGTTATGAATTCCATATGGCCTCACAAATATAATTTCAAGAGGTCATTTGACAAGATATTTTATTCAAAAACCTTACGATAAGGTGACATTTTTCTCAAGTGGGATGAAGTCTAGGCTAAACTAGGTAAGCACTCAAAGTTTGATAGCCTATGAAGTGGACCTTATATTATTACTAGCTATAAAGAGCATAATGATTTCCAATTATAAAGTTTGAATGTTGAGGAACTCCCTATCTCTATTAATGGGGTGTTACTTAAGTATTAATATTAAGGAAACACATATTACCTTTTTACATAGTAGTTTAGGTTTCCTTATTCCAAGTGTTATGGCACATGTTTTGTTAGTTGTTTGGTTATGTTTCTATTTCTTATTATTGTGTCTTGTTTGAGTTATTTTTGATTTATTATTGTGTATTTTTTGTCTTTAATTTGTGTCTTATTATGTTTCTTGTAGATTTTTTATAGTCCTTAAAGTCTTCAAGTTATTAAACATGAAGTGTCGGCCCAGTTAGAGAGGCATCTCATCTAAACCATGATTATTGTGCAAGAAATTTTGGGTCCTCTTGACCAAAAATTAGATCATCCATTCAAATTCACCAATTATTTTTAATATTTTCTTCCCTTAGGATTATAAAGGGTCAACCTATGTCATGAACACCTAAGTTCATGCCTTAGTAACCTTCTTATGTATATTAAAGTGTTAGGTCCATTAATGAAGGGATCATTTGGCATTAAGCCAGGGGTAGCATGTTCAAGTGGTATATCACTATCAGGAAGTGTCATGATGGTCACCATATAATAATTTTAATAGATAGTGTCAAGTGTCCTCTTTGTGTTAGCTATTTATAAGGGTTCATAACAAGTCTTGGAGTGGTATTGATGATCTAAAATTACTCATATTGAATATGACCCAAAGTGTGTATCTCATGGCCTATTTTTAACACATTTAAACATGTTGAGAACTTGCAAGATATGGCAAAGTCAAGGGATTATACCTAGTATAAATTTAATATGGTGACCTTGCCTTAAGCTTTAGCATGTTTTAAGGTCTTTTATTAGATATTAAGGTAACCTCTAATTCAATTTTCACTTGAGTTCATGTATATTGATTTCAAATGGGTATTCACATCATGGAAATAGTATTATTATATCCCCTAGGTCACCATTAAATCCTTATGAAATTAAAAATTCATGTAAGGAGGTCTCATATGCAAAAGGGTGTCCTTTTGTAAGTCAAATGCTTTTATTCAACACTAAAGTGGTCTACACATGGGAAAGAATGTATTTTCACCTTCCCTCCACCTATAATCCCTATTTTGAATGAATTTTGACCCCTAATTTCACTCCTCCTACCCATCAATGATATTTCAAGATCTGAAAACCTAAGAAAATGTATGAAAGTAGTGTTTTATAGGTGTTTTCAAGTGAGTACAGATCTATACAGTATGGTCAAAGTAAAAAAAGGTTAGGGATTTTAAGATAGAACTCATTTCATACATCATGTAATAGAATCCATGAGATTAAAGTCAAAAAAGGTTAAAAAACAACCCCCTCCTTTCCATCATCCTCCTTGGCATCCTTAGCCTCTCAAGTTCTTACTCACTATGAATAGGAGAGAGAAAATGGTGACCTGAGATCTTGGAAAAAGGAAGGTGGTATAATTTCCTTCTAATCATTGGCATTAGTTTATATATTTATGACCCATGATTTATGAACAATAGTTAAGAATCTAAGTAGACAAACTAGTCTTCTACATCTACATAGGGTCAATCTTGGAATGTTTTTAGTGCATTTTTGGCTTGGTTAAAGAAAATGGTGATTGTATATATCTTTCAAAAATCATAAAGGTCTTGTCATTGATGTATCCACCCACCCCTATTTCACACGTTTTAGTCCATTGGACTAAGAAACCTCTAGGTTTTCAAAAGTGGCAAGTTGAAGGTAATGTTTTCTTGATGATGAAGGACCTTCAACACATATATCTAAAAATGAGCAGTGGTTTGAGGTTGAATGATGGGTTTACTAGAATAATTTAGGTCTTATTATCTCCTTAACATAATGGATATATCAATAGACCTTAAACTCTCTGAATGTTTTATCTTCAAGTAGAACTATTTTTAGTAATTTGAACTTCATTTCAAGTGAGAAAAAAGTGTTTCATGGTGATGGTTGTTAAAAATCATTAACAAACTATAGAGCATATAGAGGGTTTGTATTCATGTGGAGGAGTACTTATCTCAAAAGGATCAAACCTTATTATATATTTCAAGTCTTAAAAACCATAAACTAGCCCCTGAATGATTTTATAGACTTGTTTAGCAAAGTTTAAGGTTCATTAATAGGGTTTGAGGTATTTATGAAATCCTTAGTTTTAGTTTCTCCCTTCATGTCTATGATTAACTAACTCCAAGTGTCTTGCCTTGTTGAGTATATGAATAATAATTTATAGGGTTCCCATAGGTGTTCTTGGATAAGAGTTAACAGTCCATATAAAACCTCTCCAAGAAAATCTATTGTGTAATGGTCCCATCAAGCCATTTCACCCCATAGTAGGCTTTGATTTCTAAACTTAGAACTCCATAGGACCCTATGACCACCAACTATAGGTTTGATCACTTACAACTAGGATTAAGTCATGAAATCAAGGTTAAATGTTTCATACTTTGGTATTGTGATAAAATAGTCTATTCAAGTGTGAATACTATTGAGAAGCTATGACCAAGCTTAAAAGGTCAACTCAAGCCCAGCTTTCAAAGGGTTTTCCAAAACCATCATACAGTTGAACTTACATAATGCAAGGATGGGACATATGTTACTAACATGACTACCTAAAGAGTGTGACATTTATTCATGGAAGGTAAATTTGGTGGCAAATATAGTATGGAAGATCCCCTCTTACTCATGGCCATGTGTAAGAATTCTATTGATAGTCACACACCTAGACCAACACCTACTAGACTATAGGTAGTTTGTCTTAAACATTGAATATGAAATGCTATATGTAAATGAAATTAATATCTCAAAAAAATATTTAGATCATAGAGATCATGTTATTTAAGGATAGGTAAATTGGAAGGGATAACCAAAATAAGTTGACTCAGGCATGAATAGTGGCCTAGGTGCATCCAAGCCTGCCTAGCCAGTTAGGATGTCTAAGTGATGTGAATGAAAATGGGAACTAATGATTAGATCACCCTTATTTTTTATGGAATTAATCTTCCTTATTATTCCTAAGGGTAGATACAAGTTTTTGGATACTACCTAGTTTAGGTTGAATGGTGATGACACATGGGCCTAGTTCATGACTATAAATGAGCTTTAATAATAGAGTTGGGGAAGGCCTAGTCCCAAATGTTGTGGTCATATATTGAGAAAATTTTACATGATCCATAATTCTATCAATATTAGATAATAATATAATATACTACTCAGGTCTCTAACACTAATTGATCTTAGCACTCAAACTAAGTAGTGATGATTAGGGTAGGACTACAAGAGAGAGGGATAGTGATGGTGGTCTAGGAAGTTGAGGACAAGTGAAAAAGGTGTAAATTAGATGGAAAAGGGTGATATCATAACATTTAATCCACAAATAAACCTATATTTGACTTAAGGTCTTGAAACTTAGTATAAGCTTGTAAGGCCTAAAGCCCTCCTTGAACCCTCAAGACCCCATCTTCATCTTAGTGATAGACTCAAACCCCCATGGTATGCCTAAGGTATTAAATAGGTGTATGATGATTATAAAAACCTTGAGGAAGGTGTTTTAGATAGATTAATTTATGGAAGTGGTTAATTACATCTCATTACCCCTCTCAAGCTCTGATACCCTAGTTTGCCATTTTGAGCTACCAACCCCAATGCTCATATCTCACATGGAAAGATGATTGGGTAAAAGTTATCTTAGGGGTAATTAGGTACCCTTGTACACTTAATATCCATAAATTAAATATTTTAATACAAAATCTCAACTCTATGAACAATCTTTAACACTATCAACCCACCCAAAATGCTTAGTAAAAGATCGAAAGTTGTTAACATCCACTCAAAACTCACCGTATAAGGTGCCTAGGATTAGGAGATATTTGGGAGTTTTTGAGGCTTATATGGGCTCAAAAACCATGGAAATAAGTTTTATATTTGAGTTTTATACTCTATGAACAATCATTAATATGGTAGGCCATTAAAACCCTTTCTAAACCCTGATAAAGACTTGATAAAGGAATTATGCCCTCAGATTATTTCAAATGAGGTAGTTGAGCCTTGAAATAGTATTAATGGTCTTTCCAAGTCACATGGTCACCTAAATTATCCACTAATTTTCATGTGTAGACTATATGTTGTATATATCAAGCCTCAGAAGGACTATTCCAAGCCCATATGAAAGAAACTAGAAAGAGTCTATATGTTTTACATCATTTTAAAGAGTGAGAGGTGTAAATGAGTCAAAAGGTATGAAAAATTACCACCTATAGGGGTATCCACATCTCATGGCTGACTTTAGACATGCCTAAATTCCTAGTTAGACGACTATGTGTACATGAATAAGAAGCAAGTAGCTTAACCAAGCCAACACAAATGATCCAAAGGATATAAGAGATAGATTTCATACCCTCATGAGTGGCCAAGTTCCCTCATAACTCCATTTTGAAGGAAAAATATAATAACCCTATTATTAGGCATGTTAGTCTAATACCCCTCTTAAGACATGACTACTTAAAGACTAAAAATAGTAGATAAGCAGTGTTGAATGGGAACCTAAACCATCATGGAATTACACTTCAAGTAGTTTTATATGTGCAAGAGGTGTTTGTCTATAGAGAAAAGCTCAATATTGTCCATTTTATCCCAAAACTACCTTAAGAGTGCACATAATACAAAACATTCACTCAAGGAGCACCTTCTTGTGCTCAAAACTATATTAAGGATCATCATGGGGATATAAGCTACTAAATAAAGTTAGGGATGAATGTATACTTGACTCTCTTGGAATTAGTTTTATAGTTCAATCCCTTAGGGCCATGAATAATCGCTAAGAGTATAAACCTCTCTAAAACTCCTTATAATCCTAATAGAGACCTGATGGAAGAAAACTTGATATAAATTCACTCATATAGATGGTCATCTATTGCAACATGGATTCACTCGTAGCCCCTCATATTCAAGTTTTTATATCAAGAAGGTAATCACAAAGATTATAATTCTTATTTTGTATATGGATGATATTGTGATCATAGGAAGCTCAGATGATCTCATCAAATAAGTGAACAATGACTTGAATAAATCATTAGACATGATATACTTGGGGATACCTCATTATTATCTTAGCTTGGATATATATCAAAATAAGAATCATGTTTTTGTCTCATAGATGAGAAATATGAGATAACATATTATAAACCATTATCAATTCTAATAGATAAAGGTTTTAAACTATCATAATTTTAGGATTCACCCAAGTAGATGGAACTCATTATAGACAACTTGTTTAGAGTCTCATTTACTTGACATATACGAGACTAGATATGTGATTTATTGTCATCTATATTTCAAGATTCATGCAAGAGCCAAAGAAGTGTTATAAGTTGTAAAAAATCAATTTTTGAGATATGTCTGAGGTATAGGATATTATGGTTTGGAATATAATAAATCACAATTCTTATTGTAGGTTTATATAGACTTAGACTATGCAGGATTTATTGATGACAAGAAATTAACTATAGGATAGATATTCTATCTTAGATATATAATGATTTCATGGATTAATAAGAATAAATTTGTAGTTTATCTCTCATCAATAGAGGTAGAGTATCATGTCACACAAAGACCTATGTGTGAATTAATTTAGCTATGTCACATTTTATCTGACATGAAAATTATTGAAGATCATCCACCAATCCTTTTCTATGATAATTAGGGTGAGCTAAAGCTTGTCAAGAATCTAATGTTTCATAAAAACCAAAAACATTGAGGTCTAATGACATTCAACTCCAATAGTGCCTAACATATTTATAGATAGTAGATATACTCACCAAGTCACTTAGCAAGGTGAAATTTGATTTCATTTCAATGGTATGTTTGTAAAAACAATGTAATAAAATGGGTAATTTTAGTGTAATTATAAATATTAAATTATTTTAAAATAAAAATTGCTTATTTAATTTGTGGTTAGATAGTTAGTTATACAATTATGGTTGAGAATAGTTGTGTTCCAACTAATTTTATATTATATATAAACACCCTTAAATAAATGAATAAAATATTGAAGCTAATTTTTTCTTCAATTATATACATGGGAAAACCTCACAAGGAGGTTAAAAACCCACAATGATTATTCATTATTTGATAAATAAATTCACCTAATTCAATTGATAATCCTCTCACTTCTTCTCAGAGAATATCCTTCATAAAACTAATGTTTGAATATTTCAAAATGTTTGAATGCTTATAAACTTGAATGTGTATTATAATTCATATGATTCAACCATGTAAAATTATGTATAATTGGATTTAATCATTGTAACCAATGGATTTAACCTCTCACCCAATTCACAATGATAAGTTGTATAACCATATATTTTATTATAAATTAATGTAAGTATTCACTCACATATTTTAAATAATAAAATATATTATTAATAGTTTACCTATGTGATTTATTATAAATTTATTAATGGCATGTCATATACCAAATAACATGGTGATGAGAAATGGTAGTGCAAAAGGAAATGGTCCTCTTAGGAGCAAAGAAGGAAAAGGAACTGAACCGCAAGCCAAATTAAAACCGGATGTAGGATCTCCAGATGAACCTAGGAAAAAATCTGCAAAGAGGAATAGAGAGATGGAAATCAACCACAATATAGCAGATGGAAAGCAGGCAACTCTACCGAAATGGCTCCATATCAATACAAAATAATGAGAATCCTTAGCTAGAATATTAGGGGGCTAAATAGCATATACAAAGTAGATTTAGTTAGGAATTTTGTCAGAGAGCAAAAGCCGGACTTCCTTCTGCTCCAAGAAACCAAAATGAGTAAAGAGAAAGTAGAACAGATCAAAGATTTTAAAAATTATACTATTAAGGCCAGCAGCTCTGAAGGTGCTTCAGGGGGAACCATGATGCTATGGAAAAAAAACCAATATTTTGGTTCTATTTTGATGGAAAGTAAAAAAAAATTGGCTGTTAAAATAACTAGTTTTGACCAAAAGGAAAGATGGTATGTTGTAAATATCTACGCTCCCAATGCCAAGAACCAAAGGAAAAAGGTTTGGAAAACCATCTCAAATCTCAAAAGTAAAGATTATAGTGGGTGATGGATTATTATGGGAGATTTTAATGTTCTTCTCTATGATTACGAGAAAAAGGGTGGTAACACTATTCAAATGGAAGGGAGATTTGATCTCTTGGAGTCTATAAGTAAAGAAGGCTTTATGGATGTGGAGCTGGAAGGAATAAAATATACTTGGAGCAATAGGAGACTTGATAATGAATGTATACAGGCCAAGCTTGATAGGGCTCTCATTTCCCCAGACTGGACAAAAGATTACACTTGTAAGTTGGAAGCTTGCCATAGAATAGGCTCGGATCATTTCCCTCTTATTTTCACAGTAGTCAAATTGAACCTGAAAAAGAATCATCTATTCAGATTTGAAAAGATGTGGATGCAGCACCCACAGTTTGAAAGCAAAATAAAAGAGTGGTGGAATATACCTATTGAGGGAACATCTCTCTTTAGAGTTGCTTCCAAGCTCAAAAATGTTAAAAAGGAAGTTAATAAATGGAATAAGGATTGTTTTGGAAATATATTTGAGAAAAAGAAGACTATTAAGGAAGAAATTAGTAGAATTCAGGAAAAAATTTAGGAAAACGGTTATACTTCTAACTTCCATAGAGAAGAAAGTGAACAACTGGTTCAATACCAAAATATTATAACTAAGGAAGAAACCTATTGGAGACAAAGATCTAGGGTGTAGTGGTTGAAATAAGGAGACAAAAATACAAAAAAATTCCATATTTCCACTCTGAAACACAGAGCTAAAACTCATATTGAACACTTGAAAAAAGGAGATCAGAAGATAACAGAGGAAAAGGAAATAAAGGAAGAAATGATTTCTTTTTTCTCCTCCCTGATGAAGGCTGATAGAAACATCAACTTGAAAAGTCAGGATGATATCCTACGTGTGGTTCCTCCTTTGGTCTCGAAGGAGCAGAATAACATGTTATGTTTTATACCTAAGGAGGAGGAAATATTCAAAGCAGTTAGATCTCTTGGAGGTGATAAAGCACCTGGACCAGATGGGTTTCCCATGTTCTTTTTTCAAAAGCTCTGGAAACTAATTGGCAAAGATGTCAGTAATGTGGTGAAGGAATTCTTTGGATCCAAACAGATGCTAAAGGAAGTTAATGCCACTTTTTTGTGTCTGATTCCAAAAAAGGTTGGAGCTGACAGTCTTGATCAGTTTAGACCAATTAGCCTGTGAAATTCTCTCTATAAGATAATATCCAAAGTTATAACAACCAGATTAATTCAAGTGATCCCGTCGATAATAGCTGATCAGCAAAATGGATTCATTCCAGGTAGACAAATCCTTAATTCTGTAATAACGGTGCATGAGAATATTCACTCGCTATTCAGCTCTAACAAAGAGGGGTTCATAATGAAAGTGGATATTGCTAAAGCTTATGATAGGGTGGATTGGTTATTCCTTTCTAATAGCCTTACTGCCTTTGGCTTTGAACAAAGAGTGGTTGATATGATCAAGCAGTTGATATCTACTACTTCTATTGTTGTGTTGGTAAATGGGAGTTCATCTCATTTTTTCAATCCGTCAAGGGGATTAAGACAGGGGGATCCTATTTCCCCTATTCTGTTTATAATTATGGCTGACAGTATGGGGCGAAACTTAGGGGATTTAGTTTGTAAAGGTTTATTTAAGGGCCTGAAACCCTCTTCACGTCCTTTAATATGTTCCCATGGTCAATTTGTTGATGACACCATCTTCATGGGGCAATCTGAAGTCACAGAAGCTAGAACTTTAAAGGAAGCTAAAAACTTATATTCTTCTACCTCTGGACAACTGATAAACTGGAACAAAAGTGTAGTATTCTTTACTAATACCCCAAGTCACAGATAGAACAAAATAGAAAAAATCCTTGAATGCTCCATAGGATCTTTCCCTTCCTCTTACCTTGGTCTCCCTTTTGGGATGAAAGTTCCTGAAGCTTTCTGGGAAGGACTAATTAACAAATTTAGTAAGAAATTAGCGGGATGGAAAGGTAGTTTTCTAAGCCAAGCTGGAAAGCTCACCCTCCTTAAAGCAAGTCTACAAAGCATACCCACGTACGCTTTGAGTCTTTTCAAAATCCCCACTAAATTTGTTGAAGCTATTAAAAAAATTTAGAGAAACTTTCTTTGGTCAGGAACTGAGGAGAAAAGAAGAATGCCTTTAATAGCATGAGATAACATCTGTAAACCTGTCAGGGAAGGTGGACTAGGAATAAGGAAAATTAGAAGTATGAACACAGCTCTCTTAGCTAAGCAGGGTTAGAGGGTTTATCAGGAAAATAAAGAATGGAGCAAAATATGGAAGCACAAATACTTATTTAAGGCAAAGTCTCTCCCTAAATTCTTTTCTAATCTAGACATTTCCCATCCTTTTGCCATATGGGGGGCAGTCCAGGGGACTAAACATGTTTTATAAGAAGAAAGTTCCTGGAAAGTTGGAAATGGTAACAAGGTGAAATTTTGGGAAGATATTTGGTTAAAAGGAAAACCTTTGCAAGATGAAATCCAAGATAAAGATGTTATAAACCATTGCAAGCAAAGAGTGGGAATAATGGTTAACCAATACTAGTAAAACAACTCCTGGGTGAACCTCACTGACTATGATCAAGACTTCAAGGATATTCAAATATCCCTAAATTCTATATCTCTATACCCTAATCTTGAAGATAAGATTGTTTGGCACAATGAGCCAAGTGGACAGTTTAAAGTTTCTTCCATTTTTACTTCAAAGGGAAATGGCAACAAATCGCTGTGGACGAAGGCCTGGATCAAGGGGCTCATCCCTAAAATCAAAATCTTTTTCTAGACCCTTCTCCAAAACAAAATCTTAACTTTGGACAATTTACAGAAAAGAGGAATATATATTGTGAATAGGTGTATTCTTTGTAAGAAGGGTCTTGAAGATAGAGATCATTTGTTTATAAACTATTCTTATATACAGCTAGTCTGGAAAGAAATTCTCAATATGTGGGGCATTGCATGGATCCATCATAAAAATGTGGAATTATCTCTTAAAAGCTGGTACTACCCCTCCAATAATTCTAAAGCAATTTTTTTATGGAAACTTACTCTCCCCCATATTTTTTGGGGAATATGGAAGGAAAGAAATAACCGAATCTTTAGAAATAAAGAGCTCCCTGGATGGGTGGTAGGACAGAACATCATTAGAGCTATTAAGGAGAATTTTTTATCACAAAAGAATCCAAGCTTAACCTTCCAAGTGGATAATCCCTTAAGTACAAAAAATTCTAAAGGTAAATCTGATAATCCCAGATTAGGAGTTACATGGAATGCTCACCCTCAAGGGTGGATTAAAGGAAACTTTGATGGAGCTGCTAAAGGGAATCTAGGGAATGCAGGTTGTGGTGGTGTCTTGAGAAACCATACGAGAAAGGTTATTGATGCTATATCAATCCCCATTGGTAAATCAAATTTTCACATTGCCGAAGCTACTGCCGCCCTTCAGACCATCAAAATAGCTGTGGATTCGGGATATCCCAAATTGTTGCTAGAAGGGGACTCACTGAACATCATAAATATTCTTAACAATAAAAATATTGTGTCTTGGACTATAGAGGCTATGGTAATGGAGATGAAAACCTTAATAAAAAAATTTAATAAAGTGACTATAACCCACACCTATCGTGAAGCCAATGGAGTTGCAGATTGGTTAGAAAACTACGAAGTCTGGATAGGACAAAAAATGAGGTGGCAGGGAAACATTAGAAAAGAAGGTGGAACTGAGGGCACTCATTCTTCATGATGCAACTCATGCAAAGGAGGGAATGATTAGATTGTTATAGAAACATAATGAGTTGGAGAAGTGGCTTCGTGGGGAAAGGTCTTCAATCATTAAAGAGGAAGGCTATTGAAAGTGGAAGGCTCTCGAGGATCCTGAACGTGCCCAAACAAAGCCGACTCTCAAATCAAACTGGCAGCAAGTGGGATCATTGTAAAGTTCATAGCGATTGGGTTTCCAAGGAAATGAGTATGGCTCATGAAAGGAAGGGAGAACCAAGGAAGTAGGAACCCAAAAACTGTGACGAATGGAGAGAGAAACAAGATGTCTGGAGAATCCTACAGAAAGGAAAAGTTGTGAACTATATGGAAAAGCTCCATGGGTCAAAACCACATATCACTATGGCCTTTTTCAAAAATAGGATTGATGAAAGGGTCACATTGCATGGTATCACAGTGAACCTTACAAAGGATTATATAGCAGAGGTTACAGGGTTGCCTATGGATGGTCTTAAATTCTCCAAGCAGACAAGCATTTCGAATGAGGCCTTTTGTAAGTTCCCCAAGACGGATGTGGAAGAGCAAAAGTTGGTCAAGAATGGAGATTTCTATGAATTGGAACAGATTAAGGGGATATGGAGGGATGTCTTATGCTATATAAGGGAGTATTTCATCTTGGATGGAAGGAGCAAGAGAGTGCATAAATTCCACTTTGTTTTCCTTAATCATTTCAAGCACAAGGTAAGACTATCTTTTCCCTTTTACCTGCGCTATTCTTTGGTCCAAAGTTTATTTGCTCACAGGAAGAAGGAAACGCGTCCTATCCTGCATGAAGGCCTAATTCTGTTAATCAAAGGCTACTACAAGAATAAAGCTATGGTTAAGAACCCTAACCAGGGGAAAAATAAGGAGTACTGGAGCAAAAGGAGTGAAATTGTAAAAGGGAAAGACAAAATCAAGTTCCCTAGCACCAATAATCAGAATGTAGAAGAAGATAAAGAGTGGGAGAGATCTGATAAACCTAGGGAGGAAAATTTGAAGGAAGAAGAAGGAACTGAAAGCTAGAATACAAATTCAAATGAGGACGAAGAATGTCAAGAGAATAATGAGAAAGAAGGAGTCAGCAAAGAGGAGGAATCTGAAAATAGTAAAGAAGAAACTAAGGAAAATCAAAAAGTGTCGGAGGAAGATATTGTCTAGGATGGCCCTGTTGAGGACCCTGTTTCAAGAAATGAAAAGGAAAATACAATTCAGGATGACAATCAAGAAATGGACATGGAAATTCAAACTGGAACCAAAGAATAGTATCAAAGGGGCTGAGAGGATCACTTTAAAGAAGGTGGGAACAGTCCCAATAAGAATTCTGAGGAATGGAGAGAGAAGGGGTAGAACGATGGAATGCACACACCTATGAGTTGGGTTAATTGCAAAGCAGAGGCTTCTCTCCAACTTGATTCTTGAATGTGTAAGGAGATTAAGGATCTCAAGAGGAAAGTGGAAATTATGGAAGATAACCATAGAAAGTTGCATGGAAAAAAATTAACATCATGGAAAAATAGATAAGAGATATCCCCGTCAAGCTCAAAGATTATGAGAATAACCTTCAGGAACTCATTAAGGAGAACATAACGAAAATGGAGGAAGTAATGCCCAATATTTGTGCTGCAGCTGTCAATATTGGAAAAAGAGCAAACGAGGAGACCAAATCCTTGGAGGGGCCTAGAAAAAGGATGAGACAAAGCTCTAGAAAGAAGGCTACACAAGAGGGAGCCAAGTTGGCAGCAACTACTACTCAGGATACTACTGTTGTGAAAGGTAAAGAAACTGTAAAAATGATTTTGGAACTGGAAGAATAGTCTGGTTCTTCTTGTTGGTTATGTTTACTGGTCCTATTCTCTGGTTTCTTATTGTAATCTTCTGTCTATGGTGCAGCTAGATCTTTGTTAAATCTGGGTTTTGACCGGTGGTCTCTCTGGTGGTTTCAGGTCCATATAAAACCTATTTTTGCTACTTCTCTGTAGAAGTTTTTAGGTTCTGCCTTTGGTCATTGAGGCTTTATCTTTCTTTCTTTGTACTTGGGTTTCGGAGTCCCTTCAAAACCTGAATAGAGAAGAAGAAAGAAACACATAGACATTATAAAGTGGCATTGCCATTCAAACTTCCCCTTAATGACAACTCCAAGAGACCCAACATTTTATGATACTTATAAAACTTGGTAGTACTAAGTGGTTTTGTGAATATATATATATATATATATATATATATATATATATATATATATATGATACAATTTGATATTAATATCTCCATTGAGGACTTTCTCTTAGATAAAATGCACATAAACTTAAATACGATAATTTTTTTGGTGTTGCACTAGATTTATTTTTAGAACTACACAATTTTGATTATCACAAATAAGGATGGTACTCTGAGAAACATTCAAAATAGTTCTTATAACAACCTTCACAATAATATGTCTTATTTATCAACTTCCATAGCACTTCTATACTCTAATTCTATAGAAGAAATAAAAATAGTAGATTTATTTTTGATACTCCAAGTGATAGGACCTACACCAAACTTAAACACATACCCAAAATTAGATTTGTGATCTATAATATCATTAGCATGGTTAGAATTAAAATAACCATATAAATTATTATTATCAATGTAAGAATAGCATAAACTAAAATTTATAGTTCCTTTGATATAACAAAGTATCTATTTTATTAATTTTCAATTATTCAAGTATGGATCTTGCATAAATCTCAAAGTAACACCTAAAGCAAATTAAATATATGGTCTAATAATAGTTAGATAAATAAAACTACCAACTAGTTATTTATATAGAGTGGGTTTAGATTTAACTTAAGTAGGTTTTGGATCAATCTTTACACCAGCTTCAATAGGGGTAGATGTAGGCTTATAGTCAAACATATTAAACTTAACAAGTAAGTTATGTGCATACTGATATTGAGATATAATTATTTAATTATTATCCTAAAATACACCCATTCATAGAAAGTGATGAATAATGCCTAGATTAGTGATTTTAAAATATATATTTATTGTATCTTTATATTTAATAATTAAAATAATTTAATCACCAGTAATAAGAAGATAATCAACATATAATAAAATTATTATAGTATAACTATTTTTAACTTTTACAAAGAGATCATTATCAAAATAATAGTTAGATAAACCTAATTATTTAAAACAACTAGTGATTATATAATACCAAATTTAATGAGAATGTTTTAAAACATGAATATATCTCTTTAACTTAAAACATAATGTTCTTTATTAGGTTCAGTGAAACCTTTAGCCTAAGTCATGTTGATTTTTTCTTCTAGATCACCATTTAGGAAGGCATTTTTTATATCCATTTGGTTTATAGCCCAACCATTTTGAGATACAAGGCAATAATAAATATAACATTACTCATTTTTTGATATAGGATCAAAGGTTTTACCATATTCAATCTTGGTTTTTTTAGTAAAACCATGAGAAAATAATCTAGATTTGAATTTATCAATTTTATGAACTGAATTATATTTGATTTTTTAAAGCCACCTAAAACCAACAATATGCCTTTTAGGTAGAGGCAGGAAATCCCAAGTCTAGTTTTTAATTAGGTATTTATATTTATCTTGCATATCAACTTTCCATCTATTGTATCGAATAGCTTCCTCAAATGATTGAGTACATTCATACAGAGTCATCAAATCATGATAGGTGTATTGACTCTTAGTTTATTTATATTATCAATATTATATTAGTTAATTAGGGATTAAACCGATTTAGATACTTTAGTTTGAACATGAAATGGGTAAGGTTCCCCTTTATACTCTAATTTATCCACAATTGGATCAACTTCCTCTAAGACATTTATTTCTTCATAAGGAGTAATAGAAGAGTCAAGATCATTGAAATAAGTAATTTGAGGAGGTTCCACATAAGTCTCACAAAAAAATAAAAGATTTAGGCATTCCTATTCTCAATGATTTATGATTTAAATGGATAATAAACTCATAATCCTTTATTTTTTCCTCTATATCCTAAAAAAATTCAATAATAAGAGGTATGATCAAGTTTATTTCTTTTTTCTTTGGAAATAAAGATGGAAGCAAGACTTCCAAATATATTAAGGTGAGAAACACTTGGTTTCTTATTAGACCACGTGTATAAGTCTGTATAAAAATTAAATATTTAATAAGGACTTTATTTAAAATATGTATAAAAGTATTCATGGCTTAAACCCACAATAATTTAGGAATATTTACAAAATACAACATTATTCTATCCATTTCAATGATGGTTTGGTTTTCCTTTTAGTAATTCCATTTTATTATGGGGAATAGGGAGTTGTTAACTCTCTTTGTATATCAAAATTAATTTAAAATTAATTAGATTATTTATTGACATATTCACCTCCATTATTAGTTCTTAGTATTTGAATAGAAAAGTTAGAATAATTTTCAACTAAAGCTTTAAATTATTTGAATTTAGATAACACATCATATTTCTTTTTAATATAATAAGACCAAATCATCCTAGATTAATCATCGATGAAATTAATAACATATAAATCTAAATGTCAAGATAAGAATCTTATATAAGTCCTCTACCATCACTATGAATAATCTTTAAGGGATGAGAGAAGTTAGCATCATGATTTTTGTGAAACCATTTAATATGTTGCTTACCACATAAGTAACCCTCACACATTTCATGATGAGAAGAAATAGTAGGAAGACCAACCATAAGATCATGATGATACATATCATATAAACTTTTAAAATTGACATGACCTAGTCTTTCATGATATAATTTAGATTCATTTATATTTTATGATAAAAGGCAACATGTAGAAGAATCAGAAAATATATATAGTTCATCCTTTTAAATTCCTTCAGCAATAAAAGAAACAAACTAATTCTTAATACACTATTTATTCTTAAGTGTAATTACTATGTAATTATCACTTGTATTTTGAGAATAAGATAACATATAAATCATTTAAGAATACATTTGTAAATTTAAATGAAGGTGTTTTAGATATAATAAGGTAGGGAAGTGGGAAGTGGTTGATTTCATCTCATTACCCCTCTCGAGCTCTAATACCCTAGTTTGTCATTTTGAGCTACTAACCCCAATGCTCATATCTCACTTGGCAAGATGATTGAGGCCTAGTTATCTAAGGAGGAATTTGAGACCCTTGTGCACTTACTATCAATGGAGGAAAGAGTTGCATTTAGGAGCTCAACTCTATGAACAATCCTTAACACTATCAACCCACCTAAAATGCTTAGAAAAAGATCAAAAGCTGCCAACTTTCACTTAGAACTCACTATACAAGGTGCATGGGACCAAAATCTATTTGGGAGTTTTGAAGGGGTGAATATATTTTTATTGTGATTAAATGCACCACTATCTAAAATCCATTCATTTTCATTAGAATGATATATTATATCATACAATTTAATAGTGTTAGTATTATGATCTTGATTGTCATTTTGATTTTAGTTTTGATTTTCAAAATTGATTTTGATTATAACTTTGCTTCCTTTTTTATTTATATATTTTTTTATTAGATATGTTTTTATTTTTATAATATTCTTTCCTTTTATGTCTAATTTTACCACATAGATTATAATTTCCATTAGATTTGACTTTATGATTCTTGTTTTTAGATTTATTATCCCCATTTTTTCCATTAGTAGGTTTAGGTTTAAAATTAGTTTTTTGTTATCCAATGTTTTTATAAACACTATTAAGTGTAATAAGTACATTAGAAATATTATATTTATAATAAAAAATTTATGTCACTTATTATTATTGAATAAGAAGAGTAGATAAAGAAGTGATGTTAGGAATGTCTTATTTTATTTGGTATTTAGAATAAAGAATAGAAGCTAAATTATGAAAAAAATTATGAATGTTCAAATGAAAAATAAATTATAAAAGTTGATATTGAATAATATTACAATTACAACCTTCTAACTGACATTTAAATTTTTTCATTTTGTAAGAAAATTAACTACTATATCACCTTTCATAGGAGTAGTAAGCAGTTCAAGTATAAGTTTAATGATTTTTGATAGATGAGTGACTTGGTGCATATATTCAAGGAGATTAAAAGCATATTTAGGTGACCCATAATTTTTTATATGTATGAAATCATAATTTACACTCCTCAAAATTATTGACATGGATTATTGTGATTTTTATTGAAACACATTAGAAAGTTTGGTCATGACATGTCTCCCTGATAGGGGTTTTTTAGTCTCAAAAATAATGTTTCAAATTTTTCAAGACATAAAATAATATTTAATAACCAAAATAATTCTTGATACACTATTTAAATTCCTTCAACAATCAAATAACCAAACTAATTCTTAATACACTATTTATTCTTAAGTATAATTACTAAAAAATTATCACTTGTAATTTGAGAATAAGATAAGATATGTTTCTTAAGTGTAGGAACATATAAAAAACCATTTAAGAATACATTTGTAAATTTAAATTAAGGTTTTTTGGATAGAGGAAGTAAGGTAAGTGATTTATTTCATCTCATTACCCCTCTCAAGCATTGATACCCTAATTTACCATTTCGAGCTACCAACCCCAATGCTCATATCTCACATGGCAAGATGATTGGGGCCTAGTTCTCTTAGGGGGAATTGGGGACCCTTGTACACTTAATATCAATGGAATAAAGAGTTTAATTTATGATCTCAACTCTATTAAAAATCCTTAACACTGTCAACCCACCCAAAATGCTTAGTAAAATATTAAAAGATGTCAACTTTCACTCAGAACTCATCGTACAAGGTGCATGGGACCAAGAGCTAGTTTGGAGTTTTGAATGACTAAATACATTTATCATGTGATATGATCAACACTATTTAAAATCCATTCATTTTAATTATAATTAAATAATATATCATACAATTTAATAGTGTTAGTATTATGATCTTGATTGCCATTTTGATTTTGGTTTTGATTTTTAAATTGATTTTAATTATAACCTTTCTTCCCTTTTTTTATTTATAAATTTTTTAATTAAATATTTTCTTTTTTTTTATAGTATTTCCTTTTATGTATAATTTTACTATATAGATTTTAATTTCCATTAGATTTTACTTTATGATTCTTGTTTTCATATTTCTTGTCCTCATCTTTTCCATTGACAGGTTTAGGTTTAGAATTAGTTTTTTGGTTTCAAGTTTTTTTATAAACACTATTAAGTGAAATAAGTAAAGGATAAACATTATATTTATAATAAAAGTTTGATCTCACTTGTTCTTCTTGAATTAAGAAGAGTAGATAGAGTAGTGACGTCAGGAATGTCTTGTTTTATTTGATATTTATAATTAAGAATAGAAGCTAAATTATGAAAATTTTCATGAATGTTCAACTAAATAATAAAGTATAAAATTTTATCTTGAATAATATTATAATTAAATCCTTTTAACTGACATTTAATTTTTTTTCATTTTGTAATAAAATTAACTACTTTATCACCTTTCACAGGAGTAGTAAGAAATTCAAGTATAAGTTTAATATTTTTTTATAGATGAGTGCCTTGGTACATATATTCAAGGAGATTACAAGAATATTTAGGTGACCCCTAATTTTTTATATGGAATAAGAAATCATCCTTTACACTCCTCAAAATTATTGACATGGCTTCTTGTGATCTATATTGAAACACATTAGAAATTTTGATCATGACATGTCTCCCTAATAGGGGTTTTACAGTCTTAACAACAATGTTTCAAAGTTTTCAAGCCATAAAATAGTATTTAATATTTATTTTTTCAAGTGTTATAATTTTACCATTCAACATTTTCAACTTATATAGGATAAAATTTAGAGAATCCATAACTTCCCTTCAAAGTTTGATGCTTTAGACTTTTCATTTTATACTAAAATAATTATAAAACATAAAATTTTAATGTGATTTTATAAAAAAAAAACAAATATTTTATTTTTTAAACAATAATAATCACTTAATTATATGTGAAATAATTAAAAACTCATAAAGAATATAACAATTATAAGATTTTCAAGTGTCACAAGTGTTGTAAGTGGCACAAAATGACTTTTATAAGATATAAACAAATAAATAATAAACTCTTAATTAATTATATATTTTTAAAAAATAAAAGAGTTTGACTAAAATAAATTTGATAAAAAAATAAGGTTTGGCATGTTTTGAACTATGCACCTCTCTTTTACGAGTTTTATACAAAATTACAATTACTAACTCCCCTACAACACTATTATAAACTATGAATGCACAATATGCCATTTAAAATCATATTTTTATTTTTTTTTAAATAAAAAAATAAATTTAATGTGCATGTAAAATTACAATCACTTATTTTTTATTTTTGGTAGAAAAAATTGAAAAAAAAAGTGGCCCACCACTTTTATTTGCATGTATTTTTATGTAATTAATAAATTATTTAATAAATAAATTTGATATATATTACCATATAACATAGTTACACATCCATGGTGCAGGGAGGGAAGTAGGGGCACAATAATAAGATTTAGGAGGCCACAAAAAAGTTTGAAAAATTCTATACAACCTTAAAAAATCTCTTGATGGACACAACATTCAAAACTAAATTTTTATGTCAAAAAACTATTTTTTCTATTATTTTCAGCCTACATAAGTTGAACCATCATGTTTAAGAGGAAAAAAATTAACCATAATATGATTTTTGTGTTCCATAGGATTGGATTTTAGGGTTTTACAAGCCACAAAATAAAGATCCACCACTCAAACCAAGGTATAGGCAAAAAACAAATGTTAAATGAATTGTTTCACTAGTTTTTCAAGCCAATCAATCCATAGTAGGTTGTAAACTAATGCCACGGATAATACTTTAATTGATTTTTTTTATTGAGTTTTTTTTTATTTGTATTTTTGAGTGATTTATTGATCCAAAATCTTAAGATACAAATCAGATTTTATTCCTCCTATAGCCATAAAATAAGTCATACAAGACTAATTTTTAATGTAAATTTGCTTGCACATGCTCCAAAGTAAGGTAAATATATACACAGGGGTCTAGGATGATTCACATACCCAAAAAAATAATTGTAAGGTCTTTCCAATAATCATAACATCAAATTTTCTCTGAGACCATGTTATATTATGCATACTCAAATTATTAGATCTAGATATGTAGAATGGTGGTAAATAACACAAATGCAAAACATGTGATATACATGTGAAAACTTCACATGGAGGTAAAAACCCCACAATTATTATTCATTATTTGAGAAATAAATACACTCAATGTAATCAATCTTCCTCTCACACTTCTCAAAGAATCTCCTTCACAAAACCAATATTTGAATATTTCAAAATGTTTTAATGTTCATAAGTTTAAATGTGTATTAGAATTCATATGATTTTACCATGTAAAATAATTTATAATTGGAGTGAATAATTGTAACCAATAGGTTTAACCTCTCACCCAATTCACAATGATAATTTTTTATAACCATATATTTTATTATTTATTAATGTGTGCATTAACCCACATAGTTTAAATTAAAAAAAATGTATTATTATTAATTTAATTATGTAATTTATTATTAATGTATTAGTGGCATGACATATACCAAATAACATTAATTATTCCAACACAAGTTTTATTTAAATTACTATTCACAAGTAAATGGAGTTGTTAAGTCTACCAATAAGAATTTTATTGATGTCATAAATAAATTTTTAGAAAGTAAACCAAGAGAATGGCACCTATTACTGAAGTATGCATTATGGGAAGACTAAACCAAACATAAACAAGCCATAAAAGCTTCACCTTTTCTATTAGTATATAGGCAGCAACCAATTTTTCCTATTACTCTCAAGTTATTGACATACCAATTGATGAAAGAATATATAAAAGATGATGAAATAACTAAGTCAAGATTATTAGACATTATCCAAATGAAAGATGCATGAATAGAAGCCTTGTAAAATTTTAACAAACATCAAGACATTGTCAATATATGGTTTAACAAAAGATCAAAAGTCAAAGTTTTCATAATTTTAGACTTAGTCCTCCTATGAGACAAAGCACATGAGAAGAAAGGACAACATGACAAGTTCACTTCATTATGGATTAGGCCATATCACATATATGAAATTTTGGATAACAATATCTTTTAGTTATAATATTTTTAAGGTAAGGTAATGATATGACTTTTCTAATTAATTAGCAGTACCTAAAGCACTATTTATGGTTGTTTCAACTAGGAGCATGTCACAATCAATATAATTTTTGGTTTACTGGTAAGAGTAGATTATATTTCCTAATTTCCTAGACTATATATCTTGCTTTCCTATAATACATTTCTTATTTTCATAGAGTAGATTTATTTCTATTATAGGTTAGAAATAAGGTCATTATGACCACTTGTAGATAATTTTTTAGAATTCATCACAAGAGGGCAGTTATTCACATCCATGGATATTCATGGGATGTCATAATGTATTTAGATTTTAGAATCTTAGTATGTATCATAACTCGGTAAAATAATTTATTTGAATCAAATAAGATTATCATATTAGTAAAAGTTACTTTGATATTTTCATGCAAATTTTATAAATACTTCTCATTTTGAAATATCTATTGAACCTTTACATGTTTAATACTTGTTTGAGAGATAATAAATAATAACTAATTAAAAATATGTTTGAAATCTATGATTTAAAATTGAGTTTATTCATATAAACCTACCCGATGGTGGTTCCCAACCCTTCTTCTAAGAAATGTTGTGATTTTCATGGAATAAGGGTGATTCATGTAATCTCTATTATGAATATAGATTCTTGGATAGAAGTATAGAAATACTTTGAGTGGAATAAAAGGTATCTCTATCAAGGCTATGGATGTCCAGCTAAAAGCTTATCAATGTCTACCTTCCTGCATATTTGTATTTAAAAGTTATAATAATCTAAGAAAAATAATACAAAGAGACCTTAGTTTTGGTCTAATATTGTTAAAACTCTCATAAAAATGGGGAGTAATCTTCACATAATCACACATGATCTAAAAAATAAGAAAGGTTCATAATTTATATGCGTTTTTTTTCAAGTCTCTTTTAATTTTCTATTTTGTTTATTTATTTATTATGAAGTCTAAAATTATTTATGATAGTTAAAATTAGAATTTCTAGGTTTTCAAATAATCAAGAGTATTTCTCCATTGAGTCACCATTTGTTGTGACCAACATGCCTCATTTTAAAATTTTAAAATAGGGATCCATTTGTTCTTTAAAATTCTATATTTGGTCCCCATCAATAAATAATATGACTTTAAGACCTAAACATACCAAAGCATAATTTTTAATATTCTTTTTTTATTTCATGAATGTTGGCTTAAATTTGAGACCATAGTTAATTTAAAGGTTGGCTTTATTCTAATTTTATTTATATAACTAGCCTAACTAATCCTTTTATTATCCAAGTTATCCAGTCTATTTTATAGGTCAACATCTTATTTTACAAACCCGTTATTATTTTCTAAGTGTCACTTATTCACTCAAAATAAAATATCAATCAGTGGCTTTTAGAGAATTAAATAGTATAAGGACTTATCACTAATCAAGTATTTAAACCCATTTTATTTGACATTTATAATGAGGACATATTATATTTTTCACACCTTCAACATCTTGACTATGCAAGATTATTATGCATGTCACCTCATCATTAAATCTAGATAAATAGTTTAAATTTATAAGTTTCAAATACTCATGACTAGCCAACTACATGATATTACTCCACATGTCTTCATCTCACTTTATCATAAGTCTTTTCTCAAATTTTTAAGTCGTGCATTCCTATGACTATGTGACTAAGTGATATCACTCCATGTGTCACCATCTCACTCTATCATAGAACTTGGTTTAAAAACATAAGTTATAAATACATGTGACTAAGTGACTAAGTGAGATCGTAACATGTGTCATCATGGATACCAATAGCCAAAAATGATGGATTATAAATGTTGTGACCAAGAGACAAAGTGACAGACTACCATGTGTCTTATTTTTCATAGTCAGTGTCCAAATGTCATTTAAAAATTATTCCATGTGACCCTTAGGAGATTCTATTTCCAAGTGTCACCACCTCATAGATCTGTACACTAATAAAATTCAAAGACCAAAGAAAAATTATAACCAAGCAATAAAATAAGATGATGACATGTTTCCCAGGGTAACATCATTAACCATGATAATGAATGAGCATAATGACATGATCGTTGTATCCTTACATTCCAATGGAGACTAAAGTTACAAGCCACCATATATGCTCTCTAAAAATAGTTATAGGTCATGTATTATTATTAGTACAATTAGCTACAATAGAAAATGGAAACATATTATGACTAAGTTATATTACAACATTTATAAAAGGTTCATGGACATATTAAAACCTAAAGAAATGATTAAACTCCTAAAAGTTTCAATAATTTGACACATGTAAAATAAATTCCTAGGAAATCATGTATCAAAAAATTAAATTCAAATTGGAAAGATAGTTTACTTGGACCATTATGCTAAAATTAATTATTACAAATGATATTTTTAGCTATGGTCTCACCACTTGTATGATTTTTTCCAAAACTAATTAAATGTTATTTACAAAATTATAACATAAAAATTATAATCTATAGCTCCCTAGTTTCTTAAATCCCGAATTATCAAATTAAGCATAGAGCTCAAAGAGAACTACAATGGTCACCAAAAACTAGGGACCAACTCCATAATTATTTTGATTTGGGACTAAACAGGAATCAAAGACATAGAATGCTCTATGCAATGAATTCCCTCATTAATTTTTTATCCATGCATAAGTTGAATAATCTCAGAGCTACACTGATAAAGATATTTTGACCCTCGACAAGAGAGAATACGTGGATGACCTAATCTCCATTATAGTTGTTATATTGTACAAAGTATCAACCAATCTATATGTATTTCTCATTGATATTTTATTTAATTTATTTACTATTAACACATGAAAATATTATAATTTTCATATAAATAATAGTATATTACTAATAGCATTTGTAGTTGGTGTGGATTTTTAAAAATACTACAGGTTTCCTACATCAGACAAGACCTAAAACCAAAAAATAGTGAATGCATAGTTTAAGGATAATAAGGTTAGGGAGACTTTAAAATATTTTGAAAAAAAACTTGATAAATTTGTCATGAAAAGAAAGGTCAACATCATCCAAATTGCATAATTTAGATGAGGTGTTAAGATTTCCATTGATTATTAAATAATGTACATGGAGCTCCATCCATTTCCCATGTTGAATAAATATGTATTCCATTGTTGTCCATAATATTATATGGAAAGGGTATCCCTAATTTGGGAGAGATCATAAGATATAATTTCAAGATTTTGAGGGTCATCCACAATAGACTAGATGATAATTTATATATGCTCTCATATTTAGTGGATGTTATTTGTGGCACTATGATCTCTATTGACACATCATCCTATGATACAAAGGTGGAAAACATAATTTATGATGACTTTTACCTCTGTCACATATATAAATTTAATAATTTTATTCAAAAGATAACAGACACATTTTACCCTTAGGTAAACAAAGACATAATATATCACATATGCCAAGCCCACCTAAATAAATCATAAGATCATTCAAGACTTTGGAGGACTATTGGTACTACCTAGACCACATGGTCATAAGGGTAGAGGGGATGTTGATCGAACCTTTATATTTTCTAAGACTAGTTTTAGATAAACTAGTAGAATAGAAAATAACATATCAACTATCTCAAAGTGTGGATGAAAATTATAGAAGAGCCAAATTAGAAAAATTACACAAGACACCTCTTAGCATAGGTAGATAATAGTTCCAACATTGGGAGAAACTATCCAAGTCATCTCATCATAGAGGCTTTTCCCATTTCAAATTGGTCATGTTCATATATTGGGACCCTAAGGGGTGGTAGTCTAGCATATAAATAGCTTCCATGATAGACTCAAAACTAACTATAGACATAAAGAATATGATCATGAATTTATTTTCCTAAATTTTGATGATGACTCAAAATTTTACACCAAAATGAAGTCCATAGAAATAAGCATGCAAATTACACAAATTATCCAATATGATCCTTATATCATGAAGGTAGATGCAGTTAGGATAGAGTAATATGAAGAATGGAAATCCCTAAAATTAATAGCATAACTTGAGAAGGAGAATAAACCATAATAAATAGATGACCAATTGAATATAAGGGTCCTCATAATCCTTCCAAAACATAAATTTATAGAGAAATAGGGTCTTTTAATTGACATAGGGCCTCCTATGGCTCCCAAGGTCACATTTTCTTTTACACCTATAGTTATAATCTAATTGACTTTAACACCAGTAGTGAGTCATCCACCTCCTATTCCACTTATTATGAATATTGAAATAAGGCCTTCTGTAGTAACTCAAGCCAAGAGGACCCTACTTAGAACTTTACAAGTTCATAAGGTCATATTAGAGGAGATGCCACCATAGTATTTAGAGACAACATTAAATTTTATCTATTCAGACACGAAGGATAAATCTATAGGGGAGGACTAAGCATAGGAACATCTAGATGGATCTACAAAGGAAAATATTGAATAATAAATTGCATTTGAAATCATCTAGAAGGCTCTTACATAGGTAACCTTTAAAACTTCTAGCCTTAGTCCTCCTCATACTCATGATGTATAAAAAACAACTATAACTGCAAAAGACTCGGGCCCTATTATCATTAAGGAAATAAATAGGGAAGATAATATTATGTGTACCTTTATTACTACTAATATCATCCCAATTATTCTATTTGTTATTCCTTTTATTGTTTTAGTTGCCCCAATTGGCCCTCCCACTGTTACTTTAGTTGTCATAAATTCATTAGACTCAGTAGATGTTTTTGTCACATTGTATAATGTTTTTTCTATTATTAATCTTGCATCTATAGTTCCTTCATTTGATTTTTTAGTTATCATTATCACCACTATTATGGACACTAACATTACTTCCACTGCATTCACACTAATTGCTCATTTTTTTAAAATTCTAACATAGGTTTCCATAACACCACATATTATTTTTACTACTAATAAGGATATTTCACCAATTGTATCTCAATTAGAGGGAATCTGATAAAGTTTAAAAGAAAGGAGGAGCTCTTCATTTTGACAAATAAGAGGAAGACTCATCTAGGTGAAGATGATGGATTTAAGGAGGATCCCATTTCCATGTTTGATGATATTGGTGGGGTGATAAATAAATTATTCATGGGTTATATTAGGAAATTATAAAATTGGATTCATATCCCAAAGTAGAGACCCCATATGACATTTTGTATAATAAATTCCAAAACTCAGCTCAATAATTATATGATTATGTATATTCCATACATAGAGCTAGATTAAAATTATAGCCACAATGGTTTAATGTCGTGAGCTTCAATGAATCCCTAATAAATTTAGATGATAAACTATATTATATTTCTAAGGAAATAAGATAAAAATCATACCCATAGCTAAATATAATATCACTCAAATACATAACCATGGCTCATAACTATGAAAATATAAAAAAGGATGACCTATTATAGTGTAATAACCATATGAATGGATTAGTTCAATAATTAATAGGAAAAGATAAAAAATCTAGTGCATTATGGGAGATATGGACATATCAACCATATATACACCACTAGGACAAGTGGTGAATAAAAAATTATTTCATACTTAAATCCAATATTCCATAAATAATTTTGAAGCTCTGGTTGATAATGAAATATATGGGAGTAATGAATTAGTGGTTCAATTGATTACCTTTACCAAAGATAAGGAAGACCCATCATAAACTATTGATTAAGATTTCAAGACTTTACTAAGCCTACATAAAAAATTGATTAGAAATATTCCTATGCTATGCAAAGTCCCTATCATTATTTTTGAGGTTATAAGGTCATATTTTATAGCATATGAAACTACATACAATAATAAGAAATATTAAGATAATTTGGATAAACAAAATTAGTTAGTTACTTAGGCATAAGATTTATCATCTCAATCTCAACCATCAATAATTATAATTGTTTCTCCATCACATATATTAATGTACACTTCATTAGGGCCTATGTTCTCTCAATTTAGTTTTATTTTAGTTCCCCTGCATGTTCAAATAGGTCCTACTCGAGTAGTATCTTTATTTACATCCTCTATTTCATCAATAATAAGCTCGAGTATAGTTCTAACTAGAGTATCATCTAGTTTAAATCTAGTTGTCACCAATAGTTCCATTCAAGCACCTTAAAGTGTTTTATGTATAATTTTGACAAGTTATTTATATATTTTCTTAGCCATCAAAAATTCTTTTATATATGCAAGATTTGAAAGATAAATTAAGAATTAGTTTTATTTATAGACTTTATACATATAAAAAAGTTTTGAAGATGAGTTTGTGTACATCTAAAACTATATATACATGTATTAAATTCATTGTACAAGGTGGATAATTTTGGAGAATTAATGCAAGATATAAATTATTGCAATTGTTCTATGAGTTTGTGACTATTTTTCCTCTTACAAATTTATGTTTTTGGGAATAATTTTGTTAGCACTATATGAACCTTAGACATTTATTTTAATTGAAATGATTATATTGAATTATTATAGTCTTATCAATCCTTTGGTTATATAGCATACTTTTATATTTTTAGTGATTTTATTATGCTTAGAAATTCAATACTAACATTATCTTTGATTGTGATCATTATATTATATTTAAAATTATTTCCTTTGACTCTTCACTGTGTTTTTTGTTTTATATGTTAATAGATAGCATATAATAGGCATTAGTTTTTATATGTGTTTAGTCTAGTATAATATGTTAACTTGGAAGTGTTTAATCTTCAATTTAATCATAGATCCTCTTCCTTTTTTCCTTATCTTTCTTTCATTTTGTCATTTTTATTAGATCCACCTTAGTTTAGATCCACCCATCCATCATAGGTTATCTCTTATAAATTTAGGTTAGATGTTAAATATATGTCATATCCAAAGCATTTGAGGGTAAAAAACCACTACACTCATTGTTATTCCACCACATGGTTATTTATAAAACTAAATTCCCATAGATCATGCCTTAGAGTGATTTCTCACTGGTCTTAAAATGAGAGGGTGTTTTCCATAAGGATCCTTGGTGTGCATAAAATCCACATCAACAAGTGGTACCTTCCATAAAATATTGAGTGATCATTGTATCCTTTATAGGAACATCCTAGTATATCTCAGCCTTAATGGAATTACTAGTAGAATAAGATGGAGGGGGTACCATTTTTAATTAATTTTAGCTATACTTAATTTAATAACCCCTTTATCCACAAGTTATCTCTTGTTCAATATTTTATCATAGTGCATAACATTTATTACCTTTATGTCCATTGATACAATGATAATTATAAAATGATATTTCCCTTACTTTTTATAGGTGATGGGGAGGGCGATAATAATTAAGAGGTAGGATCCTTAAATCTTATCAAATAATGTCTAAAAATAATATTTAGTTGATCTTTGAAACTATTGAGCTTAATTAGTTTATTATTATTTAAAACAAGGTAACTCATGTTAGTTTTTTCCTTGTAATCCATACTCTTTGAATATTTTATTACTACACTTAATTGGAATTTGTGATTTATAAGGTGATGTACTTCTATTAATTACCTTATGTGAAACCTCCTTCTTAGGTGAAGATGCACTTTTATCACTTGAAGTTGTTAAATTATGTGATTCACAAGTGATATTAGGGTCATATGTTAAAAAAAATACATGTAAATCATTTAAAAGAAGGATAAGAGTTGTAAATTTATTTTTAGTTAAGTGGATACATAAGACCCTTGCTAAAGATGAATTAATTTTAAAAATTTGAGGTTTGAAACATTAAACAATGTAGTGTATTCTTAAATTGTAAAATGTAATATCCATTAAGTTCATCATGACCTTGTTTTAATATTTAAAAATGTTCCAATGTAAATTTAGTACCTTATTTTTATTAAATTTGGATAAGAAAGCTTCTCCTAGCTTTTAAAAAAAAGTAGGGACCCACTAATTATACTATAGAATAAATATAAGGCTTCTCATGTTAAACTTTTGTAGAAAGCTTTTAATAATATTTTTTCATCATTTGAGCATTTTCCAAAATAAATTACATATGTACTTAAGTGATTGTTGGGATCTATAATATAATTAAACAATTAGAATTTAGGCATCATAAATCTTTTGGGATGATTATAATTATGTTTCATGTTATAGGTTTTCCTAGAGTGACTTTATTATCCATTTTTTCATCACATTATTTAGATGGTAATGTAAAATAAATAAGTTTATTTTGAAACTCACCTACACATGCTTCATAAACAAGATATGGCTAGTTGGGATACTATTGGTTTGGAAATATTCATTCATTGGTTTAAACTCACCATCTATCCTAAAGATTCATTCATTGGTTTTAACTCACCATCTATTCTAAACATAGATCCAATAAATTCAGCACAAATATTCTTTTCATTTCATTTATTATAATCTTATTACCTAGAAATATCATTGCCTAACTAAAAATTATCATCACATTTCTCTTATATAAAAGGGATATGAATAGCATCACATTATTTTTAAATAGAGTCATCATCTAAAAGATAATAATTAACATCTCAATTCATTTTTTTTAAATTAATGTCATCACATTTGGTTTCTAGAGAACGAGGAACATCACATTTCATTTATAAAGAAGAGAGAGGAACATCACATTTAATTTATCAAGAAGAGAGAGGAACATCACATTATTTTGATATAAGTACACAATGTTTCATTTCAAGAAATTAATAAATATCATTATGTTTCACTTTAAGATAAGACCTAATATTTAATTATAATTGTGAAAAATGAATACCATTACTTTTTATATCACTAGAAGCATCACTGAAAGGCATATCATCATGAGAATCCATATGCATCATCTATCCAATGTTCTATTTCATCTTATTTCTTAAATGGAATGCTATCAAAATAAATAAGTGTATTTGTTAAGTCATTTTTTTCTTTCCTCTTGTTCTAGTGTTAAATAAACTAAATAGTATGGAGTAGGAGTACGATAATTTATTTCAACATTATTTTTTTCTTATTTTGCTTCACTAGATGCATCACTAACATTCAAATATTCTTCATAATATTAAGCATACTCATTTCCTTCACAATTATAAATGTATCCCTCATATGCATAAGCATAATTATTAATTATGCAAGTGTTATCATTGGTCCACTCATTAATATATGCATAAGGCATGGAATTTGGAGATAATATGAAGTCTATAAGATGAGCATTGTAAGGGGTTTCAGAATATTCACTCATTTTGAATTTACCAAATGCTAAGGTAGTAAGGAACAAAAGAATAATTCCTACCCTTAAGATAAGAGAAAACATAAATGAAGAGAGGATTATATATCAAATCTAAAAAAGAAATGTTAACACAGAATTTTGAAACCTTTGAGAAAGTATAAAACCCTAAAGATGTATATATGTTTACAAAAAATTGACTTGATAAGGGCCAAAGAAAAAACTAACCACCAAAATAAAACCATAAGAAATTATTGGGAAAAATATATATTTTGTGTAAATATTAATAAATAAATGAAACCCATTAATTATTTTGAAAATATGTGTCCTTCACCTTTTAAACTATATTTACTAAAAATAGTAAAATTGTAAATCCATAAAATTCATAAAGAAATATTGTGAACAAATTTTTTTTTTGATTCAATCCATACGAATAAAAAATTATCTAAGAATTTTGAAAAATAGAATAATTTTGAATAAGATATGATTTGAACAAGTAGGAGGATAAGAGACAAGCCTAAGAGAGGAAGGCCTAATAGGAAATTGAGTGTGAAACCTAGGGAAAAAAAGAGAAGTTCCATATTTGCACGTATGATGAGGGGAACTAAAAAAATTGGTTTAAAACCCTAACACATAAATATGAAACCCTAAGGAGGTATAATTAACCTCTAAATAAAATTTAGGGTTTTGGGTGTGTTGAATATGGAAATATAGGGTTTTAAAGATTGTAATCCTATGTGAAATAGACCACCTATGAGGAGAAATCAGAAATGAGATTCGAAAATTAACCCTAAATATAAATAATGTAAACCCCAAAAAAATAGAAAAGAAACCTGAGACAAAATATAGGTTTAACATGCTCAATATAAGGGTTGGGTTCACCAATATGTTTTAACTTATTTTAGATTTAGTAGTTTAAACATGTTAAAATTTTGATTATTCAAATTATCTAAGATATGTATAAATTAATAAAATATTAATGATACATTTAGATGGTAAATTACACTTAAATAGCATTAAGAGTATTAGGGTAGTTATCTTATTACTAATTTATTCTAGTGAGACTATGTGCAGGTGGTAGACAAGACTAAACATGGTGCTAGAATCACTTAGCTTTAGAAATTTATTATCTATACCTCTATGGATAAGTCCATAAACCCTTATATGCATGCATTAGATGTAGGTGCCTAAATTATTATTAAAATGTATATATAACTTATTCCCAACTATTTCACCACATGTGGTGTGCCTACTTCTAAGCTATCATCTTATGTGATATCATAATCTCATTATGTGTACAAGTTCAAAAAATTATCTCCTTTCTAAGCTATCATCTTATGTGATATCATAATCTCATTATGTGTACAAGTTCAAAAAATTATCTCCTTCACTTTGAAACCCTAGATCCAATTTTAACACTAGTTTTAGACTTGTAAAATGGGAGTAAATATATGTTGATCTGACCCCAACCATTACCCATTGATTTTATGTTGATTTTTTTAGCACTACCTATGTTTTTAATACTTAGAAGAGGGCTCAAACCATACATAAATATCCCAATTAGGTGTATGTGTGAAATAGTTATCCTTTAGTATGGATGAAACCTATGATCTACTTTTTGACACTTAATAATTAGAAAATTGACTTGGATTAGGTGATTCAGATTGTCTTGGGCTTGCTCTTTGTGATTGATTTATGATTTGGGAGATTTAGGGCAACCCTTCTTAATATGCAAGTGATATATGGATACATGTTATATGAGTGCCAAATTATGAATATACTTAGACCTAATATATATAAATAGAAGATTCTTTGGGTAAATTATCACATCACCAACATGTGGAACATATAGGCTAACCCATTAAAATGATTTTAATTTATAAAATGATTGTTTTTAGGTGTGTAGACATGTCAAACACCATTGGATAGATTTGAAAATATTGAGTTATATGAGTATGACTAGAGGCATCCAAAAATATAAGAACAGTGATTTGATGATTAGGATACATTATAATAATTATAATTATCATGTTAGGCACATGTTATGGAATTCATGTAGGTAATTGATGGCAAAATAAGGTCAAACTCATAAAAGGCAAGTGGATAGGAAATAATAGTGTGTAAGATCTATATGTGTATTCCAAAGTCATGTAAGGTAAGGATAGGTCAAGACTAATAATTTAAAGTTCATAATACTAGATATTAGTGGCTACACTTACATATCAAATTAAAACAATAAAAGTTTGGATATAATGTTATGTGCCTCTTGAAACTCCCATAATAACTCCAATACGCCTATGAGACCTACAAGGAAATTTACACATGGATAAGTTCCCAAAATTTAATCTACTAAAATATATAAATAAATATCTAAAAATGATACACATGTTTTTTTTGAATACGTGAAGAATTCCCTTGTGAAGACACATGCCTCTAAATATATCCTAAATCATGCATACATTTCTGAGTAAAACTTTTAATAATAAAAATCATGCTAAACTAAAATGAGTAATAAAATAATAAATGATAAATAAATATGATGTAATACTAATTTGAGGTGGAGTTATAATTTTATATTAGGAGTTCAAAGAACACACTAACTTTGATTAGTTCCTTGTTAGTCCAAATGATAAAAAAACAAGCATAACAATACACTAGAACTAAAAATCATTGTTTCCAAGATCTATATTTGTTTCCATCTCTTTGAAACTAATCCATTTTAATAAAAGATAGGGACCTAGAATAACCTCTTAGATTATGAAATCATACATGGTGTGATCTATTTAGGACATAAGAGAGAATTTTTATCTAAATATTCTATCTACAATAGATCTTCATTCATCATGAAGAAGAATAAAAATCTTTTATCTTGGCAGTTTGATCACTCTCTTGACTCAAGGAATATATTAACCTAGTCAATACACTATTATCCATGACCACCACCATCAGGACCATTAGGGCCACCTCTAGCCATAGGTCCTATGGACACACAGAGCTAGAGTTGATCATGTAGATCGTGGCATTTGGGTAAAGTTTTGGCATATGGCATTGTATTTATTGTATTAGTTTATTGATGTATTTTGAGACACCATTGTGATATGTATATATCCTATATGTATATGAAATTTGAGATATATTAACATTTTTTTGGGTCCTTCAAGGCTGATGTATATGTATATGGCATTTTTGATATATATACAATGCCATGTTATTATCTTGTTTATCTCATGTTTAGCATTCATTTAGCTTTGATTAGAATTATTCATGTGTAACATTGTTAGTGTCTATGCCCATGCATACTCTATTCATTTATTTTTTATGCCATGTTTATGAGATGTTATTCTATTGATTATCATTTGATTATGTTATATGACTCATATGTATGCTTATTCATATATGCACGTCTATATAAACACATAATAAATAATTTTTACTCTTGTTTATTATGCATCTTATGGGTTCTAAGAGAACACAAATGTTGATTAATTCCTTATGAGTCCAAATGATAAAAATCAAGTATAGTAATACACTAGGACTAATCACTCTTGCCTAAGAAATATAGGAAGCATAACATAATGAACAAGGTCACAAAATAGAGATAAAAATAACACAAGTAATTTACCTCCTTTATCGAATTTGATGTCCACTTGTTAGAATAAGGATATTCATGCTTGGTCTATGAAAATTAGAGACTTATAAAAATGCTTATCCATGGTGGTAGCACTTATCTAATGGTCACTTATGGCTTGGTGTGAAGCTTGGTATAAAATGGGTATTATAACACTACTCTCAATGTTTTCTTGAAGGTATTCCATAATAATAACCTTACACACAAAATCTTCTTGGCATATGGTGTGGGCACTAGTATTTATAGATATAAGAACTAAATCTAACCCTAGGGAGGTTAGGTTAAATTCTAACTTTGGATGAGTCTAAAAATAATCTAGGTTGAGTTTGGCTAACCCTGGGTTGGGTCAAAGCACTCATGAAATCTTTACACCTTAGTTTTAGATATCTTTGAGGCATGATAACTCACTTTAGATATTTGTGAGGTTGTGACTCATAATTTTAAAATATTTAGGAAATAATAAATCACTTTATTAGCTCCTTTGACCTTTGATTTCATATTTGGATAAAAATTCATTTTTTGATAAATGAAATTCACTAATTTGATTTGTAATTTTTAATTAGGCAAGTCAAATAAGATTTGCAATGTAATTAATCTTGCTAAGTGATTTTAAGCTTTTAAAAATTACTTTAAATTTTTTGAATTAATATCTTGATAAGCCAAAAGTGTCAAATTAATGGGATTAATTTGACAAGGGTTGAAAATGAACTAAGTTATGGGTGTATATAGGGTAATATTCCAAATAAACTAGCCTCATCACATTTTTGAGAAATGAAATCCCTTATATAGATGAATTTGGGAATTTAGGTGATTTTCATGCTTAAATTGCATCATGTGCTCAAAATTAAACTGAATCCCATTTTAGGATGAAAGTGGCCAAAATTGTGTGTCTATAGCTTGCCCTTATTTGATAAGGTGTTGTGAGACACATTAATAGTAACATATTTTCAAATAATTAAAAAATCATTAATCTAAATAGTTCATGCCCCAAAGGGTTGTCAATAAGCCCTTGATTCCCCCTTGAGGGAGTGGGTAGCAAAATAAACTCATCAAAAATTCCCTCAAAATGAATAAAACAACATGATCTATAGGTAATGAGGGTGGAATTATTTAATTGCCCAAAAGCATTTATAAATAGTAATAGCAGTGGAGTCACTTATTTACCCAAAGGTGGTTATAATTAGTAATAAATGGTGTGACACTAGTTTGCCCAAAGGTGGTTATATATAGTGGCACATCCATTTACCCTAGTAGGGTAGTGTAATAAATATTAATTTGCCCATAAGTAGTTACAATTAGTAACAAAACACAAAACACTAATTTGACCAAAGGCAGTTATAATTAATAATAAAATGCAAGACACTAATTTTCCCAAAGGTTGTTATAAGCAGTGGAACATGTCTTTGACCTGATAGGGTGGATGAAGTGGGAAAATAATGATTTTCCCAAAGTATTTTATAATCATTAGCATGGGACACAAAAATAATTATTTACCTATAGGTGGTTATAATCACAAAATTGGTCATAGAAGAATGATTTTCCAAAGGGTAGTTATAATCATTCATATGTTTAAATTGTGTGGTTTTAAAATGAGTTTTCCCCAAAAAGGAAGAATAGAGTGTTTATTGATCAAAAAAGAATTCATTGCATCAGGATAAATTGGCAAGGTTAGCTTATGTGAAAATTCATAAAAAATAGATTTATGATGAGTTAGCAAAAAATAACAACACATTTCTAGCCTAAATGTGAGTTTAAATATACATGTTCAAATAAACATGGGATATAGGTATAAAAATATAGTTTTTAAATAGGTCTCAAGGGAGGCCCAAAAAAATAGTTAGGTGACACCATGGCCAAAAAATAAGGCATGTAGGATCAAATGCTACAAAAAATAGACCACATATGTGAAAGATATACTTATTAAAGTGTGAAAAATGAACTATAGACCCTGGGGGTAAAAATACAAAATTTTGGCTATATATTTATCCTTGGGATGAAAAAAATCATTTTCACCCTAGCCTATTGAGATTTCTTAGCTCTATTTTTCTATGCAAATTTCTAAGAAAAATGGCCCAAAGAGGAGCTCAACATCATGTTTTGGAGTGGGTGAGAGAGCACATACAGACACCCCACAATATACCACTGGTATGTAACTCTAACTTCATCACTAATGTCAAATTTCTTACATTTATTAATTTATCTAGGTCATTAAATGGTGAAATCACCATTTGCATTTTAGGTCAAATGGTAGCTTCACCAATGAAAATGAAAAATTTGTATGAATTCACCATTCTTAGAAATGGTGGAATTGCCAAAATAGGGTATAAATTGTTAAAATAGTGATTTTGCCCATTTTTAGGTAAAGTCACCATTTTGGTGAAAATTAAAATGGAGATATAACAAAAAATGTGCAACATCACCTAAATAATGACTTCATCCTGAGGAAAATGGTGGTTTCACCCTAGAAGCCAAAAATAGAAGGTTCAAGGACCTAATAGGGGTTTAACCTCCTATACAAGGTCAATTAGGTGTAGTAGGCTAGGATTAGGTTTATGTAGATGCATATAGTTAGGTTGATGCTAACTTTTTTGTGTTTATAGAAGTGACTAACTATACTAGCATGTTGGGAGTGATGTTGAAAATGTCTATGAACCCCTTAGGTTTGGACTGAGGATATGATTTCCTTTTTACAAATGTTAGACCTTCACACTATGACATAGATGCCATTCATCTAAGTAGATTGAGCATATTTGAGCATGTTAGCTGAGCATTGGCATAAAGAGACATCTACCTTTCACCTGCCTACTAGAGAGGCTATTATGACACTTGAGGATACCTAGTGTATTATTAAGTTACCTATGTATAGATGGATATTATTTTAGACACCACCATCATAGTAGCAAGTAGTTCTCAATGACTTGGTTAGTTACTAGGATATCCCCATGTTTTACGGGAAGGTCGATATATAACTTATAAATCCATATTCAAACATTCATCCAGATGATTTATCTATTGGGGATCTATCACCACTAGCTCTTATTGATAAGGAGGTAGTTGTGATTATGGCCATTATCAGTAACATCTTGTTGCCTGATAAGAGTGGTCAGTAATTTTATATGAGCCTTAGAGTTGTATCATAGAGTATGATTGATGAGTCTACATGCTTTTCTTGGTAGTTATATGTCCTCTCACATCTTTATAGATATATTCATATGATAGTGTATCTTCATGAATGTAGCATCTGGTCTTGCACTCTTCTGATGGTCTGGGGCTTGGATCACATCTCAATTGAGAAACCTATAGGGATGCATAGATTATAAGACCTAGAGGAGTCATTATCATATTTTTGAGCTTAGATAAGAGTAGATAAGCATGATCATAGGGGGATATCCTTCTATCATTAAATATTTGATGATCTTACATCATAGTTTTTTATTTTGATGCACTACCTCACATACTAGCTATAGTGGTTTTGTGATGGTGGTATATGGCTTTCATGACTACCAATTGATTTTTGACTAGGATACAGTCCCACATTATTAAGGAATATCACCTTGATTGGATACTTAGGTAGTTTGGATACACATAGGATGTACCTAAGGGGTTGAGATGGTTTGATCATTTTACATAAGAGATTAGTTGGGAAGCTCCTATTATCTTGAGGATCAATGCTATTATGAGCTATATCAGTGTCATTCAAGTTACCTAGGATTATATAGGAGGAGTTGTAGATGCAAAGTCACTCTGGACTATATACACTAGTGGGTATAGGTATTCCCTCTAAGGCTAATAATTATAGTATAGGTAGGGGATAGATGCACATGGATATTGAGGAGATGGAGGTTGAGACATTGAGAGATAATGGAACCACCTAAAAGGATAGTGATGGTGAGGATAGTGATGATGATGATGATGATGATGATAGCTTTGATGGAGGGGATGACATGGGAGATGAAGATGGAGATGGAGATGGAGATGGAGATGCAGATGCAGATGAAGATGACAACCTATATTTGATGGTTCTTGATCCTAGATCAATAGTGGTTATAGTGGATCATGTTAGTTTATAATAGGTATGTCCTTTAAGTATACAAGTGGATCCAAGCTAGGTAGGGCCATCTGTCATAGCTATAGTAATCAAGGATACATGCTTGTTAGATTATAAGATCATAACTTGGGTGAGAGATATTGTAGGATTACAACATTAGTTAGATAATTTTTAGATAACCTTAGATATGATGGATGATGACATGACTTGGATATAAATAGAGATCACTCATTTGAAGTTTGAGATAGACAAGATGGTACAGGTTTTGGGTCATCTCACTATAGAGAGAGATTAGGCATTAGACACTATTAATAAAATTAAGAGTGAGATGCATCTCAATGGGATGTTAAACATGTTGGATTCTCACATGTGGTTTAGTAGTACCTTTGATCTAAGGATGAGGCATCTTATTACTAGTGGGCCTATGAGACGACTATGCCTAGGGACTAGTAAGTTGCTTCTTTTAAGGTCTGAGATGCATAGAGGTAAATTAGTATATATGGTTAGTCTCACACTAGGACTCATTTTATAGGTGCCTTAGATTAGTCCATCAATTATCCATGGCCACCACCACTAGGGCCATTAGGGTGACTTTTATCCACAGGTCCCATGGACATCTAGATTTAGAGTTGATTGCATTGATCTTGGCATTTTAACATAATTTTGGCATATGGAATTGTACTTATTGTATCAGTATATTTATGTATTTTGACACACCATTATGATATGTATATATATTTTATGTATATTACATTTGAGATACATTGACATTTAATTTTGGGTCTTTTAAGGCTAATGTACATGTATATGACATTATATATATGATCCCATGTCGTTATCTTTTTTATCTCATGTTTAGCATTAATTTAGCTTTTATTAGCATTATAGATGTGTAACATTATTAATTTGTATTCTCATGTATGATCTATTCATTTATTATTTACACCATGTTTATGAGATGTTGTTATCAATCAGGAGTACTACCCTTATGAGAATGTGTGCCACTTACCACTCCTATTGAAATAATGGAATCCCTCTTAAATGTGGGTTATTTTGAGATAGAGAGAATCTCTAGATGGAGGGTTGGTTCAGTTGATGTAATAATTTATTTGTATCCAATCCTACTAACTATTGATTTCTTGACTAAGGGAAAGTGTGAAGAGATAATGCTTGAACTAGAATTGACATGAAAAACTTGAAATAAAGGTGATTCACCAATGTTTATGACAAATTTTACTTGAAAGACACTATTAGGAATAAAATAATCCTACACACATCCTCTTCACTTCAATTATATGGCTTCTACAATAGTGTTTCATATAAAAGACTTAACAACACTCATTCTTTGCATGGAAGGAATGAAAGATTATTGAATTCACATCCAAAATTAGACTTAAATTGAACATAAACACTTAGCATGACCTATATAAAATCAAATATGATGTAAGAAGGTACAAAAAGTAGATATTAACATAGGAAAGCTACTGATTCACAATGTTATATCAATAAAATTCACACAACTACTTAAAAATGGAGGAAACCAACTTTTTATTTCTTCAAAAGGTGTAGTAAAAATTTTTGATAGCCTTTCAGCATAGCCAAAAAAAAAAGTGATATTATAATTCTATAAAATCAAGTACAAATAGAAAATAGTAGGAAAGGGGAGACAAAGCAGCCCCAAAATAGGGTGACTCACTTTATCTTCAAACCCTTCAAATCACTACATAATGTTTCCTATATTTTATCTAATCTTTTTTTCAAAAAATTGGAATAAGAGTTAGATTTGAACTTTTCTTGGAAGCTTGAAGAAGTTTTGAACATTTATTGGTCAAGTTTGACCCATTGGAGTGTTTATATCTTTGCTCACATTCCCTATATCCTTACTTGCATGTCTTCCTTGATGAATTAGTCTTCTTCCATGAAAATAAGTATTAAATTATTCATAAATTATTCCATTTAATACTTCTCCTCATCCATTTATGAGGTCTCTCTAGCTTACTTGGGTTATTAGAAGGCTCCTTGAAGCGTCTTTGGCCTTTTCAACTTGTTTAGTGTAGGAGGGAAAGTCGGTCTTGTTAGGACTACTACATGCCTTTTCAACCTTTTATACCTCATTCAAACTGACCTATGAATTTTTCATACTCCTTATGTGGCATATAATACAAGTGGTGGCTTTGACAAAGCTTATTAAGATCCTTATTTAATGCTTTAGTGATTTGACCACTTGAAATCTCCCCTCTCCAATATGGTGTGGAAGGTGAAAATTTGAGTTTGCCTTCAAGAAAACCACTTTCCTTGTGGATGTATTCTAAAAATAATATCAAACCTATATGAAGACACTTAGATCAATCAAAACACTCCAAAAGATGTGGTTTTGCTCCATTAGCTTGTTTTTTTCCCTATTCTTTATAGCGCTTAAAATAGGTAAACCTCATTATAAAAAATAAATTATATAGGATCTTGGAAAAATAAGAACATATTTGAGGACCCAATATCCCTACACAACTCCATGCCAATATTCAGGACCTAATTCTGAGTGGAATTGTCTTTTTTAACTCATTTTCTCTCTCCAGTTAGGCCTAATTAGGCATTCTAGGCCTAAAAGATAGAGATCTTGCACCAAATGCCTCCCACATGTGTGAAACCTCCCAAAAGTGTTTGATTCAATTTACCTACCCTAATATTATGATCCATGTCAAATTTCAAGTTTTGAGGCCTTGTGTAGGTGGGCAAACCAAGAAATGGCTATTGGCAAGCCTAGGTGTTTATGCATGCTTGAGAGGGAATTTGAGTTTTTTTCATGAAATTTTTAAGTTTTTAGTCTTATAAATTATTTTTTTATACTTTTAAAATCATTATACAACTTCATAGCTTGAGAGTGAGGTGTCTTATTGCACCCATAGGCCTAGATCTAGGCTTCTTAGCTTGCAAATCTGGGTTTTCTTGAATTTTTGACTAAGTGCCCAACTTTAAGAGCTGGTATAACATATATATTATAATTTAATAGGTAATTTTAAGGTTTATTAACCCTTATAAAATATTTATTTACCACTTTCCATGGTTTTTAAGCTATTTCATACCTTATTTTCTTTTTTAAAAATACCTACATGCCTATTTTCTACCTATTACATACACCTTGTCTCTTCACACATACCAACCTAGGGTCTAAGATGGTTTCAAATAGGTATTCATATATCACCAAAACCATTTCAAGGACAATAATGTTCATTATAATACATTTAATTATGAAACTCCTCCATTGACTTACTATGAAGGGTTTAGGAGGGTTTAAGAGAAATGAGGTCTTAACAATGATTCATAAAGGATGGGGTCTATTCCAAGAACCAATGCTAGGATATGAAGCTAGGGCGCGTATATAACACCTCCAATGTCCATATAACACCATGAAAATTCCCTGAGAAGTTTTGATCTCTATAAATTAGCTTCTCAGGTAGGATGGACTGTGAGAGATATCAATAGAATGATCTTTGGCTTTAAAACCTTCATAACCTTCACCATTGGTTGGAGTGTCCTTAAATAGGTCTGATACAACCTATATAATGATTTTAAATGGTCTTCAATGATTCATGGCCTTCTAAAAGGTTCTAAAACTTGGATTACTTGTCATGAGGGCTTAAGAACAAACTAGCTAAATTGACCCTAAAGGCCATGTTTGATTCATTTCCTCCCAATCCTATAGGTCTAAAACCTATATAATATCTTTAAAAGATAATTTTTCACCCTTTGGATGTTTTAATTCATCAACAACTTCAAACTCTTCAAGCTTTCTCACCTATTCATACTCAAGCCTATTTTGACAATATTTAGGCCTCTAAACTATTAGTCTCATTACGATGAGCTCTCTCTCTCATAATATTATAGTATTTATATGGTTCCAATTGGGTGGACACCTTTCTCATTTTATTATTACCTTATATAAATCATTGAAATTCTCTCCAATTGTCATAAGATAAATTAGGCATGTAGGTGGCAACTTGGTCTCATTAGTTGTTAAAGCTTAGAAAGAATACCCAATGACCTATTATCCCTCCAAAACTTATACATACTTCCAAAGTATTTACATACATATCTCACACATATAAAATATGTTAAACATAAAATATTTCCACTATCCATACTTAATCCTTCTTGACAAGCTTGAAAATAACTTGAGTTATCTAAGCAAAATTATAGGTGGTCATTTGGGTTGACTACATATGGAATATAAAAACTATGCAAGCCAAATAAAAATTAAATGACACTTTATACTATATTGAGAGCCTAATTAACCTTATTTTAATCCTATGAAAATTTCAAGACTTTAAATCTTTACAAGATAACCCACATGTATGTTATATCTTTCAAAGTATGGTTTTAGGTGATGATTAGGCCCTTTTGATTATTGAAATTTGAAACCTATAGGTTCATTATCACTTCTTATATTTATCCATTAATGTATGCCTTCTTTTCTTATCTTATGGTCTATTAGACTCTTCACTCCTTTAATTTGTTATATCATCTAATAATGGCATTTTGAGAGTTTGGATCTATTTGAATAAGTCAGCTTTACTTTTTGACTTTCATGTACCTATCTTATCTACCTAAATCCAACACCAAAGCATGCACTATGTCCTTTCTCAAATATAAAAACCACTTGATCTTCCTTTCAATACCAACCTATAAGTTTGAATTTGTGGTTTTGGTTACATTTTATATTTACCTTCTCTTCATGAACTTTCACAATTTAGAGATCCTTGACAACTATTGCAAGTTATCTTCATGTGATTTCTCCACTCTATATCCCTTTCAATATTTAATCAAGTGGGAACCTCTCTTATCAAGACTAGATAGTCCTCAACCTTATTGGACTTGGCTATTCTCCCTATAGGTGATAGTGGAATATGTTTTGACCGAGAGATAAATATGGATTCCTTCTTATGATCTTCAATGACTTATTTGGTTCCAAGTGATTCCAAATTATCTTCCATAAATAAACTCCATTGTATTCTCACACACATAGGCCCAAGGCTCCCATATAAAACATTACATCATCATTTTCCATGCATGAAGGTAACTTTCATTATCCAAACAATCCTATAGGTTCTTATTTGGTGCCTTGACTACTCACATAGGATTGGAATCTTTTAGTATGATCACTAGCACCTTTGAAAGAATCTTCAACTCTTATACAAATTTTCAAACTTCAAGAGCATGCCTAAAATAAGACACTAAACTTGTAGACAATCATTCGATCCTCAATGTAGCCTCTATATGAATATAGGAAGGCATGATAAGGTTAATTCAAATGACAAATGTGTATTAAGGCATACATTGACTATATTTCACCTTGCATTGCTTGGAGAAGTATCAACTTGATACAAAAAAATATTTATTGGCATGAAACCAAAAATGACCTTTTAAATTCAACATTACTAAAAAAAACCTTAATTTATATTAAATAATGATTTAGAGTCATCTTTTATCATTATACTTTGTTCATTGATGATATGTTCAAGTGTGTTGAAAATTTTTTATATGCTTATCTCTCCAAGGCTTAGATCACTTTTAACATCCATTTGACATCTTCATGATTCATCTTAGGTGCACACAATCTATTTAAAGTCTCTTTCAATTTATAATACATATACTTGACTATGTCATGTAGGTATATAACAAATACTAGGATATTTTTCTCTCATAGGTTCCATTAGTGACCTTTAATAACTTTTTAAATGCTTTACAACTACCTCATGATCTTAATCAACCTCTTTGCCTTCATGACTCCTTTCTATGATCTTGTTATAATAGGAACTCATGATTTTATGATTGCACCTTGTTAAAGATCATATCACTACCATTGCTCAAGGAATCCATTATTCATATAATTCATAAATGAATTTCTTAAAGGTAATATGTGTGACATTACTAAAACATAAACTTGAGAAATATTTAAATATAAAAAACACTCAATTACTAGATCAAACATGCTTTCAAACTATTATCTTTGGAAATCGACATAGGTAACTAGTTTCCTATCAAAAAACCATTATAAAAAAAGTACCTAATGATTATAGCATGTATCAGGCCCTATTTTACCCTAAAATCATCCCACCATAACCATTTTTCTCTATTAAGTTTTGAAGTGAAGAAATAAAGGCAAACCTAGACCCTATCTAGATGACTAGGACATAATGACCCCTTATGACCCCCTTAAATTATTAATGATTGTTTATAAATGTGGGGAGATGAATATAAAAACCAATGCCACTAAAATTAATTTAATTATGTTCCTTATCATTACCCAAGGGATTTGGACCTGACCCTCTCTCTCCTAGTCATACTAAACAAAAATCAATGACCTTCTTTGAGCTACCAAAGAAGTTGATAGGAGAGATGAATGAGTTTTATAAATTTTATCATCTAAAACTTCTTCCAAATAATGTATTTGGCCTTGAGGGGAATAAATTAAGTCTTGAAGATTCCTAAAATTTAATTTTACCTTTAAAATTATATAGATAGCCTCAAAAAATCCCTTTTTAGCACTAAAAGTGCCATGATCACTTAAGAAAGCTAATGAAAACTGATGTAAAAGGTGTTCATTAGACCTTTTCATGTCTGAATAGGTACATCATGACCTTCTTATAGTACTAGACTACCATTACATTTCAAAACTTACTTTGTAAGACATAAAGTGATCCAAAATGTAACCAACTAGGTCATGATGTTAGCCAAGAATATCACCAACTTGTTTGATCTTTTGTCGAGCATGAAATGAACTTGACACCTACTATAAGACCTATAAAGACACCCTATACTCCTTTCAACACTTTAAACTAATTAAAATAGGTCATGAAGTGACTATAAAATCAAATAACTATGATGAACAAAACCTTAAACTCATCAAATTTACCTTAAATATTTCTAACCAAGGCTTCAAGTGGCCATTTCTAGAACATAACAAGACTAAAAAATGATCATTGGGTAAACAAGCATTATTATTAAAGTTTCAAATTATAGGGGTGATATTTTAACCTAGGAGGTCAAACTTGTTATAATTATTCTATTGCTTATCATCTAATTATTTTTTAATACTCATACGTATGCTTATTCAAACATACATGTTTATATAAACATATAATAAATCATTTTTACTCTTATTTATTACTCATGGATTCATGCATGTGTTTGGGTAGTTGGTTGGTTTTGATATATCATAGAATGAGGGAGAGCATAACATAATGAACAAGATCACAAAATAGAGATAAAAACAACATAAGTAATTTACCTCTTTTGTTGAATTTGATGTCCACTTGTTGGCATAAGAATGTTCATGCTCAAACTATGATAATTAGATATATAAAAATGCTTATTCATGGTGGAATTACTTATATAATGGTCACTTGTGGCTTGGTGTGAATATTTGAATAAAATGGGCATTATAACACTACTTTCAATGGCTTATTAAAGGTATTCTACCAAAGTAACCTTACACACAAAAGCTTGTTGGCATATGGTGTGGGAACTTGTATTTATAACTCTAAGAAATAACTCTAAAACTAGGGAGGTTAGGTTAAATTCTAACTTTGGTTAAGTCTAAAATAACCTAGGTTGAGTTAGGCTAACCTTGGGTTGGGTCAAATCACTCATGAAATCCTGGCATCTCAATTTCAGAAATTTATTAGCTCCTTTGACCTCTAACTTCATATTTGGATAAAAATTCCTTTTTTGATAAATAAAATTCACTAATTCAAATTGGAATTTTTACTTAGGTAATTTAATTAATCTTGTGCAGTGCTTATTGTATTTTGTAAATTTTTAAATGTTTTGAATTAATAACTTGATAGGCCAAAAGTGTCAAATTATTAGGTCATAATTTGACTAGGGTTGAAACTAAACTAGGTTATAGGTGCATACAAGTTAATACCCTAAATAAGTAAGCCTTACCATATTTATGACCAATTAAATCCTTTACATAGACAAATTTGGGTAATTTAAATGATTTTTAACTTAATCTTAGTTTAGGCACAAAAGTGGCCAAAATTTAACTTAATCTCAATTTACGCACAAAAGTGGCCAAAATTGAGTGTCTACAATTTTCCCTTGTTTGAAAAGGTGTTGTGAGACATATGCATATTAATTTATTTTCAAATAATGAAAAATCCATTAAGAATAAAAATCCATGTAATGATGGCATGATGCTCCAAACAAATTTTGGTAAGCCTATGATGCCCCCTCGAGAGAGTGGCCAATAATACGATTGATGGATGGTTTCTCAAAAAGAAACAAGAAAAAAAATGAAATTAAACCATGGGTGAGATTAATCCAATCAAGATAATGTTTAGATGCATTGATTAAATCACTAATTTTTCCAAAGATGGTTATAATCAGTAATGGATGTTGAGACACTGATTTTCTGAAAGTTAGTTATAATTAGTGACAAATGTTGAGACACTAATTTGCCCAAAAGTGGTTATAATCAGTGATAAATATTGAGACACTAATGTTTTAGATTAAGGTAAAAGCAGGTTTTGAAGGGACCCTGAAACCCTTTAACAGAATTAAGAAAGATAAAGCAATAACAACCACCAGGACAAGCAATCCTGAAACATACTACAGAGCAGCATCAAAATCAGGTTTTACAGGGACCTGAAACCACAAATATAGACCAGTAAAAGTACCTAGGTTTTACAAGGACCTGAAACTTCAAAGAACTTACAGCATAGGGTAAAAAACCCTATAATAGAATCAAAAAAGATAAAGCATTTATAACCACCAGGAACAGCATTCCTGAAACCTACTAAAGAGTAGCATAAAACTAGGTTTTACATGGACCTAAAACCACTTGATCCAGTAACCCTGAGAACACAAAGTCAAATAAATTGCGTGCAAATGGTAGCCATCAAAATTTTCCTTTACAAGACCACCAATCGATTCCCATGACATCCAACACGCCATTCTCATTAGCCTATGTAAAGGCTTCAACCCTAGACAGAGGATCGAAAGACTCGAAGATAGAAAATGCCATCACAATCTATCTGCATCATCATGGCTGCATCTGCCAGAGTTACAATCCTGCCATCAGTGAAGACCAAAACTGGTAGCCTACCAAGCTGCTTCATCAGCTTCACCAACTCAAATAGCACTGCATAAAGCTCATCCTCATCAATAATCTGCGGCCACCTAACATCCCCAAGCATGGCACGCACATCTTGATATTCCTAAACAAAGAAGACTCCTATCCCTGAGCACAAAAGTCCCTGTGTGCACCCTTCACCATGGCTATGACATTTTGACCTGCCTACAAGGCAACTCTCATCCCTGAGCAGGGCACCGCCACGGCTTAGGGTTTTTCCATTTTTTCCCCTGAGTAGGGCGCCGTAGTAGCCTTGAGACACTAATGTTGCCAAAGGTAGTTATAATAATTGACATAGTTATATTCCCCAGTAGGGTGGATCAGTAAAAATAATGATTTACCCAAAGGCAATTATAATCATTTTGATAACCTAGATTGAATAGTGATTTATGCCCCAGAAGGGCAGATTTGATTATGATAAACTAATTGTGACCTAGTAGGGTGGATTGGTAAGCATAACTTAAGGATATAACTTGTTACACAAATTAAATATGAGTGGGCATAAACCTAGGTGTGATAGTCTAATGCATATTTAAAGACTGAAGAAGCCATAAATAATCATGCATATGAGGATGCACAAAATGTTGAAAGATATGATTGGAAGAATAATGGTGGTCAAGCTATCTTGAGATACATCATGTATCCAATCACTTACTACATGGTCCAAATAAACCTCAAGCCAATATAGTTCACCGAGAAGTGAGAGAAAATGGGATGAGGAATAGAATAGAAGAATAAGAACTAATTAATGTGGATGATTCAATTATACCTACCAATGTGGAGATGATCATGCTTATTAGCATTGATATAAATAAAATGGTTAATGAGCTAATTTTGTCAAGGATCAAGGGATAACTATCAATTTTCCATAATGGGGACAAGGAAGCTCATGTAATGAACCCATAATCATAGATTGATAGTGAATTGGCATAGAGGATAAGTATGAATTTGGGTTACTGCTAGTGCAGAGATGCATGTCCTAACTAACAAGGATTATAATTCATATTTTTTGTTTAGTTAATTTATGTTTGGGTGATGTTTGGGATATGCCAATTTGTGATCTTAGATAAGTACTACCATTTTATTGATCTAATATTCTCTATATGCCTAATTTTTGTTGTATCTTGTGATATTATACATCATAGTTATGAACAACCATAATGAAAATATACCTTAAGCATGAAAAACTTAGTTTAAATACTAATATAAATAACCTAGGAATAAGATATGAACAATCAAATCCCAAGTGTAAATATAAAAAACAAACCAAGAGTGGAACTAAATACATACATTCACAATTTAAGTACAAGATATAGATAATCAAGATTTAAGGGTAAATAAAATTTAATATCCCTATGGCAACCAAGGAAAACATAAAAAGATAAAAAGGCAAATAAAAACAAAAAATAAAAATAAAATAAATAAGCATAAAAATAAAACAAATAAATAAATAAAAATAAACAAACAAAAAAATAAAAATAAAAATAAAGAAACCAAATAAAATCAAATCAAATAAAAATTCACTAAATAAACTATTCTAAACACACAAAGGTAAATTGATAAACAAGTTAAACAAATAATAATATAAATAATGCTAGTCATAATTTTAGTACAAATAAAAGACAAATTATTTGTGCATGTGTAATAGAGTTGTTACTCTTGGTGATAGGGTGACCCCTAGGATAAGTAACAACATCACAGGTAAAATAACACAAGAATAAAAGAATGATGGTTTCCTCTAGGCTATAAGGAACAATGATAAAGGATATGATAAAGAATGGTTGAACTGAGGCTATAGGGAATAATGACACAAACAAGAGGACAAATGTTTTCCCTAGACTATAGTGGATAATGACACAAATAAACACAATGGAGGGAATAAAATAAAAGGAATGGGTAACCAAGTTGACTCCATATGCATTATGCAAGTGGAAACTGCCTACATAGTTATATAGACACTAGGTCTAGCATGAAATTTAGGCCAAATGTAGTTCTCTCATGATATGCGATAGAAAAAAAAGAATGATAATAAAACATGATTAATTTGTATAAAAAAATGGGAATGATCTTTTAAAATTATGAGTGCATAGGAAAAGAGGGGGATGATTCTCATAGTCATGAATGCATCAACACAAAGAAATCATGCAAGCACGAGATGGCTTAGGCTAAAACCATACTAAAAGATAAGAGACAAGTATCCACTAATGAACTAAATTGGTAACTCGTAATGTCTACTACATCTATGGCTTATAATGAGAATGAGCTCATAAAATGGTGAAAGCAGTGGCTAAGGCTTCTTTTAAAATAGAAAGAGAATTCAAACAAAAATTTCTCATAAAATGGTGAGAGCGTAAGAAAATCCAAGTGGTCATTAGTACATCAAAATTGAATACATAATGCTCACAACATTAACTTGTGAAATAGTTAGAACATATGAATAAGGCCAATAAGGATGGGGAAACTAAAATACAAGTGATTATTTATGAAATAATTAGGAGTCCCAAAATCCTTAAGGCAAAGAAGTAGTTGAAAAAGAAAAGAAGGTGCAGTCAAGTTAACCTGAGATACCCCATGTATCCAAGTGCTACCTACATAGTTCATGCAGACCTCAAACTAATGAGGTTATCCTATAAATGAGAGTAAAAATACCAAGGTGGTATAGAAATGAAGCTAAATAGGTAAGATAGTCCATTCCAAAAAAATTTAATAACTTTATATTTTGAATGAAAATTATAAGCCAATTTTCATGATTTTGTGATTTTTAGGATTTTCTTAGGTATTTTCAAATGTTTTTGAAATTTTATAGTCATCTCAACTCCTTTTAGATTTAAGAGACACAAAATGGTCCAACTCACAAAATAATGAGAGCGTGGCTTAGGTTGCTCACAAAATAGTGAGGGCATTCAAACTTAAAATGCTCACAAAATGGTGAGAGCATGGAAAAAGAGTGATTGAGCTAACCTCAATATGAATAGATCATTTCTTGCATAGTACCATAGGACCTTAAGTCATTGTAGTTCCACTTACATAAAAGGCATCTGATTAAGTACCAACAAGTTTAGGTATAGGAAAATAGTAAGGTAAATGGCAATGCATAGTAAAGGTGTTGCTCCTAATTTTCCCATATGTGGTTTTAATTAGGAAACAATGACAAATGGTAAGTATTACTAATTTACCCATAGGTGGTTATAATTAATGTAGTAGGATTTTAAGAAAATGGATTAAACTATGCAATTTAATCACCCAAGCATCAAACTACCTAGGTAATATCTAGATCCATTAGAAACAAATGCAATAGATTAATTCATAATATAAATCATCATTATGATCCTAAATATAAATTATCTAAATCATTATTAAGTAAAATATGAAAATAAGAGGATTGGATTGATTACCTTAGACTCAAAAATTAAATATTATGATGTCATGATGATATATTGTTAATGATTGATTCATGGTCATGTATTCAATGTTTGGTTGCTAGTTGCTAATTTGACATGGATATGGCATGAAAATCCAAGTTAATTGTAATGGAGGGATGAATTATTTAAATATAAAGAGGAGGGAAAGATCTATGGTGGAGATTTGAAGTTGGATTGGGGAGATAAATGGATGAGAATTAAAAATAAATTAAAATTCTTTGGAAGCCTCTAGCTTTAGAGGCTTCTAGAGAGGAGGGGTGAGAATAGAAAAAGTTCTAGATTTGGAGGATTCTAGTATCCTTCTTAGGGTTAATGATGATTATATGGGGGATTAGATAGGGATTAGTGACTAGGGATGTATGAGAGCCTAGGTATAGGTTAGTAAGTGGGTTATTGAGAATTTAAAATTCTCAAATAATAGGTAAGTAGGATTAATATGGGATGATGAGATTTAGGATGAATTAATTGATTGGTGGGGTAGAATAAGGTTATTGGATGATGAATAATATAAAATGGGACATTAGATAACTTATTATAAAATGGATAAATTAGTGGGATTAAAGAGGATAAATTAGATAAGTGGAATTAGTGTTGACTAATAGGAATATTAGTGACATTAATTTAATTGAACAAATTTATATGCATACATTTTACCCCTATTTGAAAGGGAATTTTGAGTGGAGTGAATGGAAGGAGTAATGGTCTTTCAAAGAAAAACCATTTCATGGATGAATGTCAGTAGATGATGTTAGTATTTATGGTGCCCCCTCGAGGGGTCATGTAAGGGAAAATGAGAAGGATGGCCACTCAAAAGAAGAAATAAAGGGTCAAATGTGAGATAAATGATGAAGAAGATGAGTCTTATTTGAGTAGTGAGCTACAAATTAATGATTCCCCTAGCAAAGGCACATGTATAAAGAGTAGAAATGACTATGTCATGGTTGTGTTGACTATGGCAATTGTACTATCAATGAATCAACCCTTTCATCTATTGTGAAGGTAAAATTAGAATTGTACTAGTCTAATTGTGGGGGTTTTAAGGTTCATCTAGGATACTAGAGATGTGAGGGAGGTTTTATGATAAATTCTAGGAAATAATCAACAAGTTATCAAGATAACTTGTTCCATTATAACAATCAAAAATCCATTTATCAAATCATGAATCAGTTAAGATAAGAATATATAATATATTCTATCTATAAAAAAAACTATGAGTTAGATAGTCTCTTGAAGAATAGAAATATGCAATATATATGTATTCAAATAATGTCTTTGCTTCTTGCTTACAATGTTCTCCAAGTTAAATTTGAAGAAAATCATAAATAGAAGAAATAGGTAAAAATAAATAGAAAGAGGCAAAACATGAAAACAAAGAACAATAAAACTAACAATAAACAAACTAAGAAAAGAAAATTAAGATAGACAAACAAACAACTAATCCTACAGAAAAAAGAGTAAACTAGTAAAGGATAACGAACTAAGAAAATAATCTAATATAAACAAGACACAAACTTAGTATAAGAAGACAAATAATCTAAAGAGAACATCTATAAGAAATGAAACTTAAAGCTATAATAATTAACTAAGAAAATATTCTAAATATAAAGATTTAAGGAATAACTAAAAAACTTAAATAGAAATAAATCTAAACTAAGAAACAATCACTAAAAAAAATTAAGGTAAGAAAAGCTAAGAAATCTAATCAATATAATTATTCTAAATAAAGCCAATTAAAAGATAAAAAAAGATTTAATCTAAAAGGAAAACTAATTAAGGAGCAACTATTAAACTTAGAAAAACAAAGGAAATTAATCTAAAGATTAGAGCAAGCCTAGAATCAATTTTAATTAAATCTAAAACAAGATAAACTAAAAAGACCTAAGTTATGAAATAAATATCAAATGACTAACTTAGAAAAATATAAAGATTATTAAACTAACAATAAAGATTAAAAGATGTAAATCTAGATACTTAGAAGATATTAATCTCTAACTATCCAAATAAATAAAATAACAAATATAAACTAAGGATTAATAAGAAAAGAAACGAACTTAAACTAATTAAAAATAGTAAACAACTAAATATTAAAACTATATTTAAAAGATAATAAAAATAGAAACAAAAATTAAATTTATAATAAATTTGAAAGATCTAATTATATTAAATTTAGGTTCAAATAAATTACAAAATGTGTGTGAGTCTCAAAAGTAGAGTCATCTTAGTAGAAAGAGATAATTTTATTGAGAAAACCAACATCCTTTCTCTACAAAAACTTGAATGACAACTTTACAATCAAAATAGAACAATGAAGTATCGCATAATAGAAAAATATTCATCATTATTCAAGTTGAATACTTGGAATTTACGCATAGGAATACAAATAGAAATCATCAAAAGATATTAAGCTTGGTAAACTTCAGATAATTAGTACTAAATGTTAAATAAAATTGTATATACTTTTGTTGTATAAGCAATTACTCAACCATTAGATAAAGTACCATTAGGTCTATTTATAAAAGTTGTATTATCTCAGAAAAATTGCATAAAAAGAAGAGATAAATGATTGAATTTACAAAATACTTAAGTCTTCAATACATCTTGTGCTTCTATCTTCAAATGAGTCATTGACCTTTTCTTATACCTTACACTTAGTTATAAAATAAATTATAACTAACTTTAGTTAGTTATTAGTTAATGTTAACTAATTAACTTTTAAAAAAATAAATTAATTATAAACTAAAATTGGTTAAGGATAGATCTAATTAAGACTTATAAAGTCTTACTTGATCAGGATATTTAAAAATAATAGATCTAGGGTACTAATCTTAACAAGTGAGGACCCATAGTAATTAATAATATAATAGAATACATACTAATCATAAAATAAATAAGTCAAAATTTACCAAACTCTAAAACTCAAAGTGTCAAACTGTCAAGTTCTACCATGAAAGTTCATCACTAAATAAAAATTATCTTTTGGATGACCAATAGTCATCTAAATCAGACAACACTTCAATCACATGTTTGTCTTATTCATGAAGACAGACATTGTATTCCATCTTAGTAGCAAGGAATGGCACTAATTTTGACCCTAATTTTTTGGTGTTGTCATCAATTTCTACCTTAATTCTTTTTAGCTATCTAACTTTCCTTGTGTTTTTGGCTTAGATTAACTAGCAGTCCTCTTTTCAGTAGCATTCTTATCAATAGTGGGAGGCAGATTATCCATGGTTTTCCTTTTTCTAGCATAACCTTGACTCCCTAAATTCAATCTCTCATATCTCAAGAGAGTTTCACTATGGTAACTAGCTAGATTCAACCTCTTACATTTTCTAACAATATCTATATGAGAAGGGGAAGGTGTATCAAAAGGAATGGGCATCTTCCTAAGATCTTTAGCATGGACAATTTTTATTTCAATATGTGTGGATTAGATTGTAGGCAAAGGATCATCAATTGGTTCACCTCTAAAATTAGGGGACTAAAGTGGCAAGAATCAAGGATCATTCTCTAAATGGTAAGATGAATTACTTTGGGAAGGTGTATAGTTTTCAAACCTATGGCCATGGAAACCTCTTTTACCTATATAACCCTTTTTGGTTAGATTAATAGAAAAATTACTCAAAATATCCTAAAATTCATGATCATAAGCATCAAAGTGAATGAACATTCTTGTCCCTCTATAAAATCTAGGCCTAAAATGCCTTGCATAGAATCTACCCCTATGAAAACCCCTAATGGGTTGGTTAGTTTCACTATTTGAACTCTACCCCCATCCCCTATTACCATCACTCCTTGTTGAACCCAGTTGGTCCCACCCAGACATAATGGACAATCTAAAAGATTACAATCAAATCTGAGATTAGGAATAACAATTGTCTAAAGAGGCAAAACTACAAACTATAATAATTCATCAAATGAATTTGAAACTACATTATAAACTAAAATTCATCACATTATAGCTAATTCAAAATCTATATTGAATGTTATTATCATCTTTTATTTTATAAATTCGTTGAGAGTTCATGAAACTCTAAATTTTCAATGCTTTATACAAACTTCAATTGAGAAGTGTCATGAAATTATAACTTTAAAATTGATATTCAAAGTAAAATCCATTACTTAAATTATAATTTGTAAATTTTAAATAAAATTTTATAACTTATTCATTTCTCTTGAAAATAAATCTTGTGACTGAAACTATCCAATGTAGTTTAGAACACAAATATGCATAAATATGTTTATCCCTTCAACATATTTCAACAAACCAGCTGACCAAGCTATTCAAACTCCATATAATTATTTAAAAACTTAAAACTATTAATCCCAACCATAATACTAAAATTAAAACTAGATTTATAAGATGATCACAATCATATCCAATCCATAATATATAATCAACTAAAATTAAACATATTTTTGATTTCATAAACACTAACATTCCTAGACCATATATATGCATGAGCCCAAAATCATCAACTTTCAAAATATACGTAAACTATAAAAAGCGTTTGATGCAAACTATTATATGCATGCATATTTTCATAGACAAACCCTAAATCATACTTCAAAATCCAAACAATACTGCATCTTGTAGCTTATCATTTTCATGCACATAGACCTATATACATAAATTGATCCTTTTCATCCATATTATGGTAAACAAACTTCATTCACAAGCATCCCAAAATAATCAGTCATAAGTACCTGAGTGAAATTTTTCACAACTGATACCAAAATTATGATACTTGTTTTCCTCTATCAAATGAAAGAACTAAAATTCTTATAACACTCAAGTATGCATACAAAATAAAAATGATGATCTGTAACCTTGAAACTCTAAAAACTAGTAAAGTAATGCTTTAGAATATAATCTCATAATATGTTGAAGGATAAAATAACCGAGACCATCTTCATCACAAATTTTACTAAGTATTTAACATTTTGTATTCCACAAATGACTCATGCACTGATATCAAATTAAAATGAATATATTTTGGAGACTAAAAAACTTTACATATCCTTTCATAACTTGAGCAAACATTTCACATGCATGTTAACCAAAATTGGAAAACCTCAAAACTTCAAATTTCATTATTCATATAAATCTATGCACAACTGACATAGGAAATAGAATACCCAAATACTTAAAAAAATATCATAGACTTTTATAACAACTGCATGTAGGAGGGTTTGAAAATTTTTAAAACCATTTTCCATATTCCTAAATATTCCTTGACACAACCTTTTGAAAGAATCACTTGAACAAAATCATGCCTTGTATTTTGATAGTCAAGTCTTTAACTTTCATTAACCAAAAACTAGAGGTTATTATTCATTTATTTCTTAGAAGGGTTCAAATATTCATGGATATAATCATGTAATCTTCTTTGTATATCATTCATGCATAACAAAATAATACTCTTAAAACTTCAAAGAAACCATTTAACATTTCAAATATTTTTGCATGTAGATGAATTTGCAACTTTCCTCATTATAGCTTGTATTTCCTCATAGAAACCATTCAAAAATAATAATAATAAGTTATTAATATTCATGTAAGTATATAACCTTATCTCTTCACTACAAATTTCATTCATTACCAGAATATTTCAAAAGGGCACTAGTTAAAACTCACATAGACATACCTAGTGTTGCTTTCCTAAGAATCTCTTGACTATCAACCTCCAAAATCTCTCACAACCTTGAAGAACCAGAGCTTCACTTATATGATTATCTTGTATCAAATTAACAATAACCAATAAAAATAAACCTTTTATTTGCCAACTTGTTTTTGTAATGAACTACATGACATGTTCACTTTCTATTGACATGTAATTACTAATTATGTACTTAACAATTCTACCAACTTGTTTATCAAAATAACCAAAGTCAGTGATAACCATTATTCATAATAAACCTTCATAGTAAACATTAACTAATCTATGCCATTTTAGGTAATAACATTTCACATTAACTCTCACATTATCAAATCTCTAAAGAATATCAAAGCAACGATAACCATACCTTTAGAATTAAATGCTTATGCCAACTCACCTACCTTAATGTTAATTTTTCCAAAGTGATATCCAACTCAAAACCCAACTATGTTTTGACCCCACTTTTTCATCTATCTAAAGGTCCTTTAGACTTAGTGAACTTTATATAAACCTTACGATACACCATGAAATTTACCAATTCAGTATAAGTATTGTCATATAAGACTTCAAACTATAGCATGTTCTAAAGTCAAAAACATATTTCATGATGGAATAAAATTTTAAAACTTAGTATTATGACCCCTTAATATTTCAAATAAAACTATGTGATAAAATAAAAAAATCTATTTTAACTCATTTCTAGAGATCTCAATTCAAGTGAACGTATCTCTTTGAAGAAGTTTGTAATGTTTTTCAAAAGGAATTTTATGCCATTTATTTATCTACTCCACCAATCATCTTCTCAAACATAAATCTTCAATATAAAAATAATGATACACATGCTTTGAGAATTATGATCATCAAATTTGACTATATACTCAAATCTTAAAACTATTAAAACTTAGTATGTCAATTAGGTTTCCATGAATTGAACCATGTATGAGTTGTAGAATTAAAGGAAAAATACTAATATTAAAATATCAGCATCACTAAACAAATCAAATAATATTGGTATTTCAAATATCCATCATATCATTAGTAGTGAATGAAATGAGCCATTCATCAAATGTAGACTTTTAGAATAGCTTTCGAATGTATCAAACTTGATTACAATATTTTTCAAAATATCATATCACCATTATTATTTTGAACCATAAATAAAATAAACTTATGAAGATAAAAAGAACATCACAAATCAATTGAAATGACTAAAAAAATTAAAGTCCATATATCAACTGAAATTGTCAAAAGTGAACTAAATCTAAATATCGGAACAACCGATCACACCTATAACTATATATGCATATTTTATTCATTATTCTAGCATAATTTTTGAAACCAATTAAAAACATAAATAAAATCATCAATCAATCATTACTATTTCATAATAAAAAATACATCTATAATACAATCAATCAATAGGGTTCCCAACACAGTTTTAAGTTTTATGACAAGGTCATCTCTATGGCAGCAAGTATATATTGTGAAAAATTTTAGGGGGTGTAGAAAATAAGCATAAAACTAGCAACCTTGCTATTCAATTTTGTGAAATAAATTTTAGTAGCAACAACTTGCCTATCATATAAAAAAAATCTTGTCTTGAGAGTGTGATCCAAGAAAATCATTTCTCAAGTAGCTAAGTGCAAACCTCATCAATAATGAATTCAAGCAAGGGATGGATTATTCAGCTAGCATGGCATAAAGAAGAGAAAAAATAAATTACAAGGAAGTTTGGGTTAGATGCATAATCAATTATAAATTCCTTAAGCACAAAATATAAAAATGAATTAATACTATAATAATAAAATATAATTCAGTCATATTATTCATTTATCATGAAAAATTGAATTGTAAGAGTAATCTCTAAAAATGAATGATACTTACAACACTTTCACATCTTCTTTGCATTCTTCCTTCATAATGTGATATTATCCATTCCATAATCTTTCATTAATCATTTCAAAATTAAAGTATAACAAAGTAAAAACAAGATGAAAATAGAATAACAAAGAAAATAATGAAACAAAGAAAAGGAAAAAGTAAGCAAAAAGAAAGGAAAAAAGCAAAAGAAAGATAACTAATCATGAAATAATTTCAAGTGATGGCCATTCACTAAATAACATATCCAATTTCCTTCAAGATCCTTAAGATGAAATACATTATTTTTAAGAACTATGGTAATTTTGTAAGGTCCAAGCCATAATGTATCAAACTTATGGAATTTTACAGGGTCCTCATGGGCTTCGTCCCAATATAAAACTAAGTCACCAACATTAGAAATTTTAATATAATTTTTTTTATCAATTTTTTTTTATTTTTGCTTAGCATTTTCTAATTTGTGTAATTTTATTGCTTTGGATTCATCAAGAGCTACTAAATCACGTAACTTTTATTTAATTAAATTTGTATCCTTAACTACACATTGTAAAGCAGTCTTGGCTAAAAAAATCTAAAGTTTTATTGGTAAAGTAGCTTCAAACCCATATACTAACATGAAAGGTGAATAAATAGTTATTACCTTAACAATAGTCCTATCAGCTCATAAGGCTTCAAAAAAATTAAGATGTCAATTTCTTTTGTTATCACAAACTAGTTTCTTCATAATATAAATCATATTTTTATTAGTAGACTCAGCTTGTCCATTTCCTTGTGGATAGTACTTAGACAAATGACAAGAAACAATAGAATATTTTCCTAGGAATTCTAAGAACTCATTTGAAATTAATTGAGGTCCATTATCCAAAATAATCTCATATGAAACTCCAAATCTAGATAAAATCTATTTTTTTAGAAAAAAAATACTTCACCTGTTATTGAACTTTTAAGTGCTTTAGACTCAAGACATTTGGTGAAATAATCCATGGATGTCAAAATGTATCTATGACTTATAGATGAAGGTGGATGAATATTTGAAATAAAGTCAATACCCCATTTTGTAAAAGGTTTTTAAAGAATAATTAGATTTAAAGGCATTACAAGTTGTTTATCCCTTCCAATAAATAATTGACAAGGTATACAAGAATGAACTAACTTATAAGCATCTTGAAACAAATTAGGCCAATAATAATCAGCTCTCAAAATCTTATACGTAATTGTTTTTGTAGCATAGTTTCCTACATGATAACCCCTAAGAACTTTCTGAGTTTGATTATGCATAAGACATCTTAGCAATACTCCATCATGATTATGATAAAATAAAAAAAAATCTAATAAATAAAAATTTAATGCTTTTAGTCTTAAATAATGCCTTTCTTTATTATTTAAATTATTAAGACAAAATTAATTTTGAAAATAATAAATTAAATCATGATACCAATCATCTTTAGCCAATAAATAGTCTCATTCATTCATTTAAAGACCAAACTTAAAAAATTTAGAAAATTCAAAAACTTTCATGATTTTTAAGTGTGATTTTGCATTTAAATTTTCATCCACCAATAAAAATAAGACATTAATATCTAATGCAACATTTTCATCTAAGTGGTTTTCTATTTCATTACCTTTAATAGTTTTAGAAGTTTCAAATTTGAGATCAAATTCTTCAATGTGTAAGATCCACTTAGCAATCCTTCCCTAAATAGGTGACTATTTTAGAAGATATGACAAAATAGGTACATTAGATCACATAAAAAAAAATCTCATTAATAGATATCAAAATTTTAATCAAAGAGGAAACAAGTGAGAAAATAAATTTCTCAATAAGGGGGTACCTAGTTTTTATATCTTTTAAGAGTTGGCTTATATAACTGATTGGTTTATCTTCATTATTTTTAAATTCTTGCATTATTATAGTTTCTATAGCTTTTTTAGTAGTATTAACATAGAGAATAAATGTTTTCCTCAAATCAAGTTTAGCAAGGATAGGAGCACTTGTAATTGCATGTTTAACAAAATTAAAAGCTAATTCATCATTTTCATCCCAAATATATGTTTTATCTTTCTTAAGTAGTAATTTTAAGGGATTAAATTTATCAGCAAAATCAAAAATGAATTTTCTAACAAAATTAATCTTACCAAAGAAATATCTTAAGATTGATTGATCTTTGGGAGGAGGTAATTGCTTTATATCTTTAACATGTTTTGGGTCAATATAAATACCTTCTTTAGATATTATGTGTCCTAACAACTTACCCTCAATTACACTAAAAACAAATTTCTTTCGATTTTAAAAAATGTCAAACTTTCTACATCTTGTGAATACTTCATGAAGATGATCTAAATATTTATTTCTCTTTTTAGAATCAATGATTAGATCATTTAAATAAACTTGAATAACAATGTCTATTAAATCATCAAAAGCAACATGCATAACCCTTTAAAAAAATTCTCCTACGTTCATTAAATTGAAAGGCATTTGATTGTAAGTAAAATTACCTCTACAAGTGGTAAAAATAGTTTTATGTCTATCATAGGTATTCACAAATATCTGATTATAACTTGAAAATCTATCTAATAAAGACATCATTTTAGATCTTATAACCTACTGTAAAATATGATCTATGCTAGCTAGAATAAAATGATCTTTTACACTTGCTTTATTTAAATCTCTAAAATCAACACATAGTTTAATATCATCATTTTTATTTTTAACCAAAACTATATTAGCTACCCATTTTGAATATGTTATAAAATAAATGACACCAACATCAATCATCTTATCCAACTCTTTATTAATGATGTCCTCTAATAAAGCACTGATCATTCATATTTTTTTGCCTAACAATTTTGATACCAGGCTTAATTTGAATGTCATATTTGATAATATTAGTTTCATAACCTTTAAGGTCCTTGTATGACCATGAAAATACATCAATAAACTCTTTAATCAATTTAATGAACTTAACCTTCTCATTTTCAGTCACCTAAATAAACATACTTAGGATCTTCTCCAATTAATAAATGTATAGGAATGGTTTCACCTATTAATCTTATTGATGGATCTTATATTCTAAAGATTTTTGGTTGATCATTGGGTGAAAACATAGATTTGAGGCTTACCAAACAAATAGGTAATTTGTTAGTACTTAATTGTAAATAATCACAATAATTTAGTACATAGTCATCATGATCAAAATAATTGCCTTTAATAAAAGAATATATATGCTCATCACAACTAAACACAGGCCAACTATCATTCAAATCAAGAATCTTGGGATTAAATACTTCAATAAAATGAAAATATATAGTAGGCTTAAATTTACTCAAAGTTGGATTAGAAGCATAAATCACAAGCTTATCAGCTCTAACATTGAATTCTTTAAGAATATGTGTTATATTGAAAGCTTTAAAATGCTCAAGTAATGACCAAACCTTTTGTGTATAACAATGCAAATGAGTTTGATTAATCTTATAAATCTTGAAAACTTGTCTTATTACTAGCTTTGAACCTCTAAAAACTTCTAAATGTTTTACATTCAACTATATGGCCTTTTATAATCCTAAAATAATGGTTCAAATTCTATTGGATTATTAGTGCTTTCAAAAGATAATTTGAAATCATAAAAAAATATTTTACCAATAGGATATATCAGATAAATTCCTACACCATTACCTTGTTGAGAGCAAGATCCATCAAAGTAAAGAGACCATAAAATATTTCTTTTTAAAAATTTATTCATGCTAATTTTTTAATTCATCTACATTCATCAATTCATAAGTTTCAATACCAATTTCAATGTAATAAATACTATATGAAGAAGGTGATTCAATTGGGGTACCAGAAAAATCTTCCCTCTTAATGAATTCAATCTCATTATTAACAAGAACCCATGTTATATCTTTTCCAATCAAAGGTCCAGTGGCTTTAGACCAATTCCTTCCTAACAACATTGCATAATTACTAGGAATATTCAACACTTGAATATGAGTCATACATTTAATATGTTCATCCTACACAATTTTAATAACTGCCACAAAACTTACCACAACTCTTAGTTTATCTATCATCAAAACCAATAAGTTTCCTACTATTTACTTCATAAGATATACCTAATCGGTTTATAATGAATTTAAGCATGATATTCTTTGAAGCATCTGTGTCTAAAATAAAATTATGAATTATTTTATTAGCAATATTGACTATGACATAGAAAGGGGAAATATAATCAAAAGGGGGATCAAAATGTTGGGCATAACTATGCTCAAAATTATTTTCTTCTTGTAAACTTATATCACCCCTTGGATTTTTTACTACTTCATTAATCTTATCAAGCTATCCTGGAAGACTAACAACATACAATAGAGAAAATCCAACCTTAATTGTTGACAAATCATCAAAATATTTTAAGTCTTAGCATCAATTTATCTAAAAAAATTAGATTTATAATGTTGATATTGACTATTATTATATTCAATTGTTAAAGGATTATTTTGTGCAGCATTATCGTTAGAATTATTAGCATTATTTTGAATTAATTTACCTTTATCATCAAAAGAGGATTTATCATTTATTATTTTATTATTTTGTGGAGAATTATAATCTTTTTTCTTAGTATTTATAACATAAACATTCTCATTTTATGAGGGATCATCAAGTGTATTTATATTATATGTTAAATCTTCAATTATTTCATCTTTCCCTTGAAGAAGATACTTCTTGAATTTAATAATAGCTTGACATGTTTTAGGATTATGATCAAGTTCACAAATATTGGAATAGTAATCAATATCATCATCTTTTATGACTTTATATGAATAAGGTTTATCATTAAGTTGTTTTTTAATAGCGACCATCTCATTGCCTAAACTTTGTATTGTTTTTAATGTCTCTACATTATTTGAATTTAAGCCTATAGTAGACTTATCCTTAAAACCAATACATTTTAGTTTATTTCATATTCAATACAAAATATTATGGTTTCATCATATTTGATAATATATTTATCTTTTAAATCCATTTTATATTTTAAAGTAAAGCATTGCAAAGATAAAGTCTAGACAACTTTTTTGAAGGTCTAAGATCACTTGGTTGGGATCTTTTGACGTAACTTGGTGAATATAAAAATGAAATGATACATGATCTAACTAGGATATAAATAAATATTTGAGAGAAAATTAACTAAATAAAAATCTTCTTTCACCTTTCCAAAATAAAACTCTAATCAGTCTTCTACATTTCTCTAATTATCAAGAACCTCAGCAGGTAGACTAAAAAATGCTTGATAAGCATTTACTTCTAATGTTTGTATAAAAAATATTAAACAAATATTTTCATTAGTTATTCAAAGAGTGACACAAACTAATATAAAGTATTCTAAGTGATCTTCCAAGGATTCTCCAGTAGCACTAGAAAACTTTGGTATATTTAATCCCTTCAAAAAAGGTAACTTACTAGGATAATTTTTGACATTGATTGGACTAGAAAAAATACATGATGATATATTTATTTGACACTCTTATTGAGCTTCTACTTCATCTTTACCTTCAGTGAGTTCATCTTGTTCTCTATTTTTTTGTAACTCATGAAGTAGATCCTCCAATCTCCGTTCTAGTACTAGTGGTTCTCCCACTAGTTAATTTCTCACTAATTGATCTCCCATTGGAAGTTTTAGTAGTTTATACCTAAAAAGAGTGATTATATTAAACTTTATTTTCTTGATATAAATGTAGATTTATAACAACATTTTTAGAAGGCATAATAAAATCATCAAATGAAACAAAACATAAAGAAAATGAGTTCTAAGTCTAGGATTAGTGGCTAAAAATCTATCTCTATCTTCTTGAATTATCCTATTTGAATTTAGAATATCACATTGAGTCTCATGCATAATATTTGAATAGCAATCAATTTAAAACTCTTTAATCTCTTCTTCTTGATTTATGACTTCAATAACTTGATGAATATTTTTTAGGATGATTATACCATGTGTAATGTGTTAGATTGAAAGAAACATCAACTTGATCATTTTATAAAGCTATTAAAGGTTGAATAATAGAATATTATTGACCTCTAAGAACCATTAGCAGATTGTTGACATCCAAGAACCATTAGCAAGAAGAAAAAAAACTTAAAATCATTTATATTTTTGAATGATTTTCCCAAAGATGTTGCCAGATTTATTGATGATGGAAATTACACCATCAAAAAATCAACCCTTTTATCTCTCGTGAAGGTTAAATTAAAATCAAACCAGTCTAATTGTTGGGGTTCTAAAGGTTCATCTCAGATCATAAAGATATGAGGAGGTTTTTATTATAAATTCTAGGAAATAATCAACAAGTTATCAAGATAACTTATTGCATTATAAAAATAAAAAATCCATTTATCAAATCATGAATCAGTTAAGATAAGAATCTATAATCTATTCTATCTAACAAATAAAACCTATGAGTTAGATAGTCTCTTAAAGAATAGAAATTTGATTCTATAATATATATATGCATTTAATTAATGTCTTTGCTTCTTTCTTGCAATTTTCTCTAACTTTGAAGAAAACTAAAAATACAAGAAATAGATCAAATAAAGAGAAAGAGGAAAAACATGAAAATAAAGAGAAATAAAACTAACAAAAACAAACTAAGAAAATAAAATTAAAATAGACAAACAAATAATCCAACAGAAAAGAGGAGCAAACTAGTAAAGGATAACAAACTAAGAAAATAATCTAATCTAAACAAGACACAAACTTAGTAAAGGAAGACAAATAAACTAAAGAGAACATCTATGATAAATGAAAATTAAAGCTATAATAATTAACTAAGAGCATATTATAAGGATAAAGATTTAAGGAACAACTAAATAACTTAAATATAAATCAATCTAAATAAAGAAATAATCACTAAACACAATTAAGGTAAATAAAGGTAGGAAATATAATAAAGATGATTATTATAAACAAATCCAATTTAAAGATAAACAAAGATTGAATCTAAAAGGAAAACTAATTAAGGAGTAACTATGAAACTTATAAAAATAAAGGAAATGAATCTAAAGATTAAACCAAGCCTAGAATCTATTTTAATTAAATCTAAAACAAGATAAACTAAAAAGACCTAAGCTATGAAATAAATATCAAATGACCAACTTATAAAAATATAAAGATTATTAAACTAATGATAAAGTTTAAAAGAAATAAATCTAGATACTTAAAATATATTAATCTATAACTATCCAAACAAAGAAAAGAACAAACATAAACTAAGGACTAATAAGAAAAGAAATGAACTTAAACTAATTAAACACAAAAAAAAATAAAGATTAAAACTAGATTTAAAATATAATCAAAATAGAAACAAAAATTAGATTTATAAGAAATTTTAAAGATTTGATTATATTAAAGTTAGATTCAAATAAATTACAAAAGGTGTGTGAGTTTCAAAAGGAGAGTCATCTTAGTAGAAAAAAATAACTTTATTGAGAAAACCAACATCTTTTCTTTATAAAAACTTGAATGACAACTTTACAATCAAAATAGATCAATGTAGTGTCATGGAATAGTAAAATGTTCATCATTATTAAAGTTGAATACTTGAGGATGATGAAAGATAAGATATATGTGATGATGGATGAGGAAGAAAGAGGAGATAGTGGTTGAGCTATCCTTGGACACTGAAAAGTGGCCAAGTGCTTCCTACATAGTCTTAAAAGACCTTAGGCTAATATAATTTTGATATGGATATGATGATGATGATGATGATGATGATGATGATGATGATGATGATGATGATGATGATTAGTTATTATAGGGTGATGTTATTTATTATAGGATGTAATTCAGATGATGATATAAGGATATATTACTTTAATGGATCAAAAATGATCAGATGGGTAATGGGAATAAGGATAATTAGATGATTAGGTAAATGATGAAGGGGTAGGTGATCAATCCATCCCAACTTTCATAAGGCTCATCATAGTCAAGTAATATGATAGATATGTAACTTGATAATATTCCCCATGATATAGATATGATCAAGAGGACATGCTTCTAAACTGCATAAAAATGGGCAAGTAGTTAACTCTATTTCCTCAAGGGAACTTATAAGTAGTATTATGGCACTGGTGACTTCATAACATCCTCATTCATTACTCAATAGATAAAAATACATGATGCAAATATAATACAAATAAGATATATTCATGATAAAGACATAAATAAATCAAACAATAGACAAGCAACACACACAAGTATCTACATGCAAAGTATTATCAAATGATGGGATGAGTGATTGGGTGATGGACTAGACTAGGATGATTAGGATGTGATTTTGGACTTAGGATAGTCTTGGATTTGGAATAGACTAATGATGATGATTAGGATTATGATTGAGGTAAGGATACAGATCTTGGATAAGGATTAGGATCGATGTGGAGTAGATTTTGCCCCTAGTTGTGGGATAAGGTCTTTGAATATAGATTCAGTCTAGAAATAAAATCAAAAAGTGGTCAAAGAAGGTGATTTGGAAATATGGCATTTAAGATGACCAAGTATTGATAATAGACAAAACCTTATAAGAGTCTAATCTAGCAAGAAGAGTAGGAAATGATGGGATCAAATACCTTTCACACTAGCAAAATAGTGATGGATGGGTGTTAGGTATGAAGAGGAATTGATAGGGAGGTTATGGGATCAAATACCTTTCATACTAGCAAAATAGTGATTGGACGGGTACTAGATATGAAGAGGCATTGATAAAGAAGTCATAGGATCATATACCTTTCATACTAGCAAAATATTGATTAGATGGGTGTTAGGTATGGAGAGGCATAACATATTAGGTGGGTAGGTGAGCCATGGGATTTTTAAAGTCCTAAATAATAGATAAGTGGGATTAGGATAAGATAATATATGAATAGGGAAATTAATTATGAACTAGGATAAAATAAGTTTAGTAGATGAATAAGAATGAAGGGGGATGTTCGATAAATGATTAGGAAGGGGAAAATATTAGGATAGGATTAGTTAGAATAAATTAGATAAGTGGAATTAGTGTCAACTAATATTAATATTAGTGATGATAATGTAGGTGAGTAAATTTAGATGCATACATTTTTCCCCTCTTTGAAAGGGCATTATGATTACAGCAAGGTAGGAGTAATTATCTTTCAAAGAAAAACCATGTTGTGAATGGATGTTAGTAGATGATGTTAATGGATATGATGCCCCCTTGAGGGGACATAAAGGGAAGAATGAGAATGATGGCCACTCAAAAAAAGAAATGAGATATGGGATACAATGGATAGATGAGTGGATGGGATGCCAAGTGTGAGATATAAGATGAAGAATATGATCAACTTGAGTAGTGAGCTATAAATTGATTATGCCCTTGGAAAAGATACATTCATAGGGAGTAAATATAATGGGTTCCATGGTTGTAAACACATCCCAAAGGGGAATCAACCATAACATTATGATGATAGGATTAAAAGGCCACAATATTTAGATGTATCCCAAGCAAGGACACTTGCAAGGGAGAGTTCTAGGCAAAAATAAGACTGATTTGATGAGATTAATGATGGGTGTAGATAAATTGATCAATATGATGTAGGTGATGATAAAGAAGAAATGATATGATCAAGTGACCAAAAGACAAGACTGCATTATATCAAATCAATGATCCATAATGTGATTAATGATGATGATGATTCCCCTTGTAGGTACACATGTAAGGGAGCAATATGAGAGAGATGTAATGGTGGTCAAGCTATCCTTGGGCACTAAAAAATGGCCTAGTGATTCCTAAATAGTTTGAAAAGACCTCAAGCCAATGTAGTTTTTAGTAGGTGATAAAGGATAATTGATGATTAGAGGACAAAGATGAGGATGACTACTTATTAGAGGATAATGTTAGTGATTAGAGGATGTGATTTAGATGATGAAATGAGGACAAAATATTAGATGTTAGTCAGATAAGTTGAGAGGATTAAATTAGTGATGGGGATAATGTTGATTAGATGATTAGATAAATGATGAGGGTGTAGGTGATCAATCCATCATAGTTTTTTAAGGCTCATCATAGTCTAATAAATATAATAAATACATCCCTTGATAGTTTTCCCCATAATATAAGCATGATTAAGAGGATGTTGTGCCAATGTGCATTGGCAAATAGTGAGCTATGCATCATCAAGGGCACTTATAAGCATTATTTTAGCTTTTATGACCTCATAACATCCTTTTTCATTTCCCAATAGACAAAAATACATAATGTAAACATAAGACAAATAAGACATGATAAAAGACATACAAACAGACAAGTCACATGCATAAGTATCTAAATGCAATGTTATAGTGCCTTGTCAAATTATGGGATGAATGATTGGGTGATGGATTAGACTAAGATGATCAAGATGTGATTTTGGAATAAGGTTAGACTTGGATTTTGGATAAACTTAGGATTAGGACTTAGTGGATATAGGCTTATATTAAGCTAAGGGGTTTGGATGAGGATTTAGATAAGGAAGATTCTGATTTGGATACTAATTTGGTATAGAAATCAAACCTAAAAGTGGCTAAATGAGGTTATTTGGAAAATTTGGTGAATATTAAGATGACCAAAGTTTACCAAAAGACAAAACCCTACAATATTTCAATATAACAAGAGTATTAGGATTTTATGGGATCAAATACCTTTCACATTAGCAAAATAGTGATTGTATGGGTGTTAGGTATGAAGAGGCAATGATAGGGAAGTGATGGTTGATAAACTAAATTCTTTGACAAGGTTGTATATGTATATAATACTTAGTCAAAATATATGATGAGTAATATATGGATGGGTAACCACTAAGATTTGGTTCTAAGACAAAGTATAGTGTCCAATGATGATGATATGGATATTAGATGTTTGTTTAGGATGATGATATGGTCAATGGGATATATGGGATGGGTTTTTCAATGTGGTTCAAGATGGTAAGGTGAATGTTATTATGTGATGGAGATGGATGCAACTAGGGGATTATGTATAAGACAAGACACCATGGACTATTTTTGGCTTTTTCAACTTTTATAATTTTTAGGTTTTTTTGTAATATTTCAATTTTTAGGTCTTTTTAGGATATGTATGTACACTATAAAAATGGTGTTAGTATAAAAGGGAATACCAAACCTATAAACTAATATGAGGATGGATGGAATGATGGATGAGATGACAAAAAGGATGAAGGTGGTACAAAAAAGGGGATGAGGACCAAGGAAGAAGGGATTGGGGATTACCAATGACCACATCATGAAGGAACCAGATGTTTATTTTTTTTAGTGTCTATTGGGGGATATGCTAAGATTATTCTAAAACATTTCTAAAAGCACCTTCCACTCCTTAAAAAGGTCAATATAGGAAGGAATGATAGATAAGATGCATGATATGAATAAAGGGAGACAATATAGATGAGACCAATGGATGGAGGGGATGTATAAGGGATGAGTTGGTATGTTCATCCAAGTTTTGAGGTATAATGTCGAAATAGACTATTTTATCATGATTCCAGAAATTAGTTTTCATCATGGTACTTTCCCAAGGCACCAGAAGACTAGTTTTCACCATTAGATGAATGATTTTTTTATTATTATTATTTTATTTTTTTTAATTTTTTCATCTTTAATATTTTTTATTATTTTTTACTTTTAGATGTAATCTTGATTTATTAGATATGGGTATAAGATGCAAGTAGTAGACATTATTTTGATCTTCATCCAACACCTATTCTAGAGAAATATGATTCTAAGATCATGTTGTCATGGTTGGATGTATTGGGGTCCATGTGACCTTTGATGATTCTTGATTGTGACCCCTCTAGATATCTAGACTAGGTGTCTTTGCCACCCCTATAAGAGACAATGTTGCTTGAGTAGGTGGTGTGAGGCATGGATTTGATTAGATCTTGATGTTGATGGGAGTTTATTAGACTTGAATGGATGATAGAATCATGATAGGATGGTGTGATCGGTGATAGAGGATTAGGATTAGCAGTTGCATGCATCATTGGAGATGTTGGACATTCTACATTTGATTGGTGCCATGTGACAAAAGACTTTAAGAGATCGAAGACACTTTGACTTTTTGGTTATTTGATCCAATTATTTAAAGGATTATTGGCCATTTGGATAATACTTTTGATATTATTTGTATTTACTAATTAGATTTGACTTTAATTTCCCCCTATTGCCTAATTTTGGGATTCACTAGAAGAAATTGATTTTTAACTGGATAGGTGATGATGATTTTGACTTTGATAGTCACATAGTACCTGATTTGGGGCTTCACTAAGGGAAGAAACTTTTTGATTAGGCTAAGCATTTAACTTGTCTTAACTTTGACTTATGGAATCAAAGATGATTTGATCATGATTTGTGACTTTTGGAATATGGTCTTAGATGTTTATATTTGTGGCACACATTATATTTCTCAAAGAAGGGTCCAACAATGTGTGTTCCTATTCATCCCTATGGAGGAAGTTGATTAAATAATCATTGGTAGAAAGAAAGGGATCTATGATGGAAGAAGGTTGGGGAGATGGTATGATGAGTTTAATGAGTGGTGATGGGGAAACATGGTCTTCATAGGGGTTCCTAGGAGACCGGATTTTGACATCAAAGAAAATCTCCTCAAGATCAGTAAAAAGGTCACAAAGGCTATTTTTAGTATTCACATCCAAAGTAGGATCAAATTCATTCTAACTATCTTTGATATAAAAGTATTATAAGAACTTGATTATGACTTCATCATCTTAACTATGATTCAAAGGTATGCTTGGTGATTGATTGTAGGTATTTGGATTAGAGGAATCCTTAAAAAGATAGGCATTATCAATATATATTATAACATTGATGAGGGATGATGCTTTTAATGAGGAATCTGATTCAGATATAGGTTTTAAACATGATCCTAATTTTGATGAGGCTTGTGTTGGCTTTGATGCTAGCTCTAATATACAATATGCAATGTTACTAGTAGGAGATACATTAGCTACACTTGACCTCTCATAAATGGGTAATTTAGGTGATGGGTGAGAGGGTGAGGATGGAGGATCAATGGATTTGATAAAGAAAGGTCTATGGAAGGACTCATGAAGGATGGGAGGACTAGGATCATGGGGAGTAGACTCAGATTTGATGGAGGATATAGGTGTGGTGTCTTGACCTTAGCTTGGAAGGGCTTGATCATGATGGAAAATGGAATCTTGGTATTCCTTTTCTTATGTATCCAAGGATATAGATTCATCGGGTTCATCATCAATTACTATATCACCATGATTTATGAGATCTTGATAATAGTCTTGGAAAGATTGGCATTGATTAATAATATGCCCCTAGGTTTGATGATATACATAGTATTTATTATCTTTATACCAAGAGGGCTTAAGCTTAGTGGGATCCAGATGTCATATGGGTGGATGGACCATCATGTTAACAGTGATAATCTTTTTGAAAATGGATTCCAAGGATAAAGGAAGGGGAGTATAAGGACCCATTTCACTTTTTGACTTAGATATGGAAGCATTAGACTTTAGATCAGATGGTTGGTGATGTCACTAAGTATATGTACTAGTATCAGATGAGGCGGTTAAGATTGGATTCGCTTTACTAGTATGGGAATAGGTAGTTGATGGGTTATGACTTATGGGTGGAGGATTGGTATGGGACTCACATGAAGGGGCTTAGATGGGAGGTGAAATGAGTTGAATGGGTTCAACACCTTCAAGAAGTGGAACACCCATCATAATCAAATGTAAGAGGATCTCATCCTTGTTGGCAGCTATATATTAGTCTATGAGGGTGGGGTCTAGATTCATAGTGATGATTATAAGTTGATGTGTAAGTATAATAAGGTTTAGGGATGGTGTTTTTTTTAAACAAAATAGGTCTAAATGATCAAGCTAATATAGTACATAATGATGAGGATTAAATATACTAATGGATTAAAGACTATGATTAGGTTTCAGACTGATAGTGTAATAGGTGTTATCAACCTATCAGCAATGCCTAGTTTTCAAACTAGAAAAAGGATTGGGGATTTAATGGGTGCTTGAATTCAAACTAGCAAGATGATGATTGGATGGATGCTAGTTATGAATAGGGAAGATGAGTTGGCTAGAGATGATTAGATTAATGATTGATGGGTTTGACAGATTAATACTATCAAAGTGATAAGAAGCTAACAAAATATTGACTAGGTATGAGACTTGACCAAGTGATAAGTGATAGTGGACTTAAGGTGATATGATTGTATAGCTCAAGCCTTGGATGGATTTTTCTCAAGATGTAATAGGTTAGGATTATGTGATGAAGTTGATAGGATGATGGATAAGGATGAGGATGATAGATGATAGATGATGATAAAGTGATGAGGGATAATTTAAGTGAGAGAGGAATTCTTTGGACATGGATGTGACCTATAAATCCAACTAGGACAAGATAGGATGATATTAGAGTATATGGGTGATGAGGTGACTAGGCTAAGGCAAGGCCAAGATAAAATTTTGATTAGGACAAGCTGTGGACTTAGGATAAGATGTGAATGACAAGACCAAATGTGATTAGGATATGTAAGTAATGGGGGAATGATTTATGATGGGTGGATATGGTTAGACTAGGATAAGAGTAAGGAAATTATAATATGTTTAAGAGATGTCAATGATGTACAAGATAAGATATTAGTGATGGTGTGTGACTAATGATGAGTGGTTCTAGTGATAGGAGGGGATAAAAGTGTTAGAGGTATAATCACTAAAGGGTGTGAATCAATGAGCCAAAATAATCCAACTTTAATTATAATATTTATAAATACTTAACTAGTTACCATAAGCATTCATGAAGCATACATATCATTCATAGTAATAAGCAAGAGAAATAATGCAAGATTATTCACATAACACATGAAATACATGGGAAATCCTCTTGGGAAATAAACCCACTAGAACCTAAAATTGGAATACTATCCTATAATAAAAAGATCGAATTTAGACCATATAAAAATGATCAATAAAATATAATCCCTATTTAGTGAGACTCCAATCCCACAAGATGCTACCACCACTGTCTAGATGAGATGCAATAAAAACCAAACCTTTTAGAAAGTTATACGTTGTAAGGAGGATATAACCACCTTAGATGATAAGATACCACAATAACAACTATGAAAACATCCACCTCTAAATTTTTATCAACAACACCTGATGATGGACCTCTACTTATAACACTTCACCTTTGCTCACACTCAAATAACAAGAGCACTATTCTTCCAAAGAATTATGACCTATAAGTCATACAAATAGTGTTCAAATTGATTTACTCTTCAACTCATCCTTATGGCACTCTACCCTGACTTCACTCCATAAAACACACACACAAGCCTCTCTCTATTTGCTCCTTAGTCTCTTACACAATGTCTAAAACCCACCATCTTTTGTTCCACTATTAATAGAGTAATCTTGATAATCACTACCTTCATTAGCCATTAGGCATGCCTTATCAATTAAGAAATATATCATATGAATACATGGCTCAATATAATCTCCATAGGTAAGCCATATCATATATGGGTCACCCTTAAGGAACTACACCTTTTAATAAGACCATTCTAGCCCTTATAGGTATCATGTGAACCCATTCACTTTTTTAGCACTTCCTAGACCAAAAAAAGAACACAATACCACTTTAAAATAGTGCATCCACTCATTATGTCCCCTTTTATATCCTCAAATGATCATATTAAACTTATCTCACCTCTATGTATGCTCAAACAACTCAAACACTGACCTGGTACACATAGTAACCAAGAATGAACACATAGTCAACTTCTTAAGTATTGTTCATACTTAAGATAGATTTATCACACCTTAAAAATCTACATATATCATACTCATGGAGTTTATAACATGTTTAAATATCTAATTCATTATGAGACATAGAAATAGCATCAATACAAGCTTGAATATCCTTCTCGGGTCAATTGTAGAATACGCATGAATAAATAGTCAACTTATAAGCTCAATATCTTTGATTGTACTTAATTTTAGATCTTCAAATTAGGTTCATTATATATAACATGGAGTCCTCTTCATATTTAATTTTAATATCACTAGAAAATTCAACTTCTATCAAAAGATATGGTCTAAAAACTAGACACTATTTTTTATTTTGCATATTCAAATACAAACGGTCATAGTTATCCTTCAAACACAATGATATAATCTTGTGTCTTCTCAACTTAGATCAAATATGCACCATTGATATCTTCTAATATTCAATGTATAAGTGCTAATTCTTAGACATTAAACCTCTGTCACTTTGACCTCATCTCATGAAATCTTGAAATGTTGATTCCAAACACTCTGTTAATCTTTGTAAATCAATCAGGTCTATAATGATCAATGCTCACCATTCAATCAATCTATATTAACACCTGCTCACCATTGTATCCTTATCCTATACCTTTACTCAGTCATTAAACATAATTCACCTATCCTCATCTCACTATATCTTGATTTTTTAAAGCAACATGCACCTCTGATCTTGCTCAAACTTTAACACTTTCAAAAATGACTATGGGGACCCTTTCAATATGCTTGAGTAGCCATTTTTAATGCTTAATAACTTATTCTATGCTTACTCTCATGATCTCAAATTTAGACCAAATAATATCTTCACATAAGAAAATATAACCATATAACACAACATTTTAAACCCTCATGTGTGCAAGATATAATGCCATTAAAAAACCTTCTCAAAATCTTGTCACAGAGCCAACTATGTCAAAACCTACTTGAGAGGCCAACTTTGATCATGCATAGCTTTTGCCGCACTTGTGTGCATAATCTCAAATTTAGCACAAAACATCTATGATAAAAATTAAACAAATCCATATGATAATTTTCTCTTGACACCTTCACATATGAAATATATAACACCATCAAAATTATCACTTAGCTCTTCTTGCCACACTACAAAATTGGCTAAATATGGAAAACACAGTCAAACTACCTGGGAGTCCAACTTTGCATATGCATATCTTTTGATGCACTACATTACATGATCTAAAAATTAGTGAAAATAAATTAGGCACAAAAATTAACAAACTCATATGATCATTTTGTCCTGACACCTCCATGCATGTGAATTCTAACCTCATCAACAAGCTTACTCAGTGAATTCTGGCGACATTACAAATTTGGCTATGGGAAAACAATGAATTCTAATTAAGAAGCCAACTTTGCACCCTCATATTATTAACCATGATTCGATGCATGACTTGAGATCTATCACATAATAACTAGGTACTAATTTTATCACAACCATATGACCAACTCCCCTTGACTCATTCCTTTGTGGAAATGGTGATGTCATCAAATTACCTACTCAAAATTTTTACCACTGGACCCAAAGTTTCTAAATGAGAATAATGATGAATTAATTGAATTCCACTCATTCACACAAGCACTCAAAGCATTATTAACTTTTGATAGGACCCATTACGCATGCTTCAAATTACCATACTCATCCCTAATCCTCTCTAACTACTCAAACTCTGAAGATCAACCAAGCCACCTTTAAGCATACAAGAACAAGCACCTTGCACACTTTGTCATTATCACTTAGGCTATCAAATCACTTCATCCACTCACCATATTATCTTCATTAAATCATCATTATAACTCTCCAACAATCTCCCCCTTTTTTATTGATGTCAAAACCTATCATATATATCAATACACACCTCACCTTCTCTCTTTTCAAATCACTCCCATAATAGGAACTTTCTCCCATTTTGACACAATGACAAAGTGGGCACCAACTAATCATAAGGACCTAAAAGGACTATAAAAATATGAAAGTTATATATTATAAATATGATACAAACTCCCCCTTACCTTGAGCTTATCTCTTCTTTTCTTGATAACTTCTTCTTGTTTCATGTCAACACTCTCTTCAATTAAACACTGTAATCAATGAAGAAAGAACACAAAAAAGAACTAAAATCTGATGTAAATCACCAAGAAACATTTTATATGGACTCCCCCTAATAAATTTTATAAATTTCACCTTCTGAGCATATTTAGATCTCCACACACCATGATGAACCACCATGCAAGCTTACCAACCTTCTTTCTCAAGACACTTCCATGACCACCAACTTTGTATCTACACTATACAAAATAAGAAACATGTACTAAAACAACATGATAACATACCTTTAAATATTCATACCTTTCTATTTTTTAGAAACTAATCAAAAATCACTCATTTTTAAACTAGGGTTGTTTGGCCTCCTTGTACCCCTACCTAAAACTTGTAGAGCCCATAATTTTTAGTAGACATATCTTTAGGACCTAAAACTCTATATCTAAATCATTATCATATTCCCCCTTAAGGACACCAATTTTCATCACCAAGATCATCCTCTGCAACATACTTCCTTCACAAACCTACTAGCTAATTAGCCCTCCATATTGAAAAAACCTTGAATAACTAGATAACCACAAAATTTCAAATCTTTTTGAAGCTTGATTTGACCACCCATTTGACCCATTCAACATATTAAGAAGCATATAACCTTAATTTAAAAATCAAACCATTTTTATAGCATAACTCAAGACCCTAGAAGCTTAAAACAAGTAGGGTCAACAAACCTCCTTCTAGTCAATGCACACCTCTAAAATTACTTACACACTTGGAGACACCCATCACACACTTATAGACTAGTATTTAATCTTCCATACCTTTGGGAACCCATACATCCTATAACCCGTTTTAAGCATGTTTGCCTTTAAGCACAAACTAGGAAACTCAAGAACTAACAAAAATATCCAAATTGACTTCAACATCCCTTTAGATCATAAAAAAATTTGAAGCATGATATAATAAGGTCAACAGACCTTTATATGAAAAATATCATCTTAACAAATCACAAATACTTCTTTTTCAATTGAGAACCTTCAATCTGACCCTATAAACTGTTCCAACTAAAAAATAGTACAACAACACTTGCTTTTCCACTTGAAAGGAGTCTTTTAAGAATCATAGATAGAGACACCCTATATACCTCAATGCTCTAAAACAAAAACAAATCCTCATATTCCATCTCCTCCTTACTCAATTAATACTTATAGTTCTTCTTTTTTAGCTTAGGAGAAACAACTTCCTCAACCACTACATCATTCTCCTTTTCTTCTAGAATTGGATTTATAATATATGGAGATAACAAAGATTCATGACATACCTTTTCATCTATATAATCTTCCTTGTATCTTGGAACCTATTCATTAGGCATAAACAATTTATGTTCTTTGTATGATACATTCTCATCAACATCAAGATGTTCACTTGGATCTATACATACCTTAAGATTAGCTTCAATCAGCACCTTGGTCTTCTCTTTGAGCTTTATCTCTTCATTTTCAACATTAGTAGACAATGAGACCTCTTGGTGCTCTTCAACTACTTAGGCATTCTCCACCATAGAAAATAAATTACTTGGACCTAAAATCTCATCATGACTCAAACTTTTCACCTTTGGCTTCCATGTGTTAACTTGCCTTCTTTATTAAACTCTATGATCCTAATTAAATCTACTCTATCTTGTAGGCCTTTGCTTGTAGAACCTAGTAATGTGACCTCTTTATTCAAAATTTTAGCACACCATACCTTTTTCAAGAAATGTATCTTGCCTTACCTTGTTTGGATAGGAATTTGTAATGTGTCCTATGTCATGACAAACAAAATAACCTCCCCTTTTTGAAGATGACTCACCTTGTCTAATCTTATGTGGACAATGGTTTTGAAAGCGTCCCACATCAAGATAGTTAAACCACTTCATTCTATTTACACCTTTTGACTGATGACCCCCATCATAGTCCCATGCAAATTCATTTTTAACAGGTCTCTTGCAGTCTCTAACCTTATGACCAAATTGATTACATGTATAGTAATAACCATTGAATCATTCATACCTCATGTAATTTGGATATCTGATCTGATTTTTCTTTATTCTATTAGCACCTTCAATCCTTGTTTGATGATTTTGTCTTCAAATTAAGATTGTCTTGGTTCATACTAATATTCATCTTGTCTTGAGTAACATTCTTTTGTTCTTCTTCATATTCAAGACCAGTTCTATCACTAGAAATCTTTTGACCACTCATAATGTTGTTTAAATCACATGAGCTCTTTTCAAATCTCAAAAAAGTCTTCACCTTACTATCTTTTCTAACTCATATTTCAAAGACTCATTTTCAAAAACAAACCTTGAACATTCATCTTCTTTAGCTTTTAGGCTTGTAGATAGAATTTCCAATTGACAATTGAGATGATTGATCATATATTCATGGTATCATCATTCAATCTTGCCTCATACAGATTGAATTATTCTTCATAGTCCTTGAGTTTATATTTCATCTTCTTATTGACCTTCTTTTCAATCTTCATTTCCTCAAGATCATTCATCAAAATAGTCTCATAGCCCACCTCATCTTCATCATCATCTAAATCACTCCAAGTAGACTCCTTTTGATGTGAGTAACTTTATTCTTTAGCCATGAATAGGGATTCATCTTTAGTAGGACCATCATCTTCATGATCATATTCTAAGTCACTATTTTCACTCTCATTTGATGAGTTGTAATCTTCTTTGGTATAAAGACTCTACTTGTTCTTTAAGGACCTCTTCTTGTTGTTATACTTTCTAAAACCTTTATTCGTGTATGTATTATTTTCATCATCTTGGCCTTTATCATGCTCTTCACTATCTTTCTTCTCATTCTTATGAGGGCACTTCTAAGCAAAATGTCTTATCTCTCCATAGTTGAAACCTTTAAAGGCTAGTTTACTCTTATACTTCCTTAAGCCTGTGTTTAATTTCCTAATAATCAAAGAAATTAGTTTATCTTCATCAATATCAACAATGTCATCCTCTTTAGATTTATTACCTTATAAATTCTTAGGAATCATCTCTATCTTAAATGTATATTCCTTCTTTGGTGGTATATCATCATTTATTCTCATCTCATATGAAGGGTGCCATGTAATTGATCCATCTTCAAATGAGTAAGATCATGACTCTCTTCTATAGTAAATAATTTTGGATCAAACTTAAGAAGAAGAGAGCTTAATACCTTTTGTACTATAGTTTCCTCTTCAATATTCTCTCCAAGACCTCTGATGATGTTCATAGTTTAATCAACTCTCTATAGAAAGGATTCCATGGAGTCTTCTTCCTTTATCTTGAGACTTTAAAATTGCCTTCTATGAGTTGGTAACTTATCAAGATTGAACTTTGAATCTCCTTCAAAGATGATCTTCATTTTGTCCCATATCTCTTTAGAAGATGTACAATGGATTACCTTAGTGTATTCAATCTTTGAAAGACCACAAGTGATAAAATCCATCACCTTAGAATTGTTCTCAAACAACTTCTTGTCTATAACACTAGATAGAGGAGTAATAAGAACAACATAACCATCCAAAATAAATTAACATACATCAAACCCTAGGGACATAATATATGTCCTCATCCTTACACTCTAAAAAGCATAATTGGATCCATTAAACATCGGTGTTTGCTTAGTAGAGAAACTTCCTTGATGACTACCCATATTGTACCTTGGATCACCTTCAAGTTGTTAATCCTTTACCAAAGGACTTGATTTGATACCAATTATTAGAGGTAAAATCATTGATAGGGGTTGAATCAGTGAGCCTAAATAATCCAACTTTAATTCTGATCTTTATAGATACTTAATCATTTACCATAAGAATTCATGAAGCCTACATATCATTCATAGAAATAAGCAAGAGAGACAATACAAGATCAATCACATAACACATGACATATGTGGGAAACCCTCTTGGGTAATAAACCCACTAGAACCTATAATTGGACTAATATACTATAATAACAAGATCTAATTTAGACCATCTAGAAATGATTAAGGAACTAAAATCCATATTTAGTGAGACTTCAAACCCACAGAGTGTTACCACACCTATCTAGCTAAGCTACAACAACCAGACATTTTAGCAAGTTATACCTTGCAAGGAGGCTAAAACCAACATAGATGCTGAGCTACCACAACACATATGAACACATCCACCTCTGAAATGATGTCAAAAACACCTGATGATGGACCTTTGCTTATCACACTTCACCTTTTCTCACACTCAAATAGAAAGAGCACTATTTTACCAACAAAATTATGACCTATAGGTCATACAAATAGTCCTCAAACTAATCTACTCTTAAATTCATCCTCAAGGCACTCTACCCCTCCTTCACTCCATAAAACACACACAAGCCTCTCTAATTACTCCTTATTCTCTTACACAAAGTCTAAAACCCATTATATTTTGTTCCACTATTTATAGAGCAATCTTGATAATCACTACCTTGGTTGGCCATTAGGCATGCCTTATCCCTTAAGGCATCTATCATATGAATACATGGATCAATATAATCTCTATAGGTTATCCATAGTATCTATGGGTCACCCTTAAGGAACTACACCTTTTAATAAGGCCCTTATAGCCCCTATAGATCTCATTTGAAACCATTCACTCCTTTAGCACTCCCTCGATAAAAACAAGAACATAGGACCACTTTCAAATGCATGTGTCCACTCCTTATGTCCCCTTTGACATCTTTAAATGATAATAGTCAACTTATCTTACCTCTGTATATGCTCAAATAACTCAAACACTGACCTAGTACACAAAATCACAATGAATGAACACATATTCAACTTCTTAAGCATTTTTCATACTTAAGATAGATTGATCATACCTCTAAAATTCACACAGAGCAACCCTATGGAGTGTATAACATGTTCTTATAGATAGTTCATTGTGAGACATCAAAAAACATCAATACAAAATATAATATCCTTCTCAAGTCACTTGTATAATAATCATGAACACACAGTCAACTTCTAAGCATAATATATTTGATTGTACTTGTTTTTAGATCTTGAAATCAGGTTTATTATATGTTCCATGGATTCCTCTACATCTTTTATTTTTATTGCACCAGTAAATTTGACTTCTATCAAAATATATGGTCCAAAAACCAAATATTAGTTTCTCCTTTGCAAATTCAAATATTCAAATACAAATGATCATAGTTATCCTTCGAACACAATGCTCAAATCTCATGTTCTCTCAACTCAAATCGAATATACACCATCAATCTCTTCTAACATTTAACACATAGGTGCCAATGCTCAGACATTAAACCTCTATCACTTTGACCTCATCTCATAAAATCTCAAAATGTTGACTCCACATGCTTCATTGATCTCTATATATCAATTAGGTCTATAATGATCAATGCTCATCATTTGATCAATCTATACAAATGCCCACTCACTGTTGGATCCTTATCATGTGCCTTTTCTTAGTCTTTAAACATCATGAACCTATACTTTTTTTTTTCACCCTAACTTCTTGGAGCAATGCACACTATCAATATTTCTTGAGCTTTAACACTTTCAAAAATGACTAAGTATGGGGACCCTTTCAATATGCCTGAGTAGCCATTTTTTATCCTTAAAAACTTCTTCTACACTTACTCTCATGATCTCAAATTTGGACCAAATGATCTGCTCACATAGGAAAATATAACCATGTAACACATAACACTTTAAAAACTCATGCATATGAAATATAATACCATTAAAAAACATTCTAAAAATCTTCTATCATAAAGCCAACTATGTCAAAACCTACCTAAGGGGCCAACTTTGAGCATGCATAACTTTTATCTCACTTTAGTGCATGATCTCAAATTTAGTACAAATCATCTATGCTAAAAATTGAAAAAACCCATATGATAGTTTTTTCTTGACACCTTCATGTATGCAAGATATAACACCATAAAAATGTTCACTTGGCTCTTCTTACCACACTATAAAATTGGCTAACTATGGGAAAACATAGTCAAACTATCTAGGAGTCCAAATTTGCATATGCATATCTTTTGATGTGCTACATCACATGATCTAAAAATTAACACAAATAAACTAAGCACAAAAATGAACAAACCCATATGATAATTTTATCCTGACACCTCCACACATGTGAATGATGACTCCATAAACATGTTTACTCATCTCTTTTTGGCCACATTATAAATTTGTCTATGGGAAAATAATGAATTCTAATTGAGAAGCCAAATGTGCACCTTCATTTAATTAACCATGATTTGATGCATGATTTTATATTTAGCACGTAACAATTAGGGACTAATTTTATCACAACCATATGACCAACTCCCTTTGACTCATTCCCACATGGCAATGGCGATGTCATCAAATTGCCTACTCAAAATTTTTGCCACTAGACCCAAAGTGTCTAGATGAGAATAATGAATAACCAGGTGAATTCCACTCATGCACATAATCACTCAAATCATTCTTGACTTCTGATAGGAACCCTTACACATGCTTCAAATTACCATACTCATCCCTTTTTCCTCTCTAACTAGTTAAACTCTAAAGATCAACCAAGCCACCTTCAAGCATACAAGAACAAGCACCTTGCACACTTTATCATTATCACTTAGGTTATCAAATCACTTCATCCACTCACCAGATCATCTTCATAACACTACCATGACATCATCATGATAACTTCCAACAAAAATCATGTACAAGAATAAGTAAAAGAGGGAAAGATAAGGATATATAAGATAATTGTTAGGATATGTGAGTGATGGGGGGTATGAATAATGATGGATGGATATGATGAGATTTGGAGTGGATTAAGAAAAACATGGGAGATAGGATAAGGATATACCAAGGAAATGGTGATATGGGGTTGGGATGATGGTTTATGATGAGATAGGATAATATGGGGATGAGTAGATTAGCATGGGGTGAAGATGAAAGGGGGTGATGGGTAATAGGACTATAGAAAAGATATTATGATAATTATATGATTATAATATAAGGATATATGTTCAATATGATTATAATAATATACAATATGATAGGCCCAATATGTATAAGATGGGATGATGGATGTATAATGGGATGATGACAAGGATGTATAAGATGGGATTAAGATATGTAGGTGATGGGGGATGATCAAAGGTGGGTGAATATGGTGAAACTAGGAGGGGATGAAGGAAAAGTGGTGATGGAGAATAGTATGAGATGTGTAAAAGGATGTAAAAAAGGATGATATTTACAAACATATGATGATAAGGTTGTACAATATGATATGTAAAAAAGGATGATGGGATAAGAGTGTACAAGAGGATGGAATGATAAGGAAAGAATATACAATATGATTTGTGTAAAGACCTAAATAGGTGTATAGGTTTAGTTAAAAGTCTACCTTGGCTCACAAATAACATTGGTTTAGTAAAACACTCACCAAATCAATCAAGCCATAAACCTATGATTAATAAACTCAAGGGTGTGTAAACTGATGATTACATCATCTAATAGCTTCATGCATGAGGCTGTAGATTGATAACCCATTAAAAAATCTCTTGAACCCTCTTAACCTTATATGTACATAATGTTCACTTAGGAGGTGATACTAACTTTGACATTGGATCACCTATTATATTTGAAAGATCTTATGTTAGGTTTGCACGAGCTCTCTAGGTGCATCTCTTATATATGTAAATTTACAATGGGACCCAAGTCTATGTAGGATGATGTATAAATACCTTGTATCTTGGATCTTAAATTCCCCTCACTCCATATAACCCTTTTTGGGGAATTTTTCTTTGGCAGCAAACAACATCTCTCTTAATATTTATACTCTGTCAAAACATAGAGTTTGATCTAGTGCATGGTTATTAAATCCACAATCATTATCACCCTACAAAGAAAAAATAAGGAGGATTTATAGGTAGTTTTTGATCTTCTAATAATCACCATAAGGATATAATCAAGAGAGCATACACCATTATAGCCCTTGGGATACAAATAAGTAGCCAAAAAGATTAATTAACTGAGTAGACTAAGATTTGAAAAATTTACAAGATACAAGAATATACAAGACAAAATGATCAAAGAAATATATACAAGATGATAAAAGTGATATATACAAGATAATATGATTAATATTATTTTTAAAGTACCAAAAGGAGTCTTTGATAGGTGACCTACAAGCACATGGTTAGTAGTTTAAGTGGCACTCATAAGGAGATAATCCTACAACACAAGGATTAATAGTTTAATTTAATAATTTTGATGGATAACCTACAAATCAGAATGTTAGACCAAAATATGACCTAAAAAATCATTATGTTAGTTAGATAAAATATCAACTAGATTTACCCCTATTATAAACAAAGTGTTACGCCTTAAGAAAAACACCCTAAAAAATTATGATTTGACTCTATAATTTATTTGGGTGAGTAGGCTACGACATAGGGGTCTAGGGGTGATAGCCCCCAATGGGGCCAAGGGGAAGCACCCCTTATGATTTGGGATTTGTGGGATCCTTGGAATGACTCAAAATTCAATGGAAATAATCCAAAAAATGCACTCAAAAAGGACAAAATCAAAAACAAAATTCAATGTAAAATCACAACTACATAGTGCAAAATTACAACCAAAAATGACAAAATCACAATTCTAAGATAAAATCATAGATCGTGAGTTGTAATTTTAAATCAGTTAGCTTAACCATGATGGTTACAATACAAGATCATGATGGTTACACAAAACTATGACTTGACATAGCAAAGTCACAACTAGATGAAAATCAATATTTGTGGTTTTGTGATAAACTAAAAAACCTCAAAATTTGGAATTTTGACTTAGACAAATGATTAAGTAGGTTATAGTAGTTTGATTAGATTCTAAAAATGTTTATTCATAGTCAATCATAGTATATTTAAGACTTAATATGATGCATCAAAATTTTATGATGAATACTCAAAATTTTACCCAAAATTGTGACCAATATAAAGAGCAAGAGATGTCCTTAAATAAATATTTTATCCTAAATCTACCTGATAAGATTTAAAGATAAATATATAGAATGAGAGTAATAATTTATAAGATTAAAAATTACTATTAGGACTACAATATCGCTACTTTATAGATCAAAATCACTATTCTAAAAATTTTGAAATATATAATTTTGTTGGAGATAGGGGAAAGGTAAAAGGTTTTGTTTGTGATTAAATGTGGATGACCTCCCTATCTTCCCCCTTCCTACAAGACTTGCCAATCACATAGCAAAAACTAGAGATCAAAATCTAATTATAACAAAATAATTAGCTAAAATAAAACTATTTGGATCAAATTGCAAGGATAACAAGGTTATTATATGCCTGACTATGATAATGAGCCCCCTATAAAAACATATAACATTAAGATAATCCTAAAAATTAGAGAATAATCAAGGTTGTTTATGTTTTATGAAAAAATACAATACTACTACTCATGACTTCAATATCACATCTATCAGGATGAAGTCGTGACTGTCAAATTTGTGATTTTGTAACTTGAGGATGATGTCCTTTGATTCTAGATTTAATCAGTTTTCTAAACATAGAAAATCAAAACCTTAAAAGACACATAAGAACACTCAAAACAAACACACAAGGGTTAGGCAAATTATATAACTTAATAGATAAACAAGTGACTTTATGTTTGCCACCAGAACCATCAAACCACAAGTCCTTAGGGTAAAATTGTAATTTACAAGACAAAACCACCAATTTAAAAATTGTATTATTGTATTGACCTTACAAGACAAATTGTTAGTGGTTCAGGAAAAATTGCTACTTGTCAGGCAAAACCACAACTCTTGAGACAAAGTCATGATTCACTAGTTACAATGTCATCTAAAGGCAGAAACCTATAATGGTTAAGGAAAATGGTTAGTGATTAGGTATATGGTTAATACAAAACCATGACTCATAAGGACAAAACCATGATAACAAGGTCACAAATAATACTATAATGTTGTAGATTGCCCCTATGCATGTAAAGTTTCCAAAAAGAATCTGAGATTTTCTTAATTGATCAGACTTGCAAGCTAGCACAAAACTCCTCTTGAATGCAAAATTATAATATTTTGAGGTATTTCCCCACCTTGTTCACCAAAATGTAGTAGGATTCTGAGAAAATGGATTAAACTATGCAATTTAATTACCCAAACATCAAACTACCTAGGTACAATCTAGAGCCATTAAAAATAAAAGCAATAGATGAATTCACAATTTAAATCAACATTATGATCCTAAATCTAAATTCTTTAAATAATGATTAAGTAGAATATGAAAATAAGAGGATTGTATTGATTACCGTAGACTCATAAATTATACATTATGATGTTATGATGATAGATTGTTATGATTGATTCATGGGCATACATTCAATACTTGGTTGCTATTTTCTAAGTTGGCATGGATATGGCATGAGAATCCAAGTTAGTTTCAATGGAGGGATGATTTTTTTAAATATAAAGACGAGGGAAACATCTATGGTGGATATTTGAAGTTGGATTTGGGAGATTAATGGATGAGAATTAAAATGAATTTAAAATTCCTTAGAAGCCTCTAGATTTAGAGGCTTCTAGAGAGGAAGGGTGAGAATAGAGAAGGTTCTAGATTTGGAGGGTTCTAGAATCCTTCTTAGTGTTAATGATGATTATATGGGATATTAGATATGGATTAGGGACTAGGGGTGTAGGAGAGCCTAAGTATAGGCTAGTAAGTGGGTCATTAGGAATGTAAAATTCCCAAATAATAGGTAAGTAGGATTAAGATGGGATAATGGGGATTTATGATGAATTAATTGATTGGTGCGGTAGAATAAGTTTAGTGGATGATGAATAATAGAAAAGGGGACATTAGATAATTAATTAGAAAAAGGATAAATTATAAGGATTAAAGGGGATAAATAAGATAAGTAGAATTAGTGTCGACTAATAAGAATATTAATGACATTAAATTAAGTGAGTGGATTTAAATGCATACAATTAGTAACATGAAGTGGGAACATAACAAAAAAATAAGGATACAATTTTTAGGACCGCTGTCATATTATTTTTAGATATTGACATTCAAATGTTTATTTTTGAAACAACTATTGGAATTGAATCTATCATCAACCATTGAACGTGCCCAAAGTACAAATGAATCAAAATCAAGTCCAAATGTGATAGGTAGGGTTAGGTGACAAGAACTAGATGGATAAGGGTTAATGGTATGGTATAATGGTATATGTTATAATACAAAAAATGGATATAATATGGAATAACTTAAATAATCCTTGTAGACAATAATTTGATTCCCTTAAGTGTAAAAACATTTAACGTACATTATGTTCATCTCCTTCTGGCATGACCAGCATGTATGCTCTAGAACTGCAGTTGGCTATAACTACATAGGGCCTTCACCAATTTATTTGGAAATTTCTTTTTTTTTGTTTCAACATTTACATTCTTCTAATTTTATTTCAACACCAAGTCACCAAGCTTGAATTCATGATGTTTAACATTCCTATTGTATTGGCCTTTTAGTCTATTCAGATATGCTTGAAGGTTATTCAATGCAACCAAGCATTTTCTGTCAAGTAAGTCTAGCTCCTAAAAGTGAGATAATCTAGTCTTCATCATCGATGATGTATTGCAATGAAATTCAGAGAGAAGGCAACTCAACCTCAACATCAAGAATGGCCTCAGGGCCATAAACAAATTTATAGGGTGTAGCTATTACTAGAGTATGGAATGTGGTAGGTATGCCTAGAGGGTGTTAAATAACTAAATTTATAATTATGATCAACTTTACTAAAAATATTCTTCACAATATTGTTGATGGTTTTATTATAAGCCTCAACTTGGCTATTACCTTATGGGTAGTAGGTAGTAGATAAGTGTTGTTTGATATTGTATTGGGTACAAAGTGCTTTCACATATTTGTTTTTAAATGATCCACCATTACCAGATATAATTTCATAAGGGATACCATAATGTTAGATGAGATGGTTGAATATAAACTTAGATATTTGTTTAATGGTTACGTAAGTGAGGGGAATCACTTCCACCCAATTAGTGAAATACTCAATAATAGTTAGGACATGTTTATGGCTATTTGAGGATGTATGATTGATCTTCCCTACAAGGTTGAGTCCCCACATTGATAATGGCCATGGTGTTATCAATGGTTTGAGTGTCTTAGTTGGAGCATGAATTAGATTAGCATACTTCTAACATTTTACACACCTTTTCACATATGCATTTGTGTCTATTCCATAGTCGACTAATAATATCTAATATATAGTAACTTTTTAGTTAAGATTACCCCAATGGTATGGGTTCTACACACTCCTTCATGAAATTCCCTCAATGATAGTCCAGATTATACTAAAGGTAAATAATGAAATAGAGATACATCATAGCTTATATAATACAAGGTTGGTCTAAGTAGGGTATACCAAGATGATTTGTGGGTGAAGGATTTTTGTTTCTTACATGATAAATTAGGAGGCATAGTTTGGTCTTGAAAATAGGCATATATGTCTAAGTACTAGGGAGATGTGAGACCAACAATGTCATAAACCATCTCGATAGTGATTGTTTATGTGTTAGTGTTATGAGATGTTCAACAAGAAATTAATAATTCCTTACTCTATCTATGATTTAAATCATGGATCCAATAGTGGCCATAGCATTAGTTGTTCTATTATTGGCTCAAGGTATTCTTTCAAATTAGATGATGGAAATCTACTACTTGAGAGTATCAACCATATATTTATAGGGTACCAACTTATCATCCTTAGTATAGTACTATTCTATGACATAATTGATGATTAGTTAAGAATCACCATGAACTTGTAAATGTTGAATGTTTCACTATACTTCTTGATGGAGACCCATAATGAGTGCTTTGTAATCCACCATGTTATTGATATATAGAAAACCAATGCAAAAGGACTTGGGAATAATATCCAATTAAAACATAATATATAATATTCTACTACCTAATCTAAAAGTTGTGAATGATCCATCAAATTACATCATCTATTATTCTACCTTAGGTGGTGTTTTTACTTCTTTAGTGATCATAATGGCCTCATCTGGAAATCCAAATGTAAGAGGCTAATTATCTTGTAGATGAGATTTTGTAAGCTTATTTATGAGTAATTTCCCCTTAATGGCCTTCTAATTAGCATATTAAATTTCAAATTTGCTCAATAGAATGATCTATTTTGCCATGCATCCCTATAGAGATAATTTAGAAACTAGATACTTGAGCAGACCTACTTTGGCAATAGCAATGGTCTTATTGTTTAGCATGTAATGATGCAATTTTTGGGCTATGAATAGATTTTATAAATAGGTTTTTTTAAGTATAATATAATTATGTTCATATGTGACCAAATTTATACTTAGATAATACACAACATTCTCTTTTCCTTGTTCATTATGATGTGCCAAAAGTGCCCCTAGAGCATTTTTAGTCGATGACAGGTAAAGTAACAATGGCTTGTTTGGTATGGGTGGAAAAAAAATAGGATTGTTGGTAAGATATTTCTGAAGATGATCAAATTATTTTTGTTACTCTTTATTCCATGAAAATATAATACCCTTCTTCAGTAAGTGCATAAATAGATGGAATTTATCATCCAACTATGAGATGAAGTATTGAATGGACTAGATCTTGCCTTGTAAACTATGAAGTTACTTCAAGGTAGATGTCAATGGCATTTCTATAATTAAACAAACTTTGGTTGGGTTGAATTTAATGCCCCTACAAGAGATAATGAAGCCTAATATTTTTCTAGAAGTTACGCAAAATACACACTTATTTGGATTAAGCCTAACATTATACTCACAAATTCTCTCAAAGATTCTTCATAGTATTGTTGGATGATTGACACAATATTTAATTTACTAAGATTTCATCAACATAGTCCTCAATGATGTCATGAATCATATCATGCAAAATCATTGTCATGTCCCTTTGGTAAGTATCCCTTGCTTTATTAATTCCAAATGACATCACTTGATAACAAAATGTTCCCCATGAAGTGGTAAATGTTGTCTTGTGTTGGTCTTATCATGCAATTCTGATCTGATTATAAGCTAAAATTCCATCCATAAGAGAAATTATCTCATAACTATCCATTGAGTTGATACATGTCAATGTTAAGTAGAAGAAAGTCATCTTTTAGGAAGGCTTTGTTGATATCTTTGAAATTAGTGTAGATTTTGATACCTTCTAGTTTCTTGCTCACTTGTATAATGTTTAAAATCCACTCTAAGTAGTTAATCATCTTGATGTATCTCATGTCTAAGAGTTTCTCCAATTATTTCTTGACTATCACAACAATATAAGGATGTATCTTATGCAAATTTTGATTAAAGTTTCTGTTATTAGGATGTACAGCGAGTTGGTGTATATCCAAGTCAAGGTCCAAACTTGTCATGTTTCAATAAGCCCATGAAAATATGTCAGCAAATTCCCTCAAAAGGGCTATAAAATATTTACATTATTCCTTTATGAGGTATGTACCTAATTTGATCCACTTTGGGTCCTCTTATTCCCAATATAAACCTATGAAGTATCTTCCATATGAAGTGTAGAACCATCATCTAAAATAGTTAATAAGGAGGTAAACTGCTTGGCAATGGTAAAGTCCACTGGCTGGACTGGTTTGTCTAATTGTCCTAAATAGGATGAATCAAAATCTCCTAATGTTGGTAAATTCCATGAAATAAATGCCTCAAATAACTCTTGAATAATTTGTGAAAAATCTTGTCACTCTTTAGTACTAATCTATGATCCATAAATAGGCTTTGGATAATAGGTCTCTTATGCTTCATAAAAAGAGGGGTGACCATCCCCATATAAGGGTGATAAAAACTAGCGTTCACCAAGATATTTACCTTTTTATTTACTTTTACCCTAGTTTAAAAGTACCTAAAAGAGGTTTTCAATTTTAGACCTCAATGTTTGATTTTATTTTTATTTTTGGCTAAGGAAGTTCACCCACTCTTTAAAATAGGAAATAAAATCCAATCTGATAGAAAATCCCTATTTTTGATCTCTAAAAGGAATGTGATTCCTTAATCCCAAAAAGTTAAATATGGCCTCATCATTTTCAAACTCATCTAATGGAATTATTGACTCTTTATGGCTATATTCTATCAATTGTTAGTGATGAAGGGTTAATGGCGAAGGTTGATAAATAGGGTTAATAGTACAAATGACATGGGAATTAAACAAATTTGTATTGGCAAGGTCATCGTATATGCTATAATCAGACCCTACATCATTGTCAACATTATCTTAACTAGTCAATGATGTTAGAATATAAATAAGGTATGTGGGGTCACCCCCACGCAATTTAAATCCAATACCATGGGCTCCCTTGTACTTGATCATTGAGAATGGTTTGATTGTGCCTTGTTGATGTATCCCATGCCTCTACCTTCATAAGTTAGGTGATCCATAATCTAGTTAAGAATAAGATATTTTTCACTTTGGTAATAGTCATTTAACTCATCAGTGTAAATCCATGAATCATCTTCAACTAAGGGATCATGTTCTTGGCTAGAGGCTAGTTTGAAAATAATGGGCTTGTTTAGTTGATATTTTCCTTTGGTTTGTATCTCCATGTGAGTATTTTTGGCCTTAGGTTTTCCATAAGTTTTTGTATTTTATATAAATTTGGTAATATGGAATGCATTATAGGCACTATATTCTCTTAGACCTTTGTCATTTATATAAAAATGGTTGAAAATTCCTAGTGGAGGCATGGATAAGGTAGAAGTTAGGATATCTAGGTCAATGTAATTAGATTTTGGTCCTAATTCAATGGCTTTTCCATTTTTGGCTCTTTCTCCATTAGATTTGGTCATAGGATTCATGCCAAATTGATAGTTGTAGCTTTTATACTTAACCTCGAGACATTTATAATACTAATATGGATGAAGATCAGTTGGTATAGTCACTTCCATTCCTGAATGTGGAAATTTTATACATTGATGCAATGTAGAACATATGGCCCTGATTTCATGGATATAGGGTCATCCCAATAATAGATTGTAAGATAGTTCTAGGTCCAAAACATGGCATAGCATGTCATGAGTCAAATTCCCAATGACCACTAGCAAGCTAATAGTACCTTGAGATTCCCATTCTTCATTTTCATGTGATTTGATAATGATTATATCTAGTTGCCAGTCAGCTACTATATATCCAAGATGTTTGACCAACTTAAGAAACACAATGTTGAGGCCTGAACCATTATCTACAATAATGCATTTAACTCTATGGTTTTTTATACTGACCTCAATTTACAATGGGTAATTATGCATAGATCTTAAGAATGACATGTCACTTTGGTCAAAGGTAATATGTTGGGTAGGGGCCAAGTTTCCTACCACAACTTACAATTTGCCTGGAGTGATGGCATATGGCACTAGGGATTGGTTTAAATACTCATTCAAGATGTCTTTATGGATGTTATATGTACACAACAAATCCATGATAGATATACACATAGGTGTCTTCTTTATTTAGTCTATAATATCATGGTACTTACCATCAATTTTTTAAGTTGGTTTATTTTTGATACGCATGGAAGGATGAATGGGCTCATTTATAGTATTTGTATGTGGTCTTTTGATATTAACTTTAGCTCATCGAGTTATGATTGTGAAATATTTATCTATTAATTGGATTTGGTAGTTGGTTGGGTAGGTATTAAGGCTTGGAATGATAATACTAGGTTGGTGTTGAGCTTGGCCACTAATGTGGTTTGAAGAAGAACTACCGACATAAGGAGGTTGGTAGGTATTGCTCAGTTGATGGGCATTATTGGGAGAGGGTCTATGTTTGCTGGTAGTTGGGTGAGATTTAATCTTTATAGTGGTAACATGATCACTTAAAATATTTCCTACAACATTATTATAGGGATACACAATGGCATGATGACCTCCTTGGTTAGTTTGGTTAGTTTTCCCTTGGTTCCAACCATTCTATTATCTTTATTATGGCTAGCATTTTTGTTGATTTTGTGATGGATTTATCTACTACTATTATTATTTTTATTGGTATTGTTTTTTTTTTTTTTTATGTTAGGGAAATGGATTATTGTAGATACCCAAATTATGATTGGTCATAGGATCATGGGTGTCTCATTTTATCTCTCCATTTTCTAGCATATTCTCAATCAAATGCCTAAATTAGATATATTAGCATATAGAATATCCTCTAAAATGATAGTACTCACAAAATTAATGTTACTTTTACCAATCAAGAAAGGGAATCTCTTTAATAAATGGCTTCAGTATTGGCCAACTGATCATATTTTCCTAAACCAATCTTTGGAACATAAATTTAATAGGCTCACCAAGGTCACTAAATTATCTATCAATGGTTGGTCTTCTCCTTAGATGAGAGGATTGAATTTGTTTTTGATTTTATGGATTTTGGTTTTTTGGAGGTCTTGGGTGAATGTATGTAGGTGGTGGTTGTTGAATGGGTAGAGGTAAACATACAACTAGTGTTTGCACCATCTAAACATGCCATTTTTTAATAACCCCATTGCCAACAACATTCTTATTATATTTATAGGGTTTTGGTCTCTCAATATTGTTGGGATGATGTTTCATTGAATCCAATATTTTAATTTTGTTTTAATTATGGTCCTAGTCTTGGTTATGGTTCTACTAGCATTGATGTTGATTCTAGATCTGATTAGAAGAAGATAGCTTTGTTATCCCTTTATTGCCAAGGGATTTTTCAATTTCTATTAATTTATGTATAACCTCTTCAAATGTATGAGCACATTTTATCTTGATATGGTAAGATATCTCTCTATGTAAGCTCTTAGTAAATATTGTGGCCAACTCTTTATTAATAAAATTATGAGTAAACTAGCTCACTAGTGCTCTCCAATGTTGTAAGTATGTAGTGAAGCTTTCATCAGTATTTTGTTTAGCTTGACCCAAGTACACAACTATAATTTCATGTTTGAGATTATATGAAAAAAAATTTATAAACCTATTTTAAATATCATTGAATTTAGGTACATAATTATTTTTCAATTTAAAAATACATTACAGGCCTTGTCTAGCTAGACTCCTTATAAAGATTAGAACCAAGTATATGTCATTGTATGCCACTAGTTATAAAGTAATAAATATTTATTTCATATGCTATTTAGGGTCACCTTACCCTTGTATTTGTAAAATTTGAGTGTCTCATAACCTATTGGAAATGGTATTTACATATAATTCATGTTGAATGTATAAGAGCATATTACATCGAGTTTAAATTTCTTTCTTTCCCTTTTGATCTGTATATGTTGAATTGCATCCTTAATTTTTTGTAACTCTTGGGCAATAAATTTAGATGGAGTGGTGTATTTTTATTTAGGTTACATGGTCAAAGTTGTATTACCTTAACTGATGTAGGCATATTATGGAATGTTGGTCGAATTGGTTAGATGATCAGGTATACATATCTATGTGTTGGGATTCTACTGTGGATATAGAATATGTTATTATTGAAATGAATTATGGTTCATATTCATTACATAACCTTGGATAGTGAATTATGGCTATGGTAATGGTAATTGGGCCTATAGGATCTATTGGTATTGTTGGGTTTGGGAGGGAACTTGTTTCGTACTCATTAAAACTTATTATATATAGGTAACAAATTATTGATTATATCCCTATTTTTGGAGGTGTTAAAATTTGGATCCTTATTTCACATGCCATACCCATTAGGTGAAAGGTAATTGTTGCCTAGTCTTTAGTACTTATTGTACATAAGAACCATGTTATTGGTTGAACACATGTTGTTGGATAGGCACTTGTTATTGAATAGGCACTTGTTATTAGTTAGGAAATTTTTGGGGGTTTGGAGTTTGTTGTTGTTGACCAATTGAAACTTTGTGACCAATATAAACACATTATGTGCCAGTCAATGTTTGTGATTATTGAATTATATTTGTATGTTCTTATTGTGGTAAAACATTAATTACCCCTATTGAGGTGGTGTATTATTTTTCACTTATTTTTGTGGTAATTTGGTCTATTTTTGGTTCGTTTCCCCCCGTTTCCCACTCAAGGAAGTAATTAGTCAAGGAGTGGAGGTTGTTGATTTTAGGAAGTAGGCATATATATCCCCTATTGTTATAATTCATTCATGGCATTATTTAGAAGAATATGATGTGAGTTGCTCGATGGAAAATTAGAACTAGTTAGGTTTAAACTAGAGTACACTTGTGTGTTATCCACAACATTATGAGTGAGGTCTTCTCTTTGAGTGGTAGTCTCTTCAATCAAAATAGGGACATTAAAAATGTCACCAACTAGCATACTTTTACTAAATGGGTCTATGTTTTGGTTTATGTATCCTAAAGCATCATTTTTTCCCCTATTTATGGAGCTATCTTAATAAGCGGCATGTTAGAAACAACCCTTGTATTCATATTTCAAGCTAGGTTGATGTAGTTTTGGTAAACTTATTATACCTATTCTATTCATTCATCCATAGGGCTTTTCCTTTTTACAAGTGTACTGTGGATATGTTATAGCATTTGGACTAAATCTTGACTATAAATAGTTGATGCCTTTTTGAACTATTGATTTGAGGTGTATTACTAGGAGTTCTAATCAAACTACTCAAACTCTCATGTGGGAATTTTAGTGGAAACTTGGTTCTTACTTCAACAATTCTGACAAGAATTTCATCTTTCTTCTATAAAAAATGATTATCAAACAAGTACAGATCATAACTTTTTTATGTTGGTATTGTAACATATTAGGTATCTTATTGTTGGCCTTGTTTAATTGTAGGCATAACCTAAGAAATATATTATGTCATTTGCTCATGTTCTTGGCCTAGATAAGAAGGTACAGTCACCAAATATTATGATAATGGGTCCAACCTTTGTTCAATGTATGTAATATTATAAGATGGATATGGATCCATATCATAATATACATATTTATATGACTCTTAAACAAAAGGGTTACTTGTCATAAAGTTATTATAGTCCAAATTATACATAGTCTTGCTATGTGTGTAATGAGGCATGTTCAATTCTATATCTAGGTCTCATGAAAAACAAAGGTCTGAAGGTAATAAACAACTAAGGTTTTAAAAAAAATGACATTTGGCTTTTTAAAATAAGCACAAATGGTGAAACAACTAAACTAGGCAAAGGTAGAACAAAACAAAGTTGAAACCAATATAACAAAGGATATTGATTTGCCCACAGGCAATTATAATTAGTGGCAAAGGTAACATATAATATCAAAACTCATCTATGGATAAGGTATTTATTTACCCAAATGTGGTTATAACTGACAAATTTATCTATACAAGGTATAATAATTATGAACTATGATTAAAGGATAACAACGATTTACCTAAAAGTGGTTATAATCATTTAACATGAAAAATAAAGATAGATGAAAAAATAAAGAACTCGAACAAGAACTCAAAATCAAACTAAACTAAGGTAAATTGGCTTATATATAAACTTGGTAAAATAACTCAAAAAACAATCTAATACTTAGGCAATTGGCTCATATGACACTTGGTAATTGGCTCACTAAAAATTAGTATTTAATTCACAAGAGACTATTTGACCAATGGAATTAGGACACTCTCAAACTTGGCACAACTAATTTTAAATAAGTCACATGGATCAAAACTTGTCTCAAAGTAATCTCAAACAAGGAACAAGATGAATAAAAACCATTAGGTCTAGGCAAGGGGGTCTTTAGATTAAATAGGAAATCAACCCAAGTAACACAATCCAAACACTCTTATGGAAAATTACTCTTCCCCATATCTGGTGGGGAATATGGAAGGAAAGAAATAACCGAATATTCAGAAACAAAGAGCTCCCTAGATGGGTGGTTGGCCAAAACATCATTAGAGCTCTAAAGGAAAAATTTTCTTCTCAAAAAAATCCAAGCTCTAATCTAAATGTGGATAATCCCCTGAGGAAGGACATTACTCTCGGTAAACATGATAACCCCAAATCAGATGTGACTTGGATTAGTCCGCCTCAAGAATGGATTAAAGGTAATTTTGACGGTGCAGCAAAAGGGAACCCGGGTAATGCTGGTTGTGGTGGTGTTCTGAGAAACCATGTGGGAATGGTTATTGATGCTATTGCAATTCCCATAGGTATATCAAACTGCCATATTGCTGAAGCTACAGCTACTCTTCAGACCCTTAAATTAGTTGTGGATTCGGGATATTCTAAATTGTGGCTCGAAGGGGACTCTTTGAATGTTATTAATATCCTTAATAACAAGAATTCAGTGTCTTGGACCATAGAGGACAAGGTTAAGGAGATGAAAACCCTTATGAATAAATTTAAAGAAATAAAAATCACCCATACCTACCGTGAAGCCAATGGTGTCACAGATTGGCTTGCAAATTGTGCCATCCAGGAGGGGCATAAAGTGAGGTGGGATGAAACCTTAGAAAGGAATGTGGACTTAGAGGTGATCATTCTTCTTGATGCCACACATGCGAATGAAGGAAGGATTGGAGCGTATCAAAATCTTAATGAGTAGGAGGAGTGGCAGCATGGGGAAAGAAACCCAATTATCAAAAAGCAAGGCCCTCAAGAGGGAGAAGTGGATCCTAAAAATCCATAAACAAATTCAACGTCCAAATCAATTTGACAGCAGCAGGATCTAGGGTAACATCCACAGTAAACGAGATTCTAAGAAAATGAGCATGGCACGTGAAAGGAAGGGTGAACCCCGTAAACAGGAACCCAAGAGTTGTGCAGAATGGAGAGAGAAACACCAAGTATGGAGAATCTTGTAGAAAGGAAATGTCACAAATTACATGGAAAGGCTTCACGGTTCTAAATCACACATCACGATGGCCTTCTTTAAAAATTGGTCTGATGACAGGGTCACCCTGCATGGCGTAACTGTTAATTTAACTGAGGATTTTCTTGCCGAGGTTACAGGGTTGTCTATGGAAGGAATCAAATTTTCAAAGCAAACTAGCATATCGAACGAAGCATTCTGCAAATTCCCCAAAACGGATGAGGAGGAGCAAAAAATGGTAAAAAATGGGGATTTTTATGAGTTAGACCAGATAAAAGGGATTTGGAGGGACGTCCTAAGCTGTATCAGGGAATATTTCATCCTGGATGGTAGAAGTAAACGAGTGCATAAGTTCCACTTCGTCTTCCTCGACCACTTCAGGCATAAGGTAAGAATATCTTTTCCTTTCTACCTTCGCTACTCCCTGATTCAAAGCCTTTATGCTCATAAGAAGAAAGACTTGCGCCCTATTCTTCACGAAGGCCTTATTCTGCTCATTGAAGGCTTTTGCAAGAACAAGGCACTGGTAAAGAATCCCAAACAGGGGAAAAACAAGTTGACAGGGAATAAAAAGGATGAAAATGAAAGCAGAAGAGGAAAAATTAAGACCCCTAATCCCAATACACAGAATGCAGTAGGAGAAAGGGGTTGGGAGAGAATTGGAGAACCCGTGGAGGAAAAACGGGTGGAAGAAGATGGAACAAAGAGCTAGGAAACCAACTCTAGTAATGATGAAGAAGGACCTGAGGATATGGAAAAAGATAAAGTCAATACTGAGGAGGACTCTGTTACCAGAACAGAAGAGAAGGAGGAAGACCAAAAAGATGAGGAGGATTACACTGTCCAAGAAGATTCTGGTGAGGACCCAATGTCAAAGAATGAAAAGGAAATCCCAGTCCAGGAAAATATTCAAAACATGGAGATGGAAATTGAAGAAGGATTCAACGAGCGGGAATTAAAGAGCCAAGAAGACTTCTTTGAAGAAGCTAGAAATAGCCCAAACGAAAAGGCTGAGGACTAGAAAGGGAAGAAATAGAATGAGGAAATACACACTCCTTTGATTTGGGTTAATAGTAAAGCTGAGTGTTCTTCCCAATTAGATGCCTGGTTGTGTAGGGAGATCATTGATCTAAAGAAAAAAGTGGAAACATTGGAAGAATCTATGAAAGCTGCTTGGAACAAAGTAAATGACATGGAAAATTAGTTAAGCCAGATCCCTGTGAAGCTTAAAGTTTATGAAAATAACCTCTGGGAGCTTATGAAGGATAATAGAAAGAAAATGGATGAAGTAACATCCAACTTTTGTGCAGCTTCTATTAGTATTGGGAAACATGCTAATGAGGAGATGAAAGTAATAGAGGGCCCCTGCAAGAGGACAAGGCAAAGTTCTAGAAAGAAAGACACACAAAAAGGAGACTTGCTGGAGGCTGCCACCCAGGAAATTGCTTTGAAATAAAAAGAAGCCATGAAGTTGATTCTGGAACTGGATGAATAATCTGGTCCTTTTTTTGGTTAAGAAACTGGTACTGATCTCTGGTTTTATTTTGCTAGTTTTTTGTTTGTTGTTCTTTCAAAATTTTGTTTTTTGGGTCTTGTTCGGCTGTATCTCAATGGTTTCAAGACCATTCTATATCTGTTTTTACTACCTCTATGTAGTGTTTTTAAGGCGTTGCCTGTGGGCTTAGATTGCTCTTTTTTTTGCTCTTTGTTAAAGGGTTTTGGGGCCCCTTCAAAACCTGCTTTTACCTCTAATCTAAAACACAATCCAAACACAAAAAGTTTGACTACCTAAGCCCAAATTAGATGAGCCTTTGGCATAAACCTAATTAGTTTAGGATTTTCACTTTGAAAGTTTGAGTTTAAAATTCAATACAAAAATACTCAGATGTTTTAAGCAAAACATTTTAAACCAAAATGGGCAGTGTAACCACATGTTTGAAATAAAAAGGTATAACAATGGTTTAGAACTTGGTTTCAAAAATGACAAGTGTTTTACAATGATTTAGATATCATAATAATGGTCCTTCAAACAAATGGTATAGCAATGGTTTGGACTCAAAAATCCAAGGTGAATGTTTGAGATAAAATAAGTAGTGTAATGATGCCCTATTTAAACAAGTGACACATAAGCGATTTTTGAAATAAAAATCTAAGGTAAAAAGTGTGACACAAAATGGAAAAAGTAACACCTCTTAGGATAAAGTGATGTGAAAACAACATGATGGTTTTGTAATTGTTTTAAATTGATAATACAAAAAAAAAATAGTCTAAAACTCACATGTAAATCCAAGAAAATATAAATAGCACTAATGGCTCATCCTATCCCTAAAACTAACATGGGTGTGAGTATCTTATACTAAAACTTTTACCAATATACCAATGCTTGTGAATAATTAATTAATAATCCAAAAATTAAATTACAAGTGTAGGTAGGGTTTTTATGCCCCCCTCTATCTCTCAAACATTGGTACATGGCATGAACTTAGAATGAGGAGCACTCAGCATTTTGAAATAAATTTTGTGGTAAGTGGGGTTGACTAAAATGTATAAGTTTTGAATGCACTAAATGGTCCCAAGTGTGGCTAACATAAGGGCACAATCACATTAATTAGGTTTAGACATACTAACTTACTATTCAAAGGTTATTTCCTTTACACAACAACTCTAGCTATGTACTACTTAGTAGAGTCTAATGTTTAGCAAGACCTGACCCAAATTTTTGTTAGGATTGAAGAGGCTAGTAGCTCATCCCCCTATAAATCCTAGTATCATGTGCCCAATTTATATACCCCACTATTGATTTGGGTCAGTATGATGTTAGGATATGAAACCCTAGGGCAACACACCCCTAAAAAACTTGTGAGGGAGAATTAAGCTCCCACCCACAAGATAAATGCAAGAAAATAAATGGAAAGACTTTATAAGTCATTTTTGGGTCACCCAATTCACTCAAAGATTAGGGATAGCATACGTGAAATTATTTTGATAAAACCAAACAAACAAGGCAATAAACTAAGCACTTTTGGTCACTCGAGTTCCCTATAGGGGATGGGGGAGAGCAAACATGTAATAGTGTCTAATTTTTGACAAACAAAGAATATAAACTATGAACTTTGAAACTATCTAATAATAAAAAAACAAATATAAAATTAAAAAACTCTTAAGATCCCTAACTAAAATGTATGTTCATTTTAATATCACCAACTCAAATGTGATTGAAATTAGGACCCCTTTGCCTTATTTTCACTTGTAAAAAATTAAAAAACACTAAAATACAAGTGTGATTAGGTTGATTTAAGTACCAAACAAAATTTTATGTGAGATACATATGTGTCTAATCCTACCTCTCTCCACCTTATTTCCTACAAAAATGTTAGGGGGTTTGATTGTCTCTAGGCCAAAATTCAAATGAATAAACAACAGTCCATTTTGAGCTCTCAAGTTTTTTTAAAACATAGAGCGAAGCTACCATTTTCATGAAGTTGTTATTTTTATAAAAGCATAGACATATACATAGATAAATTTTTGGGAATTTTACATTAAATAGGTTGAAGCCACCAATAAAATATGGCAAAGTCATCAAAAACAGGCAAAAAATAGGTAAAGTCGCTGAAATGAAATGTAATTTTACTCGGTGAAGTCATTGTTTAGTAGGGTCAAAGTTATCAAATATAGATATCAAATACATCATTTAATAGGTCAAATCCATCATTTCAAATCTAGTATTTATACACAAATAAATATCACAAATAGAGTTGTAGAATGGTGAAGCCACCATTACATAGGGTAAAGTCATTGATTATTGAAAAAATAAAACAATATTAATTTTAAGGCTAAAACTCTAAACATGAATAATTAAATGCATTTGTTAAACAAACTAAATATATCATATCAATCTCCTTATATATATAGGATACATGGCCCCATCAGGCATGCCATTATGTATTTTAGGAGTTTGAAGAGCACATAAACATTAATTAGTTATTTATAAGCCCAAATGATAAAAAATCAAGCATAACAATACACTAGAACTAAACACTCTTTCATAATAATTTGGGAGAGCATAAATAATGATCAATATCACAAAATAGATACAAAAACAACATAATTAATTTACCTCTTTTTCAAATTTTATGTCCACTTATTGGCATAAGGATGTTCACGCTTGAACTATGACAATTAGAGAGTTATATAAATGCTTCTCCTTGGTGTTATCACTTTTCTAATGGTCACTTACGGCTTGGTGTGAATCTTGGCATAAAATGGACATTATAACACTATGCTTAATGGCTTCTTGAAATTATTCCATCAGAATAATCTTACACATAAAAGCTTGTTGGCATATTGTGTGGGCACTTGTATTTATAGCTCTAAGAATTAAATCTAACCTTAGGGAGGTTAGTGCAAAGTATAAATTTTGTTGAGTCTAAAATAATCTAAATTGAGTCAAACTAACTATAGGTTGGGTCAAATCACTCATAAAATCTTGACACCTCAGTTTCAGATATTTATGAGCCATGACAACTCAATTTATATATTTGTAAGGTTATGACTCACCTTATTAGAATTTTAAGAATTAATAAATTGCTTTATTATCTCCTTTGACCTTTGACTTCATATTTGGATAAAAAATCCTTTTTTGATAAATTAAATTCACTAATTCAACTTGAAATTTTCACTTAGGCAAGTTAATTAAGATTTGTAATGTAATTAATATTGCTTAGTATTTTTTTGGCTTTTGGAAAATTTTAAATGTTTTGAATTAATAGCTCGAAAGGCTTAAAGTGTCAAATTACTAGGTTATAATTTGACTAGGTTTGAAACCAAACTAAGTTATGGGTGCATATAGGGTAATACCCTAAATAAACAAGCCTTGCCACATTTATGAGTAGTTAAATCCCTTATGTAGATGAATTTAGAAAATTTAGGTGATTTATAGGCATAGATTGCATCATGTGCTAGAAATTGAACTAAATCCTATTTTAGGCATGAAAGTCACCAAAATTGAGTGTCTAAAATAACCCCTTATTAGATATTAGTCTCCACATATAAATTAAATATTAATCTCTTGAAATTGGATATCGATACCCTTTCAATCACATGCCTCAAAATCTATCCCAATGAATATGGTAATGCACATACCCTAATGACATGTATCTTAATATGATGAGTGGGATATATGAACCCTCATTTTGATATGTGAGATTAACCTTTGAATTAAATATCTCAAAAAAGAGGAATTGCATGCATCATGTGTAAAATAATATATAAAATCACTCATCCAACATAGAGAAATATGTCATTCTAAAAACATGTATTGTATAAATAAGTTTCCCCATATGGTCCTGTGATGTAATTCAATACAACCATATGATAATATTCCCCACACATGAAAAATTTAAGTAATATAGTATAAAGGGTAATATTCCCTTTATGAAGGTGAGATATAAATATGTGATATCAATAAGAGATGTGTTTATCGATATAATATATAAGCACTATAGTAAATATCACATAAGATTTAGTAATATAAATCAAAATCATGAGTTATTTCCATAGATAGATGTATGATAGTAATCATGGAAGCATAATAAAATCAAATTCATGACATATGTCATGGCATCATATAACATAACACTTAATGACAAATATTATAACAAGCAATGTGTCACATATTTGACCAAACACGGAGCAAATATTTTATACATTGAAAGCACACCAAACACATATAAGAACATAATATAGTTAAGAACATCAAACATGAAGTAAACATAGAGGGCAAGGATTGTACACCCAACATGTTGAAGGTATATCAAACACTGAGCATGCATATAAATTAGTGAGGACATAAGCAATCATATTAAATACATTGAAGGCATATTTAACATGACGCAAAAGTTGAACTATGTGACCATAGATAGATTAGCAATTGGATGCCTGAATCTAATAAGCATAACATGGAAACAAATATATATGAAAGAAAAAAGTATACAAGTACACCTCCATCAAGAAAGTTACATTAGAGAATATAAAGTAAGAGCCAAGTATGATAAAAAAACCAATGAATATATAAACTAAAATGGTACCAAAGATTATTCAAAATGCCCCCATCATTTCCATTAAGTTAACATGAGATGTGCCCTCTAAAATGAACCCATAATCATGGACACATATAGTTTCATACAAATCCTAAATTTATCTTTATTAGTATCATGTGTGTGTATAATACCTATAATATAACATCTTTCAATATAAAAATAATCATGAACATGCAATATGTACTCTAATATAGTCCTAATATATTATGTTATTTCAAATCATCACTTAACAAGATAAAGTCCAAGGATTTTCACAATACATGTAGTAATCATTTCCATAATAATCATGAGAGGAATATAATCCATTAATAATCACACTACATAACTAATGTCAAACCATGTATAACACTAAAATGATTCAAAGGATTCTAATACATTATACAAATAGATAAGTCTTAGGTTCTATGATAAGAGATTGGTTATAATAGATAACCAATAATTCTAGGAGGTCCATGATAATCATCATAATAGATGAAAGTTGAATCACTAATCCCACTAGTAGTATGTATAGGGAATTTTGAATCCCATGAATATAAGGATAACAAATCACCAACACTATATTTTTTTGTCACATTTTCATTGAGGAACTATCTTACTTAGTTATTTATCTCATACACTAATTTTATTTATGATCTCATGTTTGCCTTGGAGACAAATTATATGATAAATGCATTGATTTGAGTCCTAAGAGGAAACCCAATTTACAGCACCCTAAATGAGGATTTAAATGTGTTATATGCATATACAGAAGCTATATGAGATAATATGTATAGAATTAAGAGTTGTGTGTGTGTGTGTGTGTGTGTGTGTGTGTGTGTGTGTGTGTGTGTGTGTGTGTGTGTGTGTGTGTGTGTGTGTGTGTGTGTGTGTGTGTGTGTGTGTGTGTGTGTGTGTGTGTGTGTGTGTGTGTATTTAATATAATTGGAGCATTAAATTGTATATGTCTATTATGAACATGGCATATTCTTGAGAAGGGTTTGTATTTGTCTATTTTATACTCTAAGTGTTAACTAAAGATATATAGGGATATAAATATATTATAAAGGTGTGAAGGAAAAAATAACAATTACACACATTAAAATGGTTGATATTCTATATGAATCTTCACCTTCTAATGGTTGTGATAATTATAATTAGAAGTAACACTCAACCTTTTCACATGAGACATCTCTCCTGAATTGTACACTAGGGAACCCTTTGAAAAACATGTGCTCTACTCCCATTGGGATGAAGTTATAAATTTATCCTTTTTAATTATTAATTAAGATATGTCAGACCTTGCTAAGTTAATGGTAAGTACCACAAAATCTTTGTTTCACACATAGATGACACCATGTCCAATCTATATAAAAAAATATTCCTCTACTATTATGTGTGTGGCATATATTATAGGTGTGATGTTTATCCTTGAGGTACCAAAAACCTTTATAGGATATTTATATGTATTAAATAACATTAGAAAATAATCAAAAATACCAAGATATGATAAAAATCTTAGTATTGTTATTATAACCACTTTTTAGAGATTCGCTTAGATCATTCACCCCTCCTTATAAAATAATAGTCTCAATTATGTTAAGTTTAGGAGGAAAATATGTAACCTTGGCTTCTATTTTGATACTTTATGAATAATTTATCTTATTGTGAGATTTGACCTACTCTTATGACTTTGTACATTATCATATAATAATTTTTTGTATACATACTTTCCATAATCTAATCTCTCCATTTTAGTTTAGGTCATGCATAAGTAGGAGGTGAATTTTTGAATGTTTAATATGCATAATTATATGTAAAAATATTTTTCAAATCTGGTATAGTAGGATTAAAGTATGAAATCACTTATGAAATATAAAATATCTTACTACCCACTGATAAAACTATGTTACAAGGATTGGCATTGTACATATGCTTATGACTATGCATGTAGGTATTATCAAGGAGTACATCACAAACATCAATTTTTACTACATCTCAAACTAGCTATTATTTCAAAGATAGATAGAATATAAAAATCATAATTGGAGATTTTTTCATACCTTTAGTATTATAATAATTAAACCATCAAATTTTTTGAGGTTATAGATGTTTCATCATTGGTATATATAGTTATTTTATAGTTTCTTCAACTATGATATTCTTCATGTTATCACCATCAATAAAAAAATATAGTGGTTACCCTTACACCCACATTTTTGAATGGATTAGATATACTACTTTAATATTTTGAGATATTGGTTTTGATTGTGTGGTGGCCATTAAAACATTTATATCTATGTTAATTAATCCATTATAGGGTTTAACTACATAATCCTATGTTTTTCCTACATAATCAAAATCTTCTAAGCATGTACTCTGGATTAGAGTGGTTGTTGCCTTTGTTTTTTTTGGACCATTTAGTTAGATTAGATAAATTTTAATTTTATAAATTAGGTGTACTCTTTGGAACAAAAAATTTTCCTTTATTTCCCTTCTGCTTGAACTCTTCCTCAATGGTTTATACATAGTGATTAACTTCTCCCATCAATTTGACCTTGGCCAACTTCAATTTGGAAAGAATGGATGGTTTTAGGCCACTATGGTAAACGTTATCTCTATGTTGCTCTAAATTTAATGAGCCTAGTCATGTATTTAGGTCATGTAATTATCCTATGTAGGCTTAACCTAACTAGGAATGTCCTTCACAAAATATTTTTCACTAAATGTAGGAATCATCATAGACATATTTAGGATAATAATCATCCATGAAGGTTTTCAATAATTCATCTTAGGTTAGTTTAGAATTGGTTTTTTATTTTAACTTTCTCCCACAAATAAAGTGCATGTTACCACTTCTTGATAGGTGAAGAAATTTTTAGAAGTGCAATATTGATTTTATATTCATCAAATGATTCATAGAGAAATATAACTCTAACTAATATAGCCATTTATCTACTACATCTACACTTATTTTACCCTCAAACACAATAAAATTTAGATTTACTTGAAACCTAGGAGGACTCAAACACCAAAACATTTAGCTAATTTTTTATTTGATTGAACTGTCTTTTTGTTGCTTACACAACATGCCCTAATTTCTTCATAGAAATCATGGGATATCTTTTGGCTTGGGAGTCTAATCTTTTCCTTGATTTATTGTGTGCCTTGGGCCTATTTGACCTATTATTCTAATTCTAAATTATCCTTATGATGTTTTAATCTAGACTATAATCTAGTGTTGATGTTTTAACCAAGTTTAGACTTGAAGTGTTCATTATGTGCACTTGGTATAAGAGGATTGCATAAAGGAATCCATTGATGTTATTGCTTGAATTTTCCTAAATCTATTAAGTCTTGGTATATTCTAAATAATGTATTGAGGTAAACTAAATCTTCCCTTATATAAAATTTCACCTTATATTAATGTGAATTACCTGACCATCCCAAAACTTTGCACTCTTTTCCTTAGTAATTTGGTCCAATTTTACTTCATTTTGAGTTAAGTATACTAAGGGTTTGTATCACTTAATTTTTCAAACTTAGTCACTTCATTTATATTTCACTAAATTAGATATATTTTTTTGTAGGTGGAATGGATTTATTTGATGATTTTGTCTCTATCTAATTTCATTTATACTTCTATTCAAGTAAAATGACTAAGAATTTACATTGTCTCATTCCCTGACTTAGTCATTTTGCCTAAAATGAACTAATTTGGTTCTAGGTTTTAGAAAATGGTTTATTTTTTTGCTTATGATACCTACCTTTACTTTCATTTTTTAATCTTGTACTTAGTTATTTTTATGTATTTTTGAACTCAAAGGCTAATGGATCCTTTTAATTTTTGTAGGCCTTGGGTAAACATGGAGATGTCACTTGTCACCCACTCACTCCTACATGAACTTTAAATAATTTGTCTATTTCCAAGAACCCTAAACTAATGAATTCTTAGGATTATGAACATGTCATTACCCTACTTACTTAGGATGTTTTAATCATTATGCCTTATCATTGAGCTCCCAAGTAAGTGAGATCACACCACATAGTGAGATATCATTTCTTTGGTACCCTTAGGTAGTTAGTGTACTTCAAGATAAAAATAATGTCCTTAGGTAAATTATATGATGACACATGTCATGATCTATCCTCTTCATATCTCATGGTGATCCATGCACATCAAACACACCACCAATTTCTTAGATACCTAAGATGATGCCACTTGTCATGATCTTGGGGCCCAGATCTAGTTAGTACCTCTTGGATTTTGAGCCAATGATTATGACCTACTGAATGAGAAAGATCACACCACATGGCATGATCACATTAAATCTCATATATAGTATGATAAATGTATTATGAAGCCCCAATTGAGCTCTAGATGAGCATAGAGACATCACATGGCATGACCATCCTTATTAGAAGACACACTAACATCCATGTCAATAATTAATGATCTTAAATTTGACATTCATTCATCTTTTCAAAACTATTAAAATCAAAAAATTAACTTAATTATATTTTGATCTTATTATTTGGAAAGTTTTCTTCACTATAGTTGTTGTAGATGGTTCATTTATTCTTTGGTTTGGGTATAAATGCCTAACATTTTTACTATTTGATCTTAAAGACTTGGTCAAATTTTACTATATAATGGATTAATGTAGTTTTGGCTAAAAGGAGACTTTATTTTAACTTTTACTTATCCATTTTTATTTAAAAAATTAAATCTTAATGACTACCTTCTCTCTATAGACATTCAAGACCCAAATTCATAGGATGCATCCATGTGGCAAAACCTAATCTCCTTGCATCCCTAGGTGGGTCATACATGTTTCAATGTGTAGCCAACTTATAAGTGAATATGATTTTATCATGTGGAAATATATTACTTCATCATGGACTTGGGATGATTAGTATAGTCAAGATAGGTAGGAAATTGAGTGGGTAAGTAGAATGACACCACATGGAATGATATAGATTCTTCACAACCCTGGGATTGTCCATGTAGATTGAATAATTAATAGTGGGCCATATTCTTTATATGGATCCACATGTCAATACATCAGGTTTATAGATCAATTATATTATATGGAACCTTGGGCCAACACCAACAAGTTCTAGATAAGCAATCTCACACCATGTGATGAGATCTCATTATACCAGAGATAAAGAAAATTCTAAGGACATAGTTCCTTGGGCCAAGTATAAAATTAATGAATATCCACCATGTAGCGTGTCCCTAACTCATTAATGTATGTTGGACTCACATAACACTTGGAAGCTTCAATGTGGTGCCACTTTCATAGGATGGTTATTTCATGGTATGCAAGAATTAGAGTCCTAGAGGCCCAAGATGAGGCCATGCATCAAAATATTGATGCTCTAAAGTAGTCATGGAACATTGAGCATATAAATAGGGACTAAAAATACTTGGGTGGATGATACATCACCACATGGTGAAATCTCGTTACATCAAATCCAAGGAAAAGTCAAAGGACATGGGTCCTTAGGCCAAGCAGCAAAGTAGTGACAAGTCACCACAGAATGTGGCCCTAATTCATGAAAACACAAAAACATCATGGAGAAATGGTAAGCATCCACTTGGCACGTATTTATTGAGGTAGATACATGAACTTCCATGAAATTTATTAATGCCCAAATTTGATAGCCATCTTGTGGATCTAATTAGATCTATACAACCAAGTTCAAGCTTGTCCTCTAGAAGCAAGAGGATAATGGGGTGAATAATTATAATTAAATAAATTAGTGTCATTTAATTATTAGTAGCATTCACCTTGATAACAATTTAATATCATAAAAGATATAAATTATTTGGAAGGGGTGTGGTCTCCAACCGTAAGATGTGGCCAACTGACAATCCTAAAAAGGATCCCAAAGACATTAAACTATGAAAAATTCAAGTGGAATTCAAAGAGAATGATATATTTCAATTTGATCACAATTATAATGGGACTTTAGTTAGTCTCAGGTGGACCCAACTAGTTGAGCTATCATAACCATGCATTTGTGGGCTAAGCTTAGGATTCATTAGATTGAGAGTCTATTTAATACCAACTCTTCATTATGTGAATGGACGGTTCATTTACATTTAGAGGCTAAAATAGAGGAACCAGATGATTTTTTACATTTTTCTTGTTGTTTTTTATTTCTTATTTAGTCTCTTTCCCTATGATCTATACTATTTTGAGGCATTTATGTATTTCCAGCTGGAAAGAGTGAATCCCAAACATTTTTTTATTTTATGAAATATATTTAAATTGAAAGGTTTTGACGATAATATTCATAATTTTCACATTCATATGATAATTTTTTCCCCCTTTATTCATATTAAATTTTTAATCAAACTTAAAAAACCATCTTTTTTTATGAGTATGTGAATATTGATTACATAGAAGAGTGGTTTCTTGGGATTTGTCTAATTGAATGAACTAGATTTATCTACATTGCATTATAGGATCATTTCTTTTTCCTGTGACTCTTCATCTTTTGATATTTTTGTATAACCTATTAGTTTAGTGTTAGAATAGGCTAATCATCAATTAGTGTTTACATGTTTCATCTAGATTTCATATTCATCACTTATCTCTTCTAAATCATTGCTGAATAAAGTATGTTTAATACAAGTAATCCTTACAAAGGAATTCATTGATAAATATGAAAGAGTTAAATATTTATTAGTATAAGTTTTATTTTGGATATCAGATCATGTTTTAAATAAGTCCCTTGTATGGAATAACTTACATCAATCAACTGAGGTATCCATTTCATCGTGATCTTGTGGACAAATATCTTGGGGAAGTTTCTATTGATCCTACTTCCTTTCAGGATAGGTGGGAGAGAAGGGGGAATTATTCATGATTTTTTCCTTTCCTCTCCTTTTCCTCCTATAATTAGTGTATTATGCCAAATGTACCACTAATATATTAGCACTAGAAAGAGGGTCTGAATGAATTATTATTTTGCATTCATGCTTTATTATGTTCAACAATTTGTAGGTTTTACTTAGATAGGAACATTGTAAATTTATAAAAATATAAGATTTGGTATAGGTTCAAAGTAAATTGAGGATGACTTTGAATTATTGTAACTCTCAAGACATAGGAAAACTAAGACTAAAAATTTGAATTCTAAGACCAAACAAATATAGTTAACCATTAGCTCTCTCACTAGTAGTGAACCTTACATCACCCCTTTTTCTCTCCTCAAAACTTGGTAATGGATAATCTTACCTAGTTAGAATGAGTTAATACTTGTTAAAATTCTGAGACTTTCCCATGACTTAACCAAAAATATTTATAAGTTATGCCAAAGGTATGTTCATGGTGGGGTCATAACAATAAAATAACACATATAAACCTTTAAGGATGCATTAATTAGAACTCAATATTATCATGAATATTTCACTTCCAATCTATTCCCTTACACTTTCTATGAGTTAGCATATGCTTCATATTTAGGTCTCCTAGATAGATCTATCACCTCTTGGGCTAACCTTGATACTATGTTCATTAACCACTTTAGGATACCAATAGACCTTGTCATACTCAATCATTATTTTTAAGATACTTATAGGTAACCCAAAAATCCCATGAGTATTTTCAATACTAGGTTTCATAAAATCTACAAAAGGTTTAAGGACCCTTACATGTAGACCAAGCTTCCTACTATACACCATACTTGAGGACCCTAGACCCCATGACTTCAATGTTCCTTAGGAGAACCCCAATGGATCTTACATATTTTTCCTTGGTATAAAATGAATTAATTGTTATTAAATATTATATGGAACCTCAAGGATATGGTGTTGGTCCCTTTCCACATTAGGACAACTTGGTGTCTACAACCAAATTCCTATTATCAACCAAGCTCTGATGCAAAACACCCCTCTAATGAATCTAATATAAAGATACATGTATTCAAGACTAAGTCTAGTCTATAATTTAATTCCCTTAAACCATTTTCCTAAGAATCATCCCTATGCTCCTCCAAATCATGTATTTTCATATCCTGTGAGTCAAAAAGTCATTCTAATTGTATGTAATAACATTTTTATCATCCCTAGTGTAAGTGGTTATGTTGATCCTAACAATAACCAATAAGCTATCCATTTTTTATGAATAATCATATGCCTTCTAGTAATGCCCATAGCACAATGCATCATGTTGTCCCTATTTTTTTAAATTCAACTGTAATAGTGGCTATCCCACGACCTTAAGTAGGAAGTAATCAAAGTTCCCTTATGAACCTTGAGGTAGTTAATTTACATCATATGATCTAGATATTGACCAATTATATGGATAACTTACATAGGTAGGTGCCTCAAAATATTGACCAAGCTATGAATAACCTACATTAGAATAGAAATTATAACTTTTCAAGGAATAATAGGAAGTAGAACATTATGCCTAATAATGGGAATGTGCCTAGTCCCCTTGATAACACAAATAAAAAAATAGTGCCTCCAATTCAATAAATATGGTAGACCTAACCTTACCCACATGGTATAGTCTAAAAAATATAGTAGACCATGTTGAGATAGATTGTGCTTAGTTTGTATTAGCCTCAAATATCTTTTAAAAGGAGATGGATAACCTTTAAATAATGCCTATACAAGACAATGGAAAACAAGTCCCAAGTGGAGGCAACCCGATCACTTCCATGGTCTTGAAGACCTATGAGCTTCCATTTGAAGTGATAATGAGGCTGAATACAACCTAAATGAGGTTCATGCTTTTAAATAGTTCCAAAGAGGGTATGACTATTAGTTGATAAGTAAGTTACAAATTCATTTAATTACCTCTATTACTATAAACAACATTTTGGTTCTACCTAATGAAAACTCAAGAAATAACCCTACTCTCCCCAAAGGACATATGGCCTCATATCAACCTAGGATTAGTGTTTCATCTCCCCAAGTTGATAAACTACTAGATCAAAATAAACTTAGATATAATATTTTTGAGGACCTTAAGAAAATTAAGGATAATGTAATAATGTTTGAGTTATTTTAGATGTCTAACCAAGAAGACTTATTACTAAAATAATCATCTGCCCCCAAGATAAATGAAGTTAATACCACCCTCGATGCTCATGTGGTTATCTATAAGGAGAAAATTAAATCTCCCCATTTTATGCTAATAATTAGGATTTTTATAAAAAAACTTACACAATTATTTGGTGGATTAAAATTCTTCATGTAATGTGATGTCTTATGCCATTTTTTATTAGCTTACATTGATACCTACCAAATCTACTAGAAAGGTAGTTCAGCTAGAAAAATCATAGGTCAAGGTAATTGGTGAAATCAACCACATTCATCTGTAATTGTATTATGGTCCTAAGATCTAATAGTTTATTGACATATAATTGGTGTATGTACCTGAGGCATATGGGATGCTTCTCATTTAAGATTGGTCTAGGACACTCAAAGGGTATATGGCCACTAATTTATCCCACATGTGGCTTCCATGGTGAGGCATTCCCAATTAGATAAAGATTGAGAGAGAGAAAGATGGGTCACATGATTATAGAGTATAATAAAACTAATGAGATCATGTACAAGGGTTTTTAATTAGGGTTATATGCACTTGAGAAAGAAGTGAAAGCTTATGAGACATTATCAATTAATGTGTTGACTATACAAGAAGAACCTAAATTTGAAGAATTAGATCAGTTGGATGAGGTGGATATACTATATGCATCAAAAGTAACTTCATTTTATGTTTTCTCCTTAATACATGATAATACCAAGCATTTTTATCTATGTGTGAATAAATGGTACAAAGGATTTGAGGTTGTATATGTTGTCATCTTGAATATTTTAGTACCTACATCTACTATCAAGGATAAAACTACAAGTTAATTGATAGCTATAAAAGAGATTGTGTCCACATTCAAATCTAGATAAGGTAATAAATGAGAAAACATAGATGTAGCACCTACCTTTTATATTCCATTATGCACAGCTAAAGATCACATATGGAGCCTAAAGTTTGATGGCTCTAAATCAAAGAGTGGGTGTGGTGCTCAGATAGAGATCATTAACCTAAGAGGGAATTCATATTTGGTATCCTTATAACTATATTTTTCATGCAGTAACAATGTGGTTAAGTATTAAGAATTATTGAATGGCCTCCAGTTCATGCTAATGAAGGAGGTGAAGAACCTAAAATTCCTTGGAGATTTAGAACTTATGGTCAAGTAAGATAAAATCCACTATGCTTGTGATGACAAACATGTTTATATATACTTCAATAGAGTGTGGAACTTGATTGAAGAATTCAATGCATTTAACATCTAGACATTACCCCAAAGGAATAATTATATGATATATGCATTGACAATAGTTATGAGTACCCTGGAACCCATTATTCTCTCCAACTTAAGGATATTTTTAGTAGAGTAGGTATTTACTCCTTATATTCAAGATAATGTTATAAATTTCCATGTCTTCAATGATGACTAGCATATCATCAACTTCATCACCAACATTGACATATTTGAGTCCTATATCATTGACGAGGATGAATGGAGGAGTTCAAACTAGACAACAAAGGGGTGATCAATGTAAAGACTAATAACATACCACTTAAAGACTAATAACATACCAAAAGGTATAGTATCATTGGAGAGGCTATTCAACATGGATTACCATGGTAAAGTGGATCGAACATCCCCTACCAAAGGTGTTCCCCATCATCTTTTCAATGTGAGCAATGTAGGTGAATCAGAAAAACTACTTTTAAGTACAACCTAAATGTATATTGAAAATCAAAGGATTTTGAAAGCCTTGAAAGACTTTATAGACACTATTTCATGTATATATGAGTATTTAAATGTATTTGACACCTCCATCCTTACACATATTGTTCCTCTAAAACCTGGTGTCAAACTATTACACCAGAGACAAAGGCCAATCATCCATTATTCAAACTTTTAATTTTCAAATAAGTGCAAGAACTAATTTATAAAAAGATCATCCATCATGTCATACATTCTACTTGGGTGTCCAATTTGGTACTAGTTCAAAATAAAAATGGAAAATATGACTTTATGTAGACTTTATAAATTTAAACAAAGTGTTAAAGGATAACTATCCACTACCTTCATTAGATGAAGTCATAAAAATAGTAAATGGATCTCAAATGATGTCATTCATGGATGGATATTTATGATATAATCAAGTGATGATAAGTTATGAGTAAATAATCAAGATAACATTCCTAACCAAATGGGGTGCATTCACATACAAGACAATGACATTCAACCTAATCAATGTGGGAACCACCTTCCAATGAGCCATAGACATTGAATTCAAGGACCTCATTTGAAAATTCATCCTCATCTACATGAAGGACCTAATTTTCTCTTCCAAGGATCGATCTGACCCTGGTAAGGACCTAAGCATGGTTTTCCAATAATGTAGAGAGCATGGTATTTTTTTGAACTTAGATAAATACATATTCAGGGTGTTTAAAGGAAATTTATTAGGCCACATCCTTAATAAACAAGTTATTTATATATATACAAAAAGAGTTAAATTAATTCTAAAAATTCCATTTCTTGGGAATAATAAAGAGCTAAAGTCATTATTTATCAAAATCAAATTTTTGAGGAAATTCATTTCAAGCTTCATCAAGATAATTCGACCACTGAACAAAATGATCAATAAGGATGTAAATATTGAATGGACACCTAAGGCACAAGTAGATTCTTTTTGATATAATAATTCCATTATTAACACATTAGTTCTCTTAAGTCTAGATTACATGTAGCTATTTTGTATCTACTCATTCACTTTCGAACATTCTAGTGCATCTGTCCTCACTTAGAGAAGAGAAGTTGGGTATGAGAGGCCTATTTCATTTATGAGATCCCCACTCAAAAAATCCAAACTTAGGAACTTGAACATAAATAAATAATATTTTTCCTTAATCAAAGATATCAAAAAGTTTAGACATTATATCTTGCATAACAAAGTGTTTTTTGTGAAGCCTAACCTAGTTGTCAAAGCAATGTTGAAGAAAAGTGATTTAGGTGAGTATTGTAAGAAGTGGATGACCATTATACAGAAGTTTTACCAAAAATTATATCCAATGAAAAATTTTTGAGGTCAATTCCTAATCAAAACCTTTATCAAAGTATATCCAAAGATTACCTACCAATGGTATACAATAAAAAGCATCACAACAATGATTAATACCAGGATGTAGTGTATTATTTTCTCAATAATGAATGTCCAAGTCACCTTAACTCCCCTTAGATAATATCATTATGCTTTAAAATTAGTAGCTTCATGATCAATTTAGGCATATTATATATAAATAACCATGAAGGCATATATCTAAGGTGCCTAAATAGAGAAGTAGATAGAATACAAAGTGATTTCATGGAAAATATGGGACTGACCATAATTTAGGGAGTGTTATAGCTCACCAAATACTTAGAGTAGGATATTATTCACAACATGTTTTCAAGGATACACATGCTCATGTAATAAGCTTCCATACTTGTCAAGTAGTTTTGCATAGATAACACACTCCAACCATGTGTTTACAATCAGTTATAGAGGCATGTCCTTTTACAAATTGGGCACTTGACTTTGTGGGAGCCATCAATGCCAATTTCTCCATTGGACATAATTTTATCCTCACTATAATTGATTATTATACATGTTATATTTAATCCAAATCATTCAATAATTACATAACTAAAGTGATGATCAACTTCCTTGGGGGAAACATTATCATCAAGTTTGTTATATCATTTATTCTGGTATGTGATAATGAACCTAATTTCTCCTCACAACTTAGCTAGTGGTCTTATGAAAATAAGGTAATCTTAAAATTTTCATCAATTATTATCCATAAGGTAATTGGTTAGTTGAGTTAATAAATAATATTTTTGTAGACATGATCAATAAGGTCTTGGAAAGGAAACCTAGGGACTGGCATAACATTTTAAAATTTACATTATGGTCTAACAAGACTAAGATTAAGTATTCTCTCGATACTTCCCCATATCATCTAGTGTATGGCTAAGACCCTATTTTAACCATCAACATCATAATCCCAACCTTATTTTTTTTTAAGATCAACTTAAGACTAATAACAAGATAGAGGTTCACCTCCTGAACTTAAGTTAGTTGGAATAAAAGTGTGATGTAGTCCTATTACACTTTGATAAGCATCAAGTAGTTGTCAAACATTGGTTTGAAAAATAAGACAAAGGTTCAAATAAGGTTCTTTGGGACAAGTCTCATGAAAATAAGGTTCAACATGGAAAATTTGATTCCCTTTAGCTAGGACCCTTTCAGATATCTAAAATATTGGATGAAAATGCTTTCCACCTAAGGCATCTAACTGGTGAGGATGTTCCAGTTCCTATTAATGGATATTTCTTCAAGCACTAATTTCAAGATTAAACTAGCTTTGGGTGATCTTGTAAATAATTCCCTTTTACTTTCTTTTTTTCCCTTCCTTTCTTATTTTCTTACTTTTTCATTGTTGGTGTGTGTTTTTCTATTTTTATTATTTTTTCATTGTTAGTCTATATTCATTTTTGTTTATTTTTGGTCTAGACTATCTATTTTTCATGTGGTTCCATCTATCAATGAAGTAATGAATAATGAAAGGCCTCAAGTTAAGTGCCACAAATTACATCTTAGTGTGTAATTAATATGATTAGTTTTTGGCATTAGATTTAGTATTCAATTTAGTTACAAAATATTTAGCTTTTTGTGTGTTATGAATTAATTTTTCTTTTGGTAAGTATTGGGATGGATTATTTAACCATTGAATATGTTCTCTTAAAAACTTTTCACAAAATGCACATTAATTATCACTAAATTTACTTTGGTCACACTTTTGTAGCTAAGTTCTGAGAGTAAAAAATCTATAATTCTAATTTTCTTTTACCATGGTGGTACCCAACCCAAGATTGAGATTCTCAAGAAATCCAAAAATAAAATAAAATAAAATAAAAATCTATTATTTAAAAAACTCAATGTTTGGGTGATTCAAGCAACCTCTACTGGGGCTATGGATGCCTGGTTGGTAGTAGAATAAGACTTTGTGTAGGACCATAGGAAAATATATTAGGGATATATATTCCTAGCTTGTAGTGGATCAATATCCATGTATTAGTTCCAAAGTATAATTTTTTAGCTTGATGATCTTAACTGTAGCACCTAGTCCTTGTAAATTTTAGGAAAAAAATGAATACACTAAAACACACAGGTCAATGAGATTATTTGATTTGGATTCTATAGTTTTTCCTTGGTTATTTTTACATTAGTTGTTTTGTGTTTCAATTATTAATCTAAGCCAAATATTTTGGGTTATAGGTAGTTTTTTGTGTTTTAAAATACTCAAGAGTATTTTCTAGTAGAGTCACCATTTATTTTTGTTTACACAACATGCCCTAATTTATTCATAAAAATCATGGGAACTCTTTTTTCTTAATGGTATGGTATTTTACAATATATAGTTTATGCCTTGGGATTTTTTGACCTGTTATAAATATTTTAAAGGATCTTTACGATGTTTTAATCTAGACTATAATCTAGTGTTGTTATTCTAACCAAGTCTAGACTTGAATTTTCATTATGTGCACTTCTAATTGAATAGAGAACTCCATTGATCTTATCATATTAATTTTCCTAAATATAATAATTATTGGTATATTCTAAATCATGTTTTGAGGTGCTCTAAAGTTTCCCTTCTAGACCATTTCACCTTAGGTTAATGTGAATTTCCTAATTATCATAGAACCCTCCACTCTTTTCCTTATCAATTTGGTCCAATTTTGCTTCAGTTTGAGCTAAGTAGACTAAGGGTTTATATTGATTCATTTTTTAGACTTAGTCATTTCATTTATATTGTACTAAATTATATATATATATATATATATATATATATATAAAGGGACTATTTTATTTGGTGATTTTATCTCTATTTAATCCCATTTCTACTTTTGTCCAGTTAAAAATAAATAATCATTTACATTACCTCATACCCTAACTTACTCATTTTATCTAAAATGAAATAATTGACTATAGTTTTAATCAAATGGTTATTTTTTATCTTATTCTACCTACCTTTACTTTCATTTTTATTCTTATACTTAGCCATTTTCAATAATTTTCAAATTTGAAGGCTAATGGCTAATTTTGATTTTTGCAGGCCCCAGCTAAACATGGAGATGCCACTTATCACCATCTCACTCTAAAAAAATTTAAGACTTAATCTATTTATAAGAGCCCAAACCTTCTAGATGTTAGGGATGATGACACCTATCATCATCCTACTTTTTTACTTCCTTAGGATACTTTTATCATTAAGCCTTACCCCCAAGATCCTAGGTAAGTGAGATCATGCCACATGGTGGGATATAATTTCTCCAAGACCCTGGGTGGTTAGTGGAATTTGGGATAGCAATAAGGTCCATGGTAAGAGATATGATGACATGTGTCATAATATAACCTCCTTACATCCTTGAGTGATCCATGTGCATCAAACAGACTACCAATCTCCTAGATAATTAGGATGCTGCCACTTGTCATGATCTCAAGGCCCAATTATAGTTAGTACCTCTTAGCTTTCAAGCCAAGGTTTGAAACCTCCTAGCTGAGTGAGATCATTCCATGTGGCATGGTCTTATTGTAGCTCAGCTATAATATGGTTGGCATATGGTGAATCCTTGATTGAGCCTTGTATGAGTGTAGAGACATCATTTAGCATGAATGTGCCAAATGGAATATACATTAGCATACATGTTAGTAATTCATGAGCTTAAATTTGATTATTATTCAACCTTTCAAAAACTAAGTATGAACTTAATTGGATTTTGATCTTAGCAGTTGGACCATTTTATTTATTAAATTTATCTTGGATGGTTCATTTTTGTTTTGGATAATGTTTTTACTACTTTATAATAAGGACTTAGTCAATTTTTACTATATAATGGCCTAAAGTAGATTCATCTAAAAGGGGCCTTTATTTTTGCTTTTACTTAGTCATTTTTATTTAAAATTTTGAATTTTAATAGCTACCTTCTTTTTGTAGGCTTTTAAGACCCAGATGCATAGGATGTAACCATGTGGTGAGATCTAGTATCCCTTCATCCTTAGGTAGTATGTATATGATTCACTCTCTATCTAGGTTTTAGGTGAATGGGATGTTTCCACATGGAAATATCTCACTTCATTGCAGCCCTAAGATGTCAATATAGTTGATGCATGCATGAGATTGAGTGGGTAAGTAGGATGATGTCATGTGGCATGATCTCACTTCCTCACAACCCCAATATGGTCAAGATAAATGGGATTCATAGAA
>JARHVA010005483.1:1027500-1193145 GCA_037957365.1 Torreya grandis
CTTTTAGTTTGGTCCCTAAAATCTCCTAAAATTCAAAGTTTAGATAACATAAACATTTTCTAAGAGATCCACCTTCCTCAAATAGGCATTCCATCCTTCTTGTAACCCAATCAAAAGATGATGTGTATGTTATTTCCTTGGATTGACCAAACACTTATGCCTACCAACCTATGCCTTATTAATGATGATATATTTTCTAGTCCATAATGGTGCATGGAGGATCTAGCAGAGTCATAAGATTTATATTGACCATATTTGACCCTATAGGTAAAATTAGGGCCCCTTATAGGTAAAAACTTGGCTTATATATGTTTTATTTGGTCTAATATATTTTCATGGGGTGTATTATATGTTATTTGATGTCATTTAATGTCATCCTAGCCTTGGTATTAATCATATTAGTCAATTTATCATTTTGAGTCATTTAAAAGGATTTTTTGGGCCATAAATGCAAGTGGCATGATTCCTAATATGTCTATGTGTCCTATTTTCCTTAAAATAATCCAATAATTCATATTAAATATAAGTAATGTTAGTTCAATCATAATCTTGGAGGTTATCTAACTTAAATTCTAGAAACTAACTCAAAAAGGTGAGTTTGTCACTTGTATAGCCCTTGGGGAAGTATGCCATGTGGGGTAAGGTCATGAAATACCTATTCATATTCCTAAAACTCAAATAAATTCTTTAAATTCTTTGAAAGTAAAATTTTTGATTGAAAACTATTCTTCTCCTTCTTTGTCTTTTTAGACATATAAAAATGACTAGCAGGTTTGTGCTTAGTAGAAACAATTGAAGAGGTTTCAAGAAAAATGAATTTGGGAGGTAAAGATACACTAAAATAAATTATTTCAAATAAAAAATATTTTGAATAATGGTATATTTTTCTTTATTAACCATCCTCATAAAGTTGACTATGTTTTTCTACTTGTTATTTCATTTACCCTATAAGTTTTGCTCCATTTGGGTAAGTACATACAAACCAGCTACTGAGGTTGATTCCAAATGATTTTGGATTCCTCATCTAATTCTCTCCATTATTTTTTATCATTTAAAGGTTTTTTTATAAGATAATCATCTTAAGTTGTAGGAGGGAGCACTTTTCTCTATAATAGGCATGTTTTCACCATTCTCAAGATTCTCATGCCTTTATGGTGTCTTTAAGGGGATATGTTCATTTAATTTTTATGTTTCAAATTCTATTAGTATTAAATTTACCATTAAATTCCATTCTTTTTTGCAATTCTCATGATTGACAGTCATGAATACCATACATTCACTTCTTCACCAATTTTCACTTGTTGTCATGATTAAATCACGTATAATGGAGGTCTGTAATGTATTCATTGAGTTATAGGTATGGTTTCAAGGTGTTAATCATGATATTAAGTAATAAAAAAAAAAAAATTACATTTTAAGTAATATGTAAGGGGACCGTTGTAGTCATACATAATAGTTTTATATAGTCCACCATTAGAAAGTGCATCTACAGGAGCTTCTGTTGGGGTCATGTTGAAGCTGAGAGATTGGGAAATGTGTCAATATTTCAATATTTGTAATGATAATTTTAATAATTGATGATGGAATATTATGTGTTCAAAAATATAAGTACCTTTTATATGGTCCAATATACTTTACTTCCTATATGTGAGAATGTTCATCTACAGGTATACCACAGAGCTTTGAGAGTTCTTGTGTGGGGATTTAAAACATGGAAGAATCCTTATTTTTGATTATATTATGTAAATTGAACATTGTATAATTTTTTGAGGTGAAAATGGGTAAAAATGAGATTGAAGCTACTTTGAAAGAAACAAATATTGAGTATAAGGACATTTTCCCTAAACTGAACAAATAGAGGCCCAAGGCTATTTTGGCAGAGCCATATGCCATGGTTTTAATGATTTTGATGCATCATATTATGTTTGTTTTAAATACCCTACATATGTATATAAATTTAAAAGAGATATAATACATATGACAAAGGGATAATGGTTTATAGACATCCAAAATACACACTTTTATGCACTGAAATATGATAGTTTCATCTATAAGTTTTGGATCTGAAGTGATCTTTTCAACATAGGATATATTATGAGACCTTACCACCATATTAGAAGTGGTTTTAAATGGTGAAGGGAACTCTCATGACCTAAAGGTATTTTAAATAATTTGTACCATGTGTTTTTTTCCCAAATAATACTATAGGTGTCTGTATAAATAGACTAAATACTCACCTACAATAGGGTATGTAGATAGTGGCTTATGCATGGTAGATTTGTGATGTTTTAGCTTATTAATTATGGATGAAATTATGAGAAAAGGACAATTAAATTTAAATATTTAAGGATAATCCTAAAGCATCATATCAAAATTCTAATTAGATAAATATACACTTATAAGAAGCTGACAAGTAGGGTATCATAGTTCGAAAAGAGTTTTCATTTTGTGAGCTTAAGGTGTAGGTAAAAGATATAGGGAGAGTTATAATGATGAATAAATACTATTAAAACTTTTGTTATTTTAATGATGAACTCATAATATTTTAATGTTTGAAACAAGCATATATAAACCTCTTAAAACCCCTTGTATGAAACCTACAACCAAGTGTTACCTATTACAGGTAGTGATTGAAAGGGGTATATCTAGGTGTTGGAAAAGCATGAGGTGAAAAAAATTATCAAATAAAACACAAAAACTAACCTAATGGAATTATATTAGGTTGTAAACTTTGTCTCTAAGGTCAAACCACACATGATCACCTACAGGTGCAACCTATTGGAGTAAAACATAGTCATGATAGAACTCAATCTTGAGAAGTTTAATGTATGGAAAGGTATATGGAATATTAGAGTGGTAAGAGAGAATTAAAAAACATAAATAATAGTAAATTATGTATCATATAAATACCATGATGGAAAAAAATCAAAGAAAGGGCTCCAATCAAGCACACATAGTCCACTTGGGAAAGGCTTATACATAGTCTACCTTTAACAAGCTTATCTTGAGGTTTTGTTGAAGTTGGATAGTCTAGGATTAATACAAAGGGATAAAATTTTGTGGATAGAATATTTTACACTTAAATAATCTTATAAAATGTTTAATTTGTTTGAAAAAATAGGGGAAGTACCCTCTATTTTTTTTAGATAGAGGGTACTTTCCCTTATACACAAACCCTACAATTTTGGAAAAGGGACTGGCCAAGTAAGTTAGAGGCTGGTCAGACATAGAAATAAACTTTGGATATTAAAAAAAATATATATAAAATAATGGATAATCAATCACATAATTAATAATCTCAAAAAAATGTCCTAGAACTCCAAAGTTGCAGTCAGCCTATTCGTCAGGGTTTTGGCCTACAATCCAAATAAGCGGTCACTTTAATTTTTATAACTAAGTGAGATTTACAACTTATTTGATGATGTTTTTAGGGTCATAAAATATATTTATGAGCTATTTAAATGTAGGGAACCCATTGAAAAGTTCATTTTGAGATTTAAAGTGTAGGAAGGCATATTGGACATAGTTTAAGCCTAATATCCAAATGAGGGTCATTCAAACTTATAACATGAGATATGATTTCCAACCCATTTTTATATGTTTTTGAGGTCATATAATATATTTTAAATCTATTTAGTTTAAAATTAAATCACAAGGAAGCCATTCTTGGCCAAAAAAATCCATCTAAGGCATGTGCAAAGCAAGGGAATAACTCAATAGGCTAAGTTGAAGTGATCATATCTTCTTAGAGTATTTAAATAGATGTCAAAGGATTTTGGGGAAGTTATTAAGTTCCATAAAATTCAAATTATCATAATTATTTTTAAAATTTAATTTCATAACTTTATGAACAAACCTTAAGAACAAAAATAGGCCTAAACCCTCCAAAACCCTCGCTAGTGACCAATTTGTGGAAATAGAGTTGGGAAGCTACTCTAATGGATTATTATTATTATTATTATTATTATTATTATTATTATTTAAAATTTAAATATAATCCTTCAAGATAATCCCCATTCTTTTGGACTTTATGGAATTATGCAAACAAGGTACACAATAGGGTAATTTTGACTATTTTATGAGTTTTGTAGCCTAAAAGAGGTTTCAAAATACAAAATAAATTTTGTGGGGAATATTATGGCATATAATGACTCCATATTTACATTTAATTCTTCAAAAAAACTCTTAATTTTCAAAACTAGATGCTTCATCTTAGTCAGTCAAAACTGGCATAGTGAACAAGCTAGTGACAAGGGTAGAAAACTTCAAGTGAGCTCATTTTAAGGTTTTATTTATGCCTCTAAGGAAATTTAGAGTCTTTAAATGTGTCATCCACTCCATCTCATGTATTTTCATGGAAAAATGATAACTTTTTCTAGGCCAAGTGTGTAGGGTGCATGAAGGAAGAGTTTTTTGGACTACAGATGATGATGGTTCAGTCCTAGATGATTCTAGATGACCAAGGCCAAAAAAAATTCATGGATATGAATGTATGATATCATTCCCATTCATTAAAATAATAAAACCTATCCCTAATATTTTTTTTGTTAAAACAAGTCCAAATCATAAAGGTAGTTTTTTTTAGCTAGAACGAGGAGTTTCATGCCACTATTCATGAGTTTTATGACTTAAATGGACACTTATGCTTCTTTAAATTACATGGTTCATCCCAAATACTCTTATATTTCATAAGTAACTCCTTTATCAACTTTAAAAGTGACCTTGTGACCCTTGGACTTCTCTTTTCTCCTTTCTCTCTCTCTCTCTCAAATTCTCTAATAACTACCCATTTTGGCCATTATAACGTATGTTCCACTTAGGTATGGTGAATCCATGTTCATTTTAATACCATTTGATCAATAATACTACTGATTTTTACCTCTTCCATGACTATTTTTAGTGTGTTAATTTGGATTATTTGATCTTACATAAGTGATAACTTTTGTTTTCTTATCATGGTTATCTCATTCTTTCATCTATTTATAGTTGGAAAGTTTCTTTTTTTAGGGCATGTGAAGTGTTCTAGGATTTTTATAGGTTAAGTGAGTCAATATATTCTCTAGTGATATTCAAGGCTTCTTTTCTAGTCCTCCTAACCTAAACATTCATCCACAACCTCATAATGTAACATTGATGTGAGAAGATGCTGATTATAGAAGTGTATGTTTGCTTAGTATCTTGGTTTCACGTGTAACATGAAACTAGTTAGAAGTCATAATTAAGTTTGATGTATCACCTCAATTATGATAGTTTAATTTTAATTTTCTCTCTCCCTTTCCCCCCCAAAGTTTAGGTGTAGTTGTGATCCAAAGTGGTACATCAAGGGAGCTATCCCAACCTAAAGATTCACCTCATCGTTAGGATACCCACAAGCCTAGAGGTGTTTCTGTTGTCCCACCTAGATGAAGAGAGATTATACATATCCTAAAAGGGTGAAAATCCAAGTGATAATAGTTTTTGGCATGCCTGATGGGATTCTTAATCTTAAAGGTTGAAAGATTTTTGGTATTGTCTTTCAACAATCAACCTTTAAAGGCATTTATCCAAACATCAATGGAGACTCTAAAGTTATATCAGATGGTCAAGTAGCCTATGTTATCCTTTAAAGATTATTGTTAACATTTTTATTTATGTTATTTCTTTCAATGAGGTTTCATGGTTAATTTTGGTGTTGAGTTTTACTTTACACAAGTTGGTGAAGTATTTCTAGCTTATGACATTCCTAATCAGCCTTTGTATGATTCTTACTAGCCTTGGTGTGATTATTAATAAAAATTTTATGACCATTTATATCCTTTTCATGATCCTTATTACTCCTATAGCCAACCTCCTCAATATTTATGTTCTCCTAGTCAACCTAGCCACTTCTCAACTCAATCCATTTCTACCTTCAAGTAAACTCTTTTCGGGTATGATAAGTATATGTAAGATATTGATACACTAACGGGGCATGGTTGAGATGTTCCTAGTCATTTCATTTATCAGGTGAGAAATTCATTAGATCCATTAAAAAGAGAGTGGACACCTATTGATAGAGACAATTGGAAAAGGCTCACAAGTGAGATGCTAGATGTAAGTGGATTAGTTTCTTACTTAGAGGATAGGCTAAGAATTCATGAAATGAAAGCTAAAAAAACCTATAATAATTCATTCCCACTTCCAAAAAATTTATGTCAGTCCTACATGGTTCCCACTCATGATTCCAATCAAGCTTATCAAAGTCATCCTTTTCTCAATCAGTTGGAAGAGAGAGTCGAAAAGATAAACCTTATTTTTGAAGCTAATATTGATAGGTAGATTGATTTGGATAATATTCTTATGTATTATTCTATGTCATCATCAAAATAAGTGGAATATAATCCCTCATTTCCCTCTTCAATTAGATCCCCACCTCAAGAAGTGATTTATAGATATGAGATTCTAAGTTGGAGGCAAGGTGGAGAATCTAAACCCAAGGAGATTCCAATTTGTTTGAGTATTTAATTCACTCCTAAAAGTACATCACTACCTAAAAAAGAGACTTCTAATCCTATCGTCCTAAGCTAGAAAAAGATAGTAGATTCATGGGGAAAGAAAGAGGATAAAGGCCTTGATAAATAATGTGAAGTTGTGAAAGAACTTGATCCTATGCAAGTCCCTCCCACTCTTCCTCAAGAAGATTCTAGTATTATATGTCAACCATATTGTACTATTCATCCTCATGAAGATTCCTATGAACTTCAAGAAAGACTTTTTCAAGAGAACCTAGCCAAGGAAATTGAATAGTTAGAGTCAGGGATGAAATTGTTGAGTCAAGGTGTGATGGAAGGTTTAGACCCAAAAGAAGATCATATGCCTAAACACACCCCATATATCCTCCCTCAAGATAATCCTAAAGATAAATCATATGTCAATGAATTAATTGTATAATGGAAGGAATAAAACCAAGCTAGTTTATCCCAAGGTGTTCCTCGCCTTCCTTAAGAGCTTCCAAAAGAATCCCCTACACTTCACTCTCAAATTGATTTTGAGTTATATGTGCCACCTCCACCAACTAACTCATCTTTTCCTCACCCCATCACCTTTTAATTTGATGGACCTATGGCATGGGAACCTAAATAAGATTAGTTGGTTGAAAAAAAATTGGAACTCTTGCTTCAATAAAGTCTACCTCTTTAGCAACCTCAATGGGCTAGGTTACATGATTTCAAGATGCCTAGTCTTGACGTCACCATGAAGGAGAAGGAGATGGAGGATCTTGAATTGCTTGAATAATAATAGATCTGATAAAAAAACTGTGGATAATCATATAAAGTATGAATATGAATGTGCTATTATAAATGGAGGATAATTTCAAATCTTTCTCAAAGAGGTTGCAGTCCTAAAAAACTCTCTTAAGACCAATGTATAAGATGTTCTTGAAGATGACCCAATACCTCATCCTAATCTTGAATCACCATTAATTGAATTATATCTTTAAGAACACAAACTTGATGACCTAATACATCAAGAAGATAAGATTGAAGAGGTAGTGGTTCTAGAGGATAAAGATGATTGGTAGATACAAATGGAATTCTTTAAAGGGATTGAAGCATTTTGCCAAGTTGAAGATCAAGTATATGACAAGGTGAAGAAAGAGTATTCCATGGAGGAAAATATACAAGATTGGTTAGAATATTCAAATCTCCTTGATGAGCTAGAAGAACTTGTATCTGAGAAGAAACCCAATCCTATTGACAACACTAGAGAAAGCAAGAAGGTATGCCCCTATGGACCACCATTAGAGGTTGTAATTGAGGATCCATATGAGGAGGTTTAATTTTTTTGGATGAAAGAACAATTCATTTCCATATTTAAATTTTTTGGATCTACTTGGTTCTTAATGAACATCATGCTAATGAAGTTGGCAAACATCATGGAAAAGTTGGAGGCATTAATTCTAAAGGACAAAAGGCTACATGTCTAATTAAATATTTCATGTCATGAATAAAGAAGAGTTTAAAAATTCATATTTAATCTAGGATTTTGTTTTCATCTTAGTTTAGTTAGATTTTTTATTTAGTTTGTTTTGTTTGGTGTGTGTGTTCCATAAGAGATCATGGAGCACATGTGTATTTGCTTTTGCTTTGTGTGTGTCTTTTGCTTTATGTAGTTGAGGTAGTCATTGGTTTTGTATTGATAAAATCTTGTGGTAAAATATATATTATGTGTTTTATACTTTATATTACTCCCTAATCCCAATGTAATGATAAGACTACTAGTCTAGTTAGTATAACAAGCATATTACCCTTATGAGTCACCAAATTTGCTGATCAAATTTGACACTGTAGGTCAGATCAGGGCCCCTTATAGGTAAAAAATTGGAAATTTATATGTTTTTATGGGGTATAATATATTTTAATGTGGTGTATTATATGTTATTTGATGTCATTTTATGTCACCCTAGCCTTGGTCTTAGTCTTTTTAGTTAATTTTTCACTTTGAGTCATTTAGGAGGCTTTTAGGGGTCATAAATGCAAGTGGCATAGTTCCTAAGGTGTTTATGTGTCATATTTTTATTTAAATAATAAAATAGGTCAGATTACCTATTATTAATGTTAGTTAAATTATAATCTTTATGTTACCAAATTGAAATTCAAGAAACTAATTTAAAAAGGTGAGTTTGGCACTTATATGGCCCATGGGGAAGTGTTCCACATGGGGTAAGGTAATGTAACACATATTAATATTAATAAAACTAATATTAATGATTTAAAATCTATAAAATTTCTATTTTTGATCCAAAACCATTATACTCCTGCTTTGCCTTTCTAGACATATAAAAGTGACCAACAAGTTTATGCTTGGTATGAACAACTAAAGAAGTTTCAAGACAAAATAATTGGGGAGGTGAAATTAAACTCATATAACTTAATTTCCATAAAAATATTTTAAATAATTTTGGTGTGTGATTTATTAACCATCCTCATGAAGTTGACTATATTTTTTTGCTTGTTATTTCATGCACCCTATAGGTTTTGATCCATTTTGGTCAAGTTCATACAAACCAATTGTTAAGGTTGATTAAATTTTTTGTTATATTCATTATATAATTATATCCATGTTTTTTTATCAGTTAAATCCATTTTTATATGCTAATAATCTTATGTTGCATGAGGGAGTACTTTTCTATACAATAGACATGTTTTCACCATTCTCAATAATTTCATGCCTTGATGGTGAATTTAAGGGGTTATGTTAGTTTAATTTGCATGATTAAAATGATCTTATTATTCCATTTTCCTTTAAATTTTATTCTTCAAATAAAATCCCATGAGTTACGGTCATGAATACCATACAGTCAATTATTCACCTATTTTCACTTGCTACCATGTTTGAATCATGTATAATGGAGGTATGTAAAGCATTAATTGATATTTAAGTATGGTTTCAAGGTTTTAATCATGATATTAAAAAATAAAAAACATTTTTGACATTCTAAAGAATGTAGAAGGGGATTGTTTCAATCATACACAATAGTATCATACAGTCCACCATTAGAAAGTACATCTATAGGAGCTTCTATTGACATCATGTTGAAGGTGAGAGATTTGGAAATGTGTCAATATTTAAAGATTTATAATGAAAATTTTTAATACTTGATGAGGTCATATGAGGTGTTCAAAAATATAAGTACCTTGTCTATGGTCGAATCTACTTTACTACCTATGTGTGAGAATGTTCATCTACAGGTGTACCACAGAGCTTTGAGAGTTCTTGTGTGGGGATTTGAAACATGTAAGAATCCTTATTTTGGATTATAATATGTATATTGACCATTTTAGACTTTTTTTAGGTGTCAATGGGTCAAAATGAAATGTAATCTACTTTAAAAGAAATAAAGACTGAGTATGGTGACATTTTCCCTAAACTAAGCAAATAAAGGCCTAAGGCTATTTTGGTAGAGCCATATGGAAAGGTTGTTAATGATTATGATGCATATTATTGTGTTTTGTTTTTAATACCTTACATAGGTATATCACTTTATAATATATATAAGACATATGATAAAGGGATAATGGTTGTTAAACAACCTAAAGATACACCTTTATGTACTGAAATATGACAGTTTCTTCTACAGGTTTGGCTCCTAAGAGATATTTTCAACAGAGGATGTAGTATGAGACATTAAAACCATTTTATAAGTGGTTTTAAATTGTGATTTGAACTCTAATGACATAAATTTCTTTCAAATAAGTGGTACCCTATGTTCTCTACCCCAAATACACTTAAGGTGTCCATACAAATAGACTATATACTCACCTACAATAGGGTATGCAGATAATGGCTTATACATGGTAGCTATGTGATGTTTTATCCTATTCATGGTGAATGAAAGTATGTGAAAAGTCTAGGTAAATTTAAATATTTAATTATAATCTTCAAACATCGTAACCAAAGTCTAAGTAGATAAATATACACCTATAAGAAGTTAAAAAGTAGGGTATCATTGTGAGGAAAGAGTTTTTAGTTTGTGAGCTTAAGGTATAGGTAAAAGATATAGGGAGAGTTAGAATGATGAATAAATCATATGAAAACTTTAATAAGAGTAATTATGACCTCATAATATTTTGTATGTGTTAAATAAGATTATATAAACCTCTTAAAACCCCCTATATGTAACCTATAGCCAACTGTTGCCTATTATAGGCAGTGATCTAAAGGGATATGTCTAGGTGTTGCAAAATCATGAGGTGAAATAAACGATCCAATAAAACACCAAAATAAACCTAAGGGAAGTATAAAAGGTTGTAAACTTTGTGTCCAAGGTAAAACCACACATGATCACCTATAGGTGGAACATATTGGAGCAAAACATAGTCATGATAGAACTCAGTCTTGAGAAGTTCAATGTATGGAAAGGTATATGGAAGATTGGAGTGGTAAGGGATAATGAGAAAACCTACCTCATAGTCAATGTTTTATCATAGAACTATAATTATGGAAAATAAGGATATAGAGGGTTCTAATCAATCACACACCATCCACTTGGGAAAGGTTTACACACAATTTGGCTTTAACAAGCTTGTCTTGAGGTTTTTTTGAGGTTAGAGGGTCTGAGATTAAGAAAAAGGGATAAAATTTTGTGGAGATAATCCTTTACACTTATATAATCTTATACAATGGTTAATTAGTTTTAAAAAATAGGGGAAGTACCCTATTTTTTATCTCAAATAGAGGTGCACTTTTCCTTGTACACAAACCCTACAATTTTGGAAAAGGGAATAGCCAAGTAAGTTACAGCTATTCAGACATGCAAATAAGGTTTTTAAATTTTAAACACATCTATAAAAAAATGGAAAATAAATAAAATAATAAATAATATCAGCCAAATGTCATGTAACTCTAAGGTTGTAGTCAACCTATTAGTCAGTGTTTTGGCCTACAATCCAAACAAGAGGTCACATTCATTTTTAAATCTAAGTGAGCTTTCCAACTAACTGTATCATGTTTTTAGGGTCATATAGGATATTTAAGATCTATTGTAATTCAATGAAGACATCAAAAAGGTCATTTTTAGCTTTAGAGTGTAGGTAGGCCTATTGGACATGGTTTAGGCCTAGTATACAAATGAGGGTCATTCTCACTTCTAGCATGAAATATGCTTAATAATCCATTTAGATATGTTTTTTAGGTAATATAATATATTTTAAATTTATTCATATTCAAAGGAAACCACAAGGAAGCCATTTTTTCCCAAAAGGTAGTATTAGGCTTGTGTAAAGCAAGGGAAGAGCTTGATATGCTAAGTTGAAGTGCTCATATCTTCTTGGAGAAATTTAATGGAGGAAAAATAAGTTTTCAAAAGTTACTAGCGGTCATAAATATTAAACTAGTGTAACTTTTATACAATTTCAATGTCATAACTGTATGAACAAACCTTAAGATCAAAAATAGGCCTAGACCCTCCAAAACCCTTGCTAGTGACTAGTTTGTGGAAATGGATTTGGAAAGCTCCTCAAATGGAATATTTTTATTATGATTATTATTGAAACTTTTAGGAGACATTTATGATACTCCCCATGATTTTTAACTATATAGAATTGTACAAATAGGGTACAAAATAGGGTACTTTTGACTATTTTGTGTGTTTTTTAGGCTATATGAGGTTTCAAGATATGTAATCAAGTTTGGGGAGAATATTATGACTTTTAATAACTAATTATGGAAATTTAATTCTTAAAAAAAACTTTCAAGTGTCCAAACTAGATACTTCATCTTAGTTAGTCAAAATTGGCATAGTGGACAAGCTAGTGAGAAGGATGGAAAACTTCAAGTGAGCTAATTTAAGGTGTGATTGATGCCTATAAGGAAATTGAATGTATTTAAATGTTTAATTAAATAAATACCATTTATTTTAATGGAAATATAATTCTTTTTTGGAGGCCAAGTGTGTAAGGTGTAGAAGGAAGAGTTTTTTGGACTGTAGATGATAATGGCCCATTCCTAGATGATTTCAGATGACCAAGCCTACAACCAATGCATGTACAGGAATGTATGATATACTTCCCATTAATTATAATCATCATACCTATACCTAACTATTTTTTGGATGTTTAAATAGGTCCAAATCATGATGGCAATTTTTTGAGATAAAATGAAGAGTTTCGTGCCACGTTTCATGAGTTTATGACTTAGATGGACACTTGTGCTTCCAAAAATTTCATGGTTAATCCCATATCATATTTTCATGAATAATTAAATCATTTTATCAGATTTAAATTTTTCTTTGTGATTCTTTTAATTATATTTTTTCCTCTCTCTCAAGTTTTATAAGAACTAGCCATTTTGGCCATTGTAACTTATGCTCCACCTATGTATGGTAAATCCCTCCTCATTTTCATGCCATTTGATCAATAATAATACTAATTTTTCCCTCTTCCATGAATATTTTCATTGTTTTTATTTGGAATTTTTGATCTTGCATAAGTGATAACTCTTGTTTTCCTTTAGATGGTTATCTCATTCTTTCATCTATTTGTAGTTGAAAAGTTTCTTCTTGTAGGGCATGTGATCTGTTATAAGATATGTCAAGGTTTATTGATTCAGTATATTCACTAGTGTCATACAAGGCCTCTTTTTTAGTAATCCTATCCTAAACACTCATCCATAACCTCATAATGTAACATTGATGTGAGAAGATGTAGATTGGAGAAGTGTATGTTTGGTTATTCTCTTAGTTTCATGTGTAACATGTAGCTAGTTGGTAGTCATCATTCAATTTAGTTTATCACCTCCCTTATGATAGTTTTATTTTAGTTGTATCTCTCCCTCCCCGCCCCCCCCCCCCCCCCCCCCCCCCCCCCCCCCCAAATTTTAGGTGTAGTTGTGATCTAAAGTGGTACGTCATGGTAGATATCCCTACCTAGAGATTCACCTCATCCTTAGGCTACCCACAAACCTAAAGGTGTTTCCATTGTCCCACTTGGATGAGGAGAGCTTATACATCTCCTCAAAGGGTACAAATCCAAGTGATAATAGTTTATTATAAGATAATATTACTCATTATGTAGGGCTCAAGGTAAGGGCAATTAATGGAAAAGTCTATAATTTTGAAGAAAGTCAATATAGATGTTGTCTACTTTGTCTTCATGTATTGAATATGACCAGCCAAAGGTGATTATACCAAACCAAAAGTGATTATCATCCATTTATACATGTCAATACTAAGGAAGATGTGTAATATAATACAATACATTTAATAAGGATCAAGCAAGGTTTAGGACAATATTTGGGTTAGAGGTGGGATCACATATGATGAAGAAATGCCTGACATAGTCTATTTACCTTTATTGAAAATGGCATATTCTTGCACACTTATTGCACCCATGAATCCATTATCTTAATAGATGAGTCTTATAATCATAACATGCTAGATCATTTAGTTCAATAAACATAATTATCTTACCAAGTAATTCATAAGGTCCTGAAGTGATATTCATGTAGTACTTAATGCATGTATAACTCCAATTTGAACATAAGGTAACAATTTAAGCATTGCTTAGCTAATTCTTACCATTTACATGGTTTTCCCACCTTTCCATCAACATCACCAATAGAGTATCATCATTGATTTGCATTATCACCTTCTTTTATCATGAGGGGCCTTATATTATTTACCCCTTAAAAAGGGAATCATCTTCAATGTAGGGATACTTTATTCCTCCAATAAGGTTTCTAAATACATTTGTCTATTGAAACATCATACTGAATTATCCATGTTCCACCCCAAGTAGGCCAAAATGTTAGTTATTTGATACATCCCAATGAACATCCTCAAACATGGAGATCAAAAACTACATGGAACCAATCATATTGTTCCTTTTTTACTTCTAAAAACCCTTTGATTTTATTAAAAGTTTATATATCTTGGATCATTAATCCTTTTTATACCAATTTTTTCACTAGCTCTAGGATGGTGTGGCATAATTTCTTCAATTTTTTTAAGTCACGAATTCCATTTTTAGGATGCAGTCATTTGTACCAATTTCTCAAGTTTTTTTATTCACATAATTTTATTGGCAATGGTCATTAGAGAGTTGAACAAACTACCATCATGTCTAACATGAGAGGACTTCAACAACTTCCATCATGACATTTAGGAAAGGGTCAAATGAACTTTCACCATGGCCATCATAGAAGGAAATTGCCATGATACCATCATGAAGATGTTTCTAATAAAAAACCATCATTCAATGTCACAATAAAATATAATAACATGTATACAATAATTAAATTACTTTAGGCAAATAAGGAAGATCAACCTGTCCATTTCCCACCATTTTCTTAGAAGACTATTATTGGCAATTTGGTATAATGAGAATTTCTTACAACCAACTTATAAGGTTCTTAAATTCTTGATAAGAACAATCTAAACTTATTTCCATCAAATCCCTCTAATTCAGAGGTGAAAGTGGTCTAATTTCATATCCAAGACTTATTTTATTCAAGTATATACTATCACATTATATGTCACTAATTACATTTGATGTTGGATGAATTAAAACTTAATTATAAAAGGGTGATTCATTCTAATGCACATCATTCCACAAAACACATTTGTCTCAACCCATCGAGACTGACAATAACTTTTTCATATGAGATTTCTAGAACTCCTTGAATATACAACTTATTTCTTAGAGAGTAATGATGGTTGTTACTTACAACAAAACCATCTTCATAGAATAGGCATTAATCCTTTATCATACCATTATGATCTCATATAGAATTTTTAGAACACAAGGGGTAGTGTTGAATTACCATAAACATAACTATCTAAAACACATGGGATATTTTGAATAAGTAGGGCACGAGGAAATTCCTCCCATGAATTCTATTCTATTACAAAATAATACCAACATGGGATTTCCACCCATTTTCAATAAACCATGTCATTCATGGAAGTTTTTAAGAATACTAATGTCACACCCTTCTATTTCATTGTGATCTTCAGATCTTGGCCTACAATCCCAGGTATCATATGCAAATCAATATGAAAGGGGATATATGTTCCATATTTAATAAAATCAAGCAATCTACAATGTTAGTATGATCAATCAAGTGGATCAAGCACTTAATAATATATTATAAGAAGATAAGTTCCTAAAAATTATGGAATAACAAGAGTAAATCATCACTATATTGATTTCATTTAATTATAATGGGAAGGTTAATAAATATACCATCATGCCTCATCATGAGAGGGATTAACATATTCCACCATCAAATTCATAAGAGGGTCAATCATTTTACAACCATTCCCAACACAAGAGGGCTTTCCATTCTTCCAACAAGAAGATTTTGTTCACAAAAAACCACAACACATGACGATTTTGATATGCTACCAACATGATAAGAATAATGTGTTATTCATTATATATATATATATATATATATACATACATACATACATATATATACATACATATATATATATATATACATATATATATATATATATATATATATACATACATATATATATATATATACATATATATATGTATGTATATATATATACATATACATATATATATATACATACATACATATATATACATATATATATATATATACATAAATACATATATATATATATATACATATATATATATATGTATATATATATATATGTATGTATATATATATGTATGTATATACATACATATATATCCCTTAGAATTTTAGTCTACAAAATAATATAGTTGATACAGAAGGGGCCCTCAGGACACTAGTCCACCAACTAATGCAATTCATATATTGTAAAAGATACACAATAAGTAGGGGGACTCAAGACACCAGTCCACCAACCAACATAATACATAGAGTGAAGAGACACCCTAGTTTCTAAGACCACCACATCTAGTGGGTGAGGAAGGATAGGACATTAAACTTATAAAATAGGCTCCCATCATGACCTACTAGCTACCATTTTAAAGATACTTTCTCCTTTATAATTTCCTAAAGTGATAGTTATGTGTATACTAACACATGAAACCAACACAAGAAAGCATCATAATATTTTGAAGAACATCAAGTGATCATGCAAGTGACAATCAATAAAAAGAGACCAAGTAATATTGATAAATGAAGTTAAATCCAACTGAAATTCATCAATGAATTCCATGATAAGACCTTAGATCAAAACATTTGAAATCAAGATAAAAATAATGTTGGTTTCCAAGAAATAAAATAAAATAAAATCTCATATAATGTAAAATAAGTTATGCAAACACATTGAGTAAAAATTAGATCACAATATGATCACTATGTGACTTAGGGAGTCACAAAAAAGGGAGAAATAATAAGGTAAGAGGGAATTGGTCCCACCAACCATTACTCATAGGACTCCTCATGGAGCTAATTACTAATTTATCATGTTGAGTTCATTATTGTTTGATTAAAATTAATAACATATAGGAGGGTACTATACCACTAGCACTACATAAAATGATTTATAAGAGTAGTTGGTACCCTATTGCTCTATTGAGGTCATCTTTATAGATCATTTGTATTCACCATATACCAAGGTTTGATTTTACATTGAAATAAGACCTTACCTACTTTAAAATGAGAATTCAGATATGATGGCATCTGTAATTATCCCACCTAATTTTTATGGAAAGAGAGATGCAAGGCTACCATTTTAATAGAAGGATACATCCATGGTCACCATCTTCTAATTCCTTCTAACACATAATGATATATAAGTGATAAAGGCACTTACCAATTTTAGATATCCAAATTGACAAGTTCTCATCATGAAAAAATTAAGTAATACTACATGCATTCATTCAATTTTACTACCACATAAATTCATAGTAATTCAACATGATTTTTATCATATCTAGGATTTAATTTAGACAATCATCATTATTATATATGAAAACTCATCAATTGATTGATTTATCATAACAATATAAAGAATGTGCAAGGTTACCTTAATCCATTCTAAATGCTTCACAACCAAGAAGATTCACTTGTAACCATTTGTCTTGCACTCATAAATAGAAAATATGAATAATTATGTGTTCATATATATAAATAAGGCATTTATCAGCCCAAATATATAAAATTCTAACATGATATTTTAATGAAATAATAATTATGCAAAGACATACATATTTTAGTTTATTCAAAGGAGATGTATATTACTTCACAATCAAAATGTAAGATTATCACCCATCTTGATTAGGATAATATAATATTAAATTTATTCATAACACAAGTCATAATGTGAACAATAGATATTTTCCATCCCATGGTCCCTCGAGTGGTTCCAATGATCTAAATATCAAGGAAACATTATCTATAACATTCCCATAATTTAAATTATCTAAACATTATCTATAACATTTCCATCCCATGGTACTTCCCCATGGTCCCTCGAGTGGTTCCATTTATTCCTTTTATGTCATGTTTTCTACACATTTCAAGTTTAACAGGGTCAATAGGTATCATGCATCACATTAAATTACATAAATCAAGATTAACTAGAGTTATAATGGTGATGAAATCATATATAACATCCACAAGGCTCCTAGAGTTTAACCTGATGCTCTGATACCAAAATGTCATGCACATTTTTTCTCAAAAAGATAGGAACAACATATGATTATAACCAAAAAATTGACAAGGACATGGATTGATACCAAGACCCATTCCAAACATAGAACATGATTCTATAATTTTCCATAAATCATTAGGCAAATGTACACCATAATTTATTTAGTTTTGCACTCAATCCATTTGCCTAAATGATTTTTGCATAACTAACATTGATACAGTCATCAAATTTGACCTAGGCCATTTTTGATGCAATAGGGTACCACATGGAAGATTTAGGCTTATACCAGTCTAGAATATATGCCCATGTTTACTTCCATTTAGCCTCCTAGGGTCACTCATTCTACCTATCACCTCCTAGGTGACTCTATGATAGGCTTGACATGGTGATAATTCATTACTCACTACCTTGCCACTCTACAGGGTTAGTATGACTTTAATGGGGTTATAAAGTAGTGGAATTATGCCATTCAATAAAATCCCACTATATTACTAGTATATAGGCTCTACATAAAATACATATGCCTTTGTAATGATAGAGAAATAGGATTTATCCATGTAGCCACATCTTAATCTCCCACTTTCTTGCAGACTTTATGCTTTACATGGACCACCCTAGGATAACAGGTTATCAAGATGATGATATGTGGTATAATTATATAAGATCACTTTCCCATGTTCTTTATAAACTATATGAATTTTTATAGGATAATGGTTTACTAGGATGATTTCAAATACTAGCATCCCACTCCTCCACTAGCTCAAAGGCACTACTCCCTGTATGATCATCTCCAAGATCATGGGTTATCAAGATTATGCCACATGATAACATCTCATTAGTCCACTTACTCTAAGTCTTTTAAAACTATAAGATCCTCCTTAGGATCTTGGGTCATTAAGGTGATTCCATATGGAAACATCCCACTATCCCTTTAACTTACCACTGACCATCTTAAAAACCAAGCTGACGGTCCTCCCTAGGATTGTGGGTGACCAAGATGATGTTGTTGACCAGATTTTGGCACTTCAAGCCAAAATTGGGCACCCCTATTTGAAAAATTATCCACCAAATTTTATACCTTTGGCTAGCTCTAGTATGAAAGTTTCATTCGGAAGAAGTGTTCTATACAAGATCACAATAAATGTACAAGTCCAATTCTTTTAGAAAGTTTGGTTTTTGTCTTTTGCTAATATTTTGCATAGTAATCCTTTTGAGTCTTTTTTTTTAATAAAGTGTTATTTTTTTACACTTTTCATTTGACCAAAGTAACAAATTCTTTTGGACAATTTATTCGAGACAAATTTCTCGAAGACGAAGACTAATTCCTTTAGGAAAATTATCTGAACAATTTCCTGAAAGGACCTTTTTAGGCTAAAGGATCATTTTAAAAAAATTTAAGGGAATTTTACAAATTTTTAAGGGTGATTATATAGGAAATGGTCCATTTCATTATTTTTAAAGGAGGATTTTTTCAAAAAAATGTCCGGAGCAACTTTCCTGAAGGGTACTTCAAAAAAAACTGATCTTCAACTTTTGTGAAGGAGGGCATTTGTAGGAAGGCTGAAAGGTACTTAAAAAAAGGTATAAAGGGGAATTCAAATTTCTCAAAGGGTCATTTTAAGAAAGCCAAAATAACTCTTAAAAAAGGTTGAAAAGATTGTTTTCATGGGAAGTTGGACAAAACATAAGTTCTAAAAGGATAATTCTCAAGTCAAAGGGATCATTTGTAGGATTTTGAAAAGAGTAAATTCCTTAGAGAGATTGACCAAACGCATTTTTACAAAAAGGACCTTTTATAAAAATATTGAAAGATTGTTCAAAACAAATTATCCATGGAATTGTCTAAAGGAAAAGTCTAAGGAATGAATTCTTTCAAGAGAAGTCTGAGGGAAATAACAAGTCCAAAAAAAATACCTGAAGGATGATGGCCTAAAAAAAGTCAATTTAAAACTATGGAAAATATACATTGGTGTCAAAAGTATTTGTGATAACCTGAAGGTCAATCTAGAGGTAACAAATGGCAAAATGTTTTGAGCATTTCATTCAATCATAAATAATTCAATTGTAACTGATTCATTTGGTATAATTGTAACTTATTCAATTGTAACTAATTTATTTGGTGACATGGCATAACTCACCCACCTCTCTCCCACATGAAAATATAATTGATTATCTCATATAGACACATGTCCAAGTTACCTTTGGACTCCATTTGCTTGACCTCCCTCCCAAAGGCTATATGTATACATTCTTTTGGCTTGTTTATTAGCCTCCATTGGCTATTAGGAAAACTCTAGCTAGATTTTTACTTGAAAGACTCTTAAATAAATAATACATGTTATTTTTCCACTCACATTTTGTACTATTAATTATTGGTTCAAATCCTATTATTCTTGTTTAGTGAGAGGTCATCTTTCCTAACATGTCATCTTTGGTTATCTACCAAATGTGCAAAAAGAGTGTTGTTTTAAGTCTTTATTAGTATTATTTTCTTATTGTATAGATGTTTTAGAAGTGGTCTATGACTGTATCCCTTGTTGGAATCATATATTTCCCTCCTAAATTTTTAATTCCTTCTTGAATCTAACGTGTGAAATGCTAATTTGACAATGCACAAGGAGTTGTGAAGTTTGTGTGAGAGATACTTTGTTAGTCGTTATGTAGCATATTTTTAGTCAAATAGAAGGAGATAAACATTGGTGAATCACCTTTTTAGTTTCTTAGTTGTTTTCTTGAACCCTTTTCATACACAAATTGTTAAGTTAGAGAAAGATCTTTAAAGGTGCATCAAGGGGAGCTAGCCCCTTATCTAGAGATTCATCTCAGTAAAATTATCACCCATAAAAAGAGAGATGTTCCCATTGTGCCACTTATATGAGGAGAGCTAAGCATCTCCTCAAGGGTATGAATCCAAGTGAAAACATTTTTTAGCATGCTTGATGGGATAATTTGTCCAAGGAGTTGAAGAATTCTTAGTGTGTTATTCAATAAATTAGCCTTTTATAGGCATTTAAAATCAACACCAATGGTGACTCTAAGTTGAATCAGCTAGTTAAGCAACCTTAGTGTATCAAAAAGTCATATTTGGTATGTATAATTCCATTTTTTATTAGTATGGACCTTGTATTCCTTCATATTGTTTTGATCAAGATCATTTTGTTCATGGAATCAACTCAAGAAACTTTCTTAATTGTCCTTCTCCTAGTCAATTCAAGAGTTCTAAGGAGATAATGTTAGAGTTTGAGAAGAAAATTATAGAGATAGATAAGTTGAATTATAAGAATAGGTATCGGTAAGATCTTATGTACAAGGAGAAGTGCTTGTTTAGGGAAGCTCAAGCCATGTAATCCATGAAGGAGAAATTAGTAAGATGGCAGAGTCAATCCATTCAAGGCAATCAACTTTGTATACCTTATTTCATCTCAAAGTAGCCTTATTATATTAAAAAAAACCCTATTATTGTACATAAAATCCTTTATATCAAATATAATTTGCTCACCAAAATAAAATGATCCAACCTTTTAACCCATCTAATGCATTAACTACTCTTATTGTTAATCCTTTACACCTAGCAATCCAACACCAAAGGACATTAAAAAAACCTTCTATGGAAATGAACTATTTCAATTCCTTAAATTGTGAGCCCTTTATTAATATAATTCATCTTATTTCCTTTTTAAAATAACACATCCATACTCAAGTAACTCTTCTTATGCATGTGTAAACTCTTCCTAGTCTCCCTCAACCTCCTCAAGTCCTTCAACATGATGTCAAGACCCAAAGTTAGACAAATGTATTTCATGAACTAGCTCAAGACCTTGAGAAAGATGAAGTTAATACCTATCCTCAATAATAGATTTTTAATCCTAATACCATGAGTTAGAATGAAATAGTGTAATCATGTGGTAATAAAGAAGAGAAGAGTATTGTTCAAGAGTGTGAAGTGGAAAATAAAGCTAGTCCCCCTCAAGTCCCTCCCACCCTTCCAAAAGAAACCTATTATTATACATGTCAAACCTCTCATACACATACACATCATGATTATTCATATGATATAAAGACTCTTCCAAGATAATCTAGCCAAGTAGATTGAAGAATTAGAATCAAGAATGAGGTTGCTTAGTGAAGGTGTAATGGAAGGTTTAGAGCCAATAGAAGATCCAATGTCTAAACACACCCATTATACACCCCTTCAAGATATTTATCAAGCTAAATCTGATGTGGATGAAGGCTTGGTAAAGTTGAAGGAATAAAATCAACTGATTTAAAGCTAAGTTTTACTTCCTCTTCCTCATGAGCTTCTCAAAGAACACCCCACTTCTCATTCCCACTCTTATTTTGAGATCACTAGTGATCACCTATTTTCAAATCACATTCCTAAGTCCTCTCCTTCAACCCAAACTCCATTTTCACTTATTTCACCTTCCATTACATTCCATACTCCAACTCCTACATTTCAAACTCATGAACCTATCCATTCACCCTTCACTTCATTCCCTTCTAAAGAGGAACCTATTTTGAGGGAGGTAAGTGAGAAAGATAAAATGCATTTTTTAGCTAAACAAGAGGATATTATGAGTGATGATGAAGATGAAATCCTTATAGGTACTCCCCATGATCATCATCATGAATATGAGGTCGAAGGTATTATCAAAGATGAATAATGTAGTCAAATCATATTTCAAGGGGTGGTTGTTCTAGGAGGTTTTCATGAGAATAAGGTTGAATAAGTGACTCTTGAAAGTGACATGATTCAAAGAGAAGATATAGGTCACACATACATGCAAATTTTCTAAAAATATGAAGATGAGATTGACAAACTTCACTTGTCAACATTGGATGGAGAATGTAAGTATGGTGAGCTCACTTTCCCTTTGTTTACAGAACCTTCTTGTTGATTTGATGAAGATAATGACTAAGCCATGGGACATGAGTTGAATGAGGTTCAATATCATTTTTTTGAGCAGCTAAAGACTCTTGTTTGTTAACAAGAAGGAGAGGGATCACATTGGTTTGACAGAAGTATTAAGGAAGGAGTTCTTGAGCAAGAAAATGATGATTTTTGGAATAAGTTAGAAAGATTTTGCATTAGCTTAAACATCAAACTAGCCACCCTTATATAAGAGATATATGATTAAGAAAGAGATGATTTTGATAAACTTATAAAATAGATAGAAAAGAATGAGTTGGTCCATGATACATACCAAGAGAGCCATGAGTCAAATGAGCCCTATAATGATGATATTATAGCCATTAATGCCTTGATGGACTACACCAACATGAAGGACTAAAGTAAAACATACCTCAAAGATCAATATGAATAAATGGATGTGTAATATATGTTTGAACCTGATGCATTGGAATACATGCCAATCAAGATGGAAAACAAGAAGGGTGAGTCACCAAGTTTCCACTCCAACAAATAACTTGGTTACCACAATGAGTTTTCTTACCATGAAGGAGACCTAAGATGTTTCCCCTTTGATCCAAGAGGAGGATAAACATATCATGTTAAATGTACATATTATTATACTTTTAGTTTTATCTTGTTTCCCCCCTAAGTGATTATGCACATGTGAATGTCTTGTGTCTTACTTTGCTTTGTGTCTTGTCTATTTTATTTTTGTTGTGTCTTATGTCTTATAGAATGAATTTTCCTTCCAATCTGTTGTGTTATTCAAGGTTTTGATTCATGGCAAATTTTTATTTATTTTAGTGTCCTTAGATTACTCTATGCCCAATGGATTAATTCAGCTACTGGTCTAGTTAGTATAGCAAGCATACTACCCTTACAAGTCACCAATTTATTGACCAATTTTTGGCCCTTTAGGCCAAAATTGGGCACCACTATTTGAAAACTTATCCACCTAAGTCTATACCTTTGGCTAGGTCTAGTATATAGGTTTCATTTGGAATAAGTGTTATATACAAACCTACAATAAATGTATAAGTCCAATTCTTTTGAAAACTTTTGTTTTGGTCTTTTGCTAAGCCTTTGCATAGTATTCCTTTTGGGTCTTTTGGTTTTGACTAAAGTGTTATTTTTTTGGAGTTTTCATTTGGCCAAAGTGTTGAATTCTTTTGTACAATTTATCTGAGACAAATTTCTCAAAGATGATTAATTCCTTCAGGAAAATTATCGAAACAATTTCCCTTAAGTACCTTTACAGGCTAAGGGATCATTTTCAACTTTTTTGAAGGATAGTTTAAATGTTTCAAAGTTTTATTCTATAGGAAATGGTCCACTTCATTATTTTCAAAGGATACTTTTTTTGAAAAAATGCCTCGAGTAACTTTCCTGAAGGGCACTTTAGAAAAAAGTCATCTTCAACTTTTTTGAAGGGTACTTCATTTTTTCCAAAGGGAATTTACAAGAAGGCTAAAAGGCACTTTACAAAAAGTCTAAAGGGCACTTCAACTTTCCCAAAAGGGTATTTTTAAAAAGCTAAAAGGACACTTACAAAAGGTCTGAAAGATTGTTTTCATAGGAAGGTGGACTAAACATAAGTTCAAAAAGGATACTCTTCAAGCTGAAGGGGTCATTTGTAAGATTCTAAAAAGATTCAATTCATCAAAGAGATGGCCCAGACACATTTTTACAAAAAGGCACTTTTATTAAAATCTTAAAAGATTGTTTGGAACAAATTGTCCACAAAATTGTATAAAGGAAAAGTTTAAGGAATTAATTCTTTAGGGAAAATTCCAAGGGAAACAAGAAGTTCAAGGGAAACAAAAGTCTAAAGAAAATATCTATAGGATGATGGCCGATAATAATTCAATTTCAAACTATGAGAAATAACTATTGGTGTCAAAAGGCTCGACAGGAACTTAAAGGCAAATCTAGAGGTAATAAATGGCAAAATGTCTTGAGCATTTGGTTCAATCATAATTGATTCAATTATAACTAGTTCATTTGGTGCAATTGTAACTTATTCAATTGTAACTAATTTATTTTGTGATATGGCATAGCTCATCCACCTTTATCCCACATGTAAACGTAATTTATTCTCTCATATAGACACATGTCCAAGTGACCCTTAGACTCCCTTTGCTTGACTTCCCTCTCAAAGGCTATATATATGCATTATTTTGGCTTATTCAGTAGCCTCCACTAGTTATTGGGAAAAATCTAGCCATATTTTTACTTGAAAGACTCTTTAAGAAATAATAAAAGCTATTTTTCTAGTCACATGTTGTATGATTGAGTATTGGTTCAAATCCTATTGTTCTTGTTTAGTGAGAGGTCATATTTTCTAACATGTCATCTTTGGTTATCTACCAAATGTGAAGAAAGAGTATTATTATAGGTCTTTGTTAGTATTATTTTCTTAGTTTATATATGTTTTAGAAGTGATCTATGACTATATTCCTTCTTTTAATTATCTATTTCCCTCTAAAATTTTGAAATCCTTCTTGAATCTAAGATGTGAAATGTTGATGTGAGAATACACAAGGAGTTGATTTTTGTGTGAGAGAAACTTTTTTAGTCTTTAAGTAGTGTATTTTTAGTCAAATAGGATGAGATAAACATTGGAACATCACCTTTTTGGTTTATTATTTGTTTTCCTAAACCCTTTTCATACACAAATTGTTAAGTTATAAAGAGAGAGATTTAAAGGTGCATCAAGGGGAGCTAGCCCCTTATCTAGAGATTCATCTCAATGAAATTATCACCCACAACAAGAGATATTTTTACATTATGACACTTAGATTAGGAGAATTTATAATCTCCTCAAGGGTGTAAATCCAAGTGATAATAGATGCCACATGGTAACATCCCACTATCTTGTTAGCTTGGCACTAACTATACCATAGACCAAGCTGACATCACTCTTGAGTTAACATGAGGAACATGTGACTTCCTTCAAACCACTCTAGAAATTAATTAAAATGACTAAGTCAAAAGGAAACAAGGATATGTAACTCAAAATCATCTAAGACAAAGTCCAAGTGGATGAATTTAGTCCACGAGGATAATCTGGCTAAGGTAAAATGCTTAAAGCTAACTAATAAAAATTGAAACTAAGGGATAAAGCAATTAAAAGTTTAAGGTAAAAATCCATGATAAGGCTTAGATTAAAAGTTCCCAAGGCATAATAAAGTAGATGAAATATTTATTTTAGTTAATCCTAAGAAAAATAAAACTAAGGTAATGAAGATTGAATAAAACCATGAACTACACAGATTCATTTGACAAGTCTAAAATCAAATAATTTAAGTGAAGTACAATAAGTAGCTAAGGTAAAACTATGAAGTTGATCAATTTAAATAATAAGTCTAATTCTAAATTTATAAATCAAAACTAAACCAATAATCCCATTAGTCCATTTGATTAAAAAATATATTCTAGGTAAGCTTATCCTATCTAAAATACATTTTAAAATACTGCTCAATCTTTGAGCTGATTAGTCTTCTCCAAATTTAGAAATTTAATCATAAATAATAGAACTAATCTATTATACCAAAGCTAAGAAATTTTATAAGTGTAAAGATATAGATTTAAGGAATGGTCTTTAATATCCTTCTCTTTCGTTGATAAAATTCTTGTAAGGGATTTTATAGTGGAACCCAACTAGTTATCATGAATCAACATTTTAGCTTAAGATCCTAAATAGGCTAATATTATCATTTTTAAAAAAAATGAAGTTATTGATGTAGGAAAGAGCTAGGGAATAGAACTAACTCAAACCTAAATTCAAAATTATTCCAAATACTTTTTTCTACCAGAATAATATCAACCCTCAATCTATAAATTAAAACTTTATTATTATTCTTAATAATAATCACTTAGCCATTTATTTGATTTCCACTCATTTATGGATAAGCTTAGTATAAATTATAATTTAAAAAATAATGTATGAGGTGACACAAAGATTATTTTATAAGTTTATTATCATTAATTTTTAACCATGTAAAGCATATTAATTATTTTATTAAAGAGCCATATTGGTTTAAGAGTTTTTCCTTGATAGATTCCATCCCATAAGATCCATAGTCCAAACCTATTGAGGTTCATGCTAACACTATCTCTAAGAGTTGTTCAAGATTTAACTTAGATTATTCCTCATCATAAATGAATTATTAATCTAATTTTAGACAATAAAAATATAGTGTTATCTTATTATCAAAATATTAGGCATTCTAACCCACTGACTTCAAATAATAACTCCTTAATAAAAAAGTCATTTAAGAATAGCATCAAAACAAGAAACTCAAGACATAAGGAACATACATACACTAGAGACTCAATATATATATATATATATATATATATATATATATATATATATATATATATATATATATATATATATATATATATATATAAAGGCCCTTAAATTTTTTAGGCTTAGACATGAATAGACAAACATTGGTTAGAATTTTATCCTCAACTATGAGTTTACCACAAGAAGATTTATTATTTAAATATAATATATATTTTTTATAATAGTACTCACTAATAATAACCAACACATTTAGGTGATAAGATACATAAGTATAGTTTATCATATCTTGGCCTAAAATAAAGCAATAACATATAAATATAATTGATTAAACTAAGAATAAGCAACCCTTGGATTATAACCAGTTATAGAAAACATCAAACAATAATCATCAATCACTAAAAAGGAGATCCTCCTTACTCCAAGTACAGCTTCAGCCAACAAAAGTTGGGATCACCTCCGAAACATTTTCCATCATCAAGTGACTACACTATTCACCCTCGAGTAGGACTCCTAGCTCTGGGAATGTTCACATAATGGTTCAAGTAATTAAATATAAACATCAATCAATATGTATCAAGGATAAGGAGATAGTTACTCATAAGGTGAAAATCCAAACATCCCTTATGCAAGAGGTTACCAACCTTGGCTCTATTTATGTAAGCATAGTAAGGCACACCCATGGGTAGAAATAAACAAGAATATAATCAATGAGATATAAATTATATAAGTAGTCATGATAAGGCTTAGGCAATCTATCATCATGTCCTACATGAGATACCTACCCCTTATTCCATCATGAATAATGTGACCTTTCAAAACACTAGAATTCTTCTACATTAGTACTTTAATAATAAATCAAGTAAAATAAATAATGTATATAACTATCATGGAGGAATACCTCAAATCCAAACTCTCACCAAGGTGTGAGAAAGACTATGGTGTGACCCAAACACATCCATAAGAAAAGTAAATAAAGAGATAAAGTAATCCAAATGACCTTACTCCTCTTGAACATAGTAAATCAATCAAGAATCACACAAACTTCATTTAGTCAAAAAATAGGATATTATAGTCAATATGATACCTACCAAATGATTTAGCCCCATCAATGGATCTTTTATGCAAGTTTCTACCAGTTGAAGCTCTCCCTCTCCCAACTCTCTTTTTTTTCTTCCTTCCTCTTTTAGGTTGGTCCCTAAAAGCTCTTAAAAATTGATGTTTAGAGAATATAACCCTTTTCTAAGAGATAAACCTCCCTAAAATAGGTATTCCCTCCTTATTGTAACCCAATGATAACATGACATGTGTTTTTTATTTCCTTGGATTGACCAACCACTTTTATTGCCCAACCCATGTCTTCTTAATGGTGATATCTTTGTTAGTCCATAATTGTGCATCGTGTCTCTAGAAGAGTCCTAAGGTTGCTTATAAGACAATACACCTCCCTACAAAGGGCTCAAGGAAAAGGAAATTAATGGACAAGTATGTAATTTTATAATAAATTAATCTAAATATTGTGTAGTTTGTCCTCATGCATTGAAGATGACCAACCAAAGGTGGTTCAACTAACCTAACAATGATTACCATATATTTAGACATGCCAAGACTAAGGAAGGGGTCAAATGGAGTACAAAGAATTTAATAAAGATTAATCAAGGAATAATATAATATTTGGGTTATAGGTGGGATCACACATGATGAACAAATGCCTAGCATAGTCCTTTTAGATTCATTAGCAATGACCTATTCCTACACACTTATTGAACCCATGAAATACACTATCCTAATAGCCAAAGCTTGAAATAATAACATGATATATCATTTAATTTAATCAACATAATTAACTTACCAGGTAATTCAGGTCATGAAGTGATATTCATGTAGCACCCAATACTTGTATAATTCTAATTATAACATAAATCAATAATTCAAGCATTGATTAACTAATTCTTACCATTTGAAAAGTTTTCCCACCTTGCCATCAACATCACCAAGTGAATATCGTCATTGATTTACATAATCACCTTATTTTATCATGAGGGGACTTACATAATATTCTTTTATTTTTAATAATCTACATGTGCCCATTCTACAAAAAATAAAAATGTTGGATTCATAATTAATATTATCCTTAGTATACTAGATATGTGTATAATGGGGTGTAATATGAGCAATTTTTCTCAATGCTCATAATAATGTTGTATTGTATAGAATGGGCACATGCACATTTTCAAGAATATAATAATCTCTTCATTTATATTTATATGTATCCATATATTGTAATGTTTAATTGATAATAATGTTATTAGTATACTATAATTATGTGTTGTGACTGAAAAGTCATGTGTGTTGTGACCAAAATGTCATGCACAAATTATTCACAAAATAGAAATATAAGATTATTAGTTGATAATTTTATTAGTATAATAAACTTGTGTTTTATGACCAAAAAATCCCTTTTTGCAAAATAAAAAGGGACATCTGCATCCTCAATTTTATAAAAATTCACACCCTATATCAAGCCAATTTGATCTTTGAGAATTTTCATATACCTAATATTAATATCCCATTTATTTATTTTTAAATATATTTTTATTTTATTCACATTTAAAATAGTTCATCCCATTACATTTATTAAGTGTTTTTATTCTTAGTTTGGTGATAACTATTTCTTACAAAAATTTCATGCATGTGATTTTCCTAAAATCTCAGTCCTAGAGTCTCAATTGGAACTCTCATTGAAGTCTTTTGGATGATAGGTAAGCATCTATTTTCTTATGAGGAATTTTTAAAATACTTATATTTTTATATGTTCTATAGGTCATGAAGGTGTTAGAATTGTCAAAACACTAGGAGGCCTAATCAAATGAAAAATATCCACAAGTCTCCTGACACCTAGAGGCATCCGAGCTATCATAACATAGGAGGCTAGATCAAATAATAAATATCCATGTGTTTTCTAACACATGGAGGTGTTATATCTATTAGAACCCTAAGAGGCCTGATTTAATTGAAAAAGTCCATGTGTCTCTTAACACCCTAACTTGTTAGAGCTGTAATAACCCTAAGAGTCCTAATATAATGATAAATATTCATGTGTACCATTATTCCTAAAGGCATCATACATTTTTGAACCTAGGAATCCTGATAGAATGAGAAAAATCCATGTTAACATTTACACCTAGAGGCATGCCATACATGTCATAATTTGGGAGGACTAATTGAAAGAGAAAGAACCATGTGTCTTCTAACACCTAGGTTTGTAAGAACTACTAGATCCTTGATCAGATCATAGAAAGAGATTTGTATTTTATATACCTAAGTAATGCCCAACTCATATAAGTAAAACTTTTAGGATAAATTCACATTATTGTTTCTAGTCATCACACTACATAATGATCCCACCACTCTCTAAGTGACATGTGGCTAAAAATGGGAAAATTTTAAAATCACTAAAGTCTAACATTAGAATGTTCCCACCATGATCCTGATGTTTATTAACTTGGTTAGAAGATAACATGATCTCAAAGATGGAGGATTCTTATCTCCACCAACCAATCTAAATGGGGATTATGTTTAAAATGTTAAATTAATTCCAAATTGGGAAACACATAATATGATCTTACACCATCAACTCAAATTTTAATTCAATTGATGTATTCATATGATCTCATCGCCATTAGAGCATTGGGATTACATAAAACCATGACCAAGATAGAATTTTCCCCATTCATAGACCTCTTAGGGAACCTACTAGGTAAATAAAAAGGACCTTGATTATTACTTAATAAGGACATTCTAAGGAGTGTGCACAGGCATGTTATTTTCAAATCACTTGTTTGGGGAAAATGATGTGGGTTTAAATACATCAAAAGGTAATAGGTTCAAATACTAGACCTATGTAGAATGGGGCATAATATGAGAAATTTCTATTCATTGCTCATAATTTTTCTAGATTTTATAGAATGTGTAAATGACCATTATACACATTAAATAATAGCATTATCAACTAAGAAATCCAATAATCTTTGCTTGTGTATAATATGCATGTGCGTATTCTACATTAATTTAGATAAGAATATTATCAATTAAATAATATAATAGTATTCACTTGTGAAAAATCTACATGTACCTATTATACACAAAATATAAATTTTATATTCTTAAATGATAATTTTTTTATTATAATATACCTATGTATAAAGGGTCATAATATGAGCACCTCTTGTTCAATGCTCATAATATTGTTGGCTTGTATATAATGGGCACATGCCAATTTTGAAAAAGATAGAATGTCATCATCAAATAAGAATCCATTATTCTTAATTAGTGTAGAATGGGAACATGACCATTATATACATTAGGTAAAAACATTATCAACTAATAAATCCAATAGAATTCACTTATATATAATCTTCAAGTGCCCATTGTACACAAAATATAAATATATTATTATTATTATTATTATTATTATTATTATTATTATTATAATACTAGACCTATGTAGAAAAGGATATAATATAACCATGAATATAAACATAACATCTTATCATGACATTATAAAAAACAATATTTTATTTTCATAATACAACATTTCATATAATTCACACCCATCGATTGATCAATCACTCGCCCTCCAGTGAAGGACAAAGTATGGCTACAAGCATGTGAGATGGAGATATTTATTAGTTAGGATGGAAATTATGGTAGATAAGTATGATGTTATAGGATTAGAGAAAATTATAAAAGTGTGTCACAAATTAAACCAATAATTACATTGGGAATGCACATGAATATACATGATTACATTACTAAAAAGTGTCTTAATGAATTGATAAAATAGTATTAATACACTATACATGTGTAGAATATGAATAATAGTGTTTTCATGTTTAGAATGGTGACATGTGCATTCCACACAAGATAAAAACATTATCAATAAAGAATCCAATAATCTTATCTTGTGTAGAATGGGCATATTCCCTTGATAGGTAAGATAGGAATATGGGATTCTTAATCTTATCTTGTGTATAATTATGCATATTATGAATGCTCCTTTTTCAATGCTTATAATATTGTTAGCTTATGTAGAACATACCCATTCTCATCAGTAATTAATAATATGTTAGTATTAATATGTGTAAAATGGGCACATGCCGATTCTATAAAAAAATTAGATAAGAATGTTATCAATTAATAAATTCAATAGTACTTGCTTGTATAGACTCCACATGTGCCCATTCTGCAAAAAATAAAATTATTAGATTATTAATTGATAATGCTATTTGTAAACTATACCTATGTAGAAAGGGGCTTAATATGAGAAATTCTTACACAATTCTCATAATATATTTGGATTGTGTAGAAATGGCACATGCCCATTTTGAAAAAGATGTAATATTAGTTAGATAATATTTCATTATTCCTGTGTGTAGTTGCTCATTTATTTTTTCTTCCTGTGTGTATCTCAACAGTCCCATGGGAATATTAATGGAATACTTGGTAGGTTAATTTATAAGTCACATTTTTTGATTTATAATGTTTTCTTTGTTCCTTTCATATTGAATTGTGAAATAAAAATTTCATTTCCATTCCATCTAGCTTGTCATTGTTATCATAGCTTGGATAAAATATTTATTTTTATTTCCTTCAGTCTATATGGCATGTCAAAAGATAATAATATCATCATAAATTAATAATATAGTTTCATAAACATTCAAATACTATTGTATCCTTAATTTATGATGTGTTTATCTTTTTTAGATATTTGGACATGTGCCCATTCTACACTATTAAGGTAAGTCTAACATTATCACTTAAAAATCCTATAGTATTGGCTTGTGTGGAAGGGGAACATGTTTATTTTGCATGATATAAATATTGGATTCTTAATTAGTAATAATCTTAAAATAATATTAATACAATAGTATAATGGTGTATAAAATGACCACTTCTTTCTCTATACTAATAATATAGTTAATATATTGTGTAGAATGGGCATACTAGACACTTATTAATAGTCTTAATTTAATAATATGGATTCATGGGCACATGCCCATGTACACACATAAATACCATTAAATTATTAATCAATAGTATTCAAAATAAATTAAAATAACCTTTTATAATATGAAATTATGCTCATTCTAAATAGGTTTAAAATAATTCTATCAATTAAGACTCAAAACTTCTTATCTTATGTATAATATAGGCCTCTACTTATTGATAAATATTTATTTTTATAGAAATAAATATCAACCACTCATTTACCTAGATAAATAGAAGGATAGGAGATAATTTGATTTAGATTCATCTTGATTGCTTTCTTATTTCTCTCTCATTTGGGATCTTCAATTCTCCATCTCTCTTTCATCCTTATCTAAAACTAGTTATAACAACAACCCTATATTGTTTGAAGTGGAAAAGATATATAAACCAAAGAAAATCCTAATTAGGCTTGAAATTTTTTGGTTATACCACCCAAATGTAACTAAATCCATAAAGGAATGGTGGAAAAAACTTTTCTCAAGCTTAGAAATGTACTTTCTGGTTAAAAAACTAATTTTCTTGAAGATAAACCTAAAATAACGGAATAAAAAAGTCTTTGGGAAAATTTTCATCTAGAAGAAGGCCATAGACGAGGAAGTGATAAAGATATAAGAATTAACATCTAAATAGGGAAATAACGAGTCCTTAAGTTTCATATAAAAAGAAATTCTAGGCCAATTTCATAATATTCATTCAAAGGAAGAGGTGCATTGGAGACAAAAATCTAGATGTATTTGGCTAAAGGAAGGAGACATACCAAATTATTTCATCATTATAATTCTAGACACAATAATGTTAGCATAATCAACCATTTATAAATCAAGAATGGAAATCTCAATAATAAAGAAGATGAGATCAACTATCACACAATCCAATTCTTCAAAAAGTTGTTAATGTAATATGGGTCATTTGATGAACATCTTGAATACATAACCTTGAGTAAATTTAATGAAGTCATTAGCTCTTCAGATAATGATGCCTTACTTAAAACTCTTTTAATATATTATGGTAAAGGAGTGGTATTTTTAATGGAAGGATTCAAGGCCCTCGACCTAGATGGATTCCCTCAATTTATCTTTCAAATTTTTTGGTACATCATTCACTTTAAAGTTGAAGTAGTTATGAGTCAATTATTATACTCAAGATCCATTTTAAGAGAAATGAATAATAATTTCTTGGTCCTTATACCAAAAAAATTGGTGTTAAACAATCTTCAATATTTTTTTATCTATATGCCTATGTAATACCATCTACAAGATATGTTCAATCCTTATGGTAAAAAGGATACAACCCCTTATGGATAATGTGATCGGGGTGCAGTAAGGAACATTCATCTCTAGAAGATAAATTACTAATGGCATCATCATGGTTCATCAAGTCATCCATTCCATTTATAACTCTTCTAGATAGGGTATGTTTATCAAAATCAATATGAACAAATCCTATGATCAAGTCTCTTAGATATTTCTCATGAAAATTATTGAGAGACTAGGATTCAATGTAGAGATTAGAAAATCATACTAAGCTACATTTTGATTCCAAAATTTTCCATTTTGATTAATGGTGATCATAAAGGCTATGTTTTAGCCTCTAGAGGGTTGAAATAGGAGGATCATCTATATGCATACCTATTCATCATTGTGGCAGAAATGTTATGAAGGAGTTTGCAAAAAACTCAATCTCAAGGTTCTATCAATGGAATTACACTATCTCTCAACACCAACCCCATCCCTCATGAGTAATTTGTTGATGACATAATCATTCTTTGGGAAGCAATGATTTAATAATACCATCAACTTAAGCTAATCATCTAAAACTATGACATGTTTTCCAATCAATGCTTTAATTTTTGTAAGAGCTCCATATTCTTCATCAACACTTCAGATATGATCTAGAAAAAGATCACAAAAATTTTAGAATGTTAGGTGATCCATATTCTCTCAACCTACCTATTAATACCTCTCTTATAAGGCATAATGATCCCTAACTTTTGGAATTCACTCATTGATAAAATTTAGAGGAAGTTGGCTAGATGGAAAGTCCATTTACTCAGCTAGGTAGATGAATTCCAATTGCTTAAATATTTAATATTAAGCATCCTATTTATTTCATGTCAATTTTTTTGGTAATTAATAAGTTTATAGACAAGATTAAACAAATTCAAAAAACTTTTTATGGAAAGGTGTTTAGGATTATTTTAGATTCCACCTTGTTTCATATGAAAAAACATGCCTTCCTAAGGCAAATGAGGGGATTTATCTCAAAAGGATTAAAAGCATGAATCGATCTCTTCTTTCAAAAATGGGATGGAAAATTATGAAATAAGAGAAATAATGGAATATAATTTTTAGAGCCAAATGTTTGGAAGGAAATGAGGAGGATTGATTTATCAAGGAAGAACACTTGCTTTCTTAAAGGCCATTAACAACTATAAGGACCTCATGAAAAAATGAATGAAATGGAAAATAAGGAATGGGGATAAAATTGACTTCTAGGATGACTCATGTTTATCCAACCCTCCTCTCTCATCCTATGGGAATTAGACCAATATCTGCCTAACCTTCAAGGATAGATGGTATAATAAGGTGAAGGACTAGCAAGAATGGAATAATGGATCAAAAGTCTAGAAAGTCCTATCCATTTAAATAAATAATGTAGAAGACATCCAAGATATAATTTATTTTCTTATCCAAATCCATATCCCTATCTTCCTCAAGGAGGACTACCTATTTTGGGTGGTTGAAGATAGTGGGAAATATTCAGTAATGTCTAGACACCTTTTTGATCTAGGACTTAAAAATGGTTAGGATCATTGGAAGTCCCTCTAAATAAACCTTCATACTCCCAAAATCATTTTTTTCTAGTTATTAGCCTAGGACAAAATTATCATGGTGGATAATTTGGTTAATCGAGGGCTTATCCTACCTAATATATGTCCCCTTTATAGAGGAGTAGAAGATTTGGTCCATCATCTCTTCATATCTTGTCTATTTAGTTAGTGAATTTTAGATTAGATCTTGGACAAATTAAATCTTTCATGGATCAAACCAAACACCATCCTAGAACTCATCACCTAATTAAATCCAACTTGGTTTTTCCCCTCCCTATCTTTTCTATGGTTTCTAGCCCTCTGCCATTGGTTTTGTGCTATTTAAAAAGATGACAATGATGGTATTTTCTCCAAAAAAGCACAACCCTAAATTTATTTTATCCTTTATTTTCAAATCCATTATATAAAATTGGATGGCATTCCCCTTATAGATAAAAACCCAAGCTCTATGGATGAATAATTTTTTTAGAGAATGGAATTTAGAGTAAAATGTCATCTCTCCAACTAAAATTTATATGAGAAAACAAGTCAAGTGGAAGACACCACCAAGAGATTCATTAAAGTGAATTATGATGGTTCTTTAACAGGTAATCTAGGTCTTGTAGGTGGTGGAGGGGTAATGATAAACTCATCTAGGAAGATGGTCACTATGTCTACCAATTCTGTGGGGTATCAAACCAACCACATTGTTGAAGCTAAATAAACACTTTGGGGTATACACATTGTTGGACAACTCAAAGTGCAAAGGTTAATCATTAAATTTAATTCTCTAAAACACCTAGTTTCCCTAATTGGTATGAACACCCCTTCTCACACCATTAAATATATCTTATATTATACTAGGGGTTTAATTAATGATCTAGGGAACCTTCACATTATTCATACCTATCAAGAAGGAAATGGTGTGTCTTATTTACTATCCAATTTTGGAGTCAGTCTACCCCTTTTATATATTTGGCATTAAAGTAGCCACATCCCACTACATGTCACTAAGAAAATTCAAAATGAATCCATCATGTCTTAGGGTGTGGTTTTACTGGTCACACACATGAAATTCACATATAGTTCAACATGTTTAAAAAATCATGTTAATTCATTATATTCCTACATGAGATATTATTGCTTCGATTTAGGTGAAATATATATTTTCCTTTATTGCCATTAGCAACAAGCTTAACTAGGAAAAGGTAGACCTCTATCACCATTCAAATAATCTTCTCTTAGGCTAGTATATAATGGGGGGAGATAGAGATAGGATTGAGCTGACATCATGCATAGAGTTTCATTCTAATAAGAAGGTCTAGTGGAATCTACGTAACGGAGGTCTAATGGAATACATGTAATGAATCATAAGGCATGATGTATGTTGATGTCATTTTTATGCACACCATAGTTAATGAGGTAGACTCTAACATTATATGATCTCAATATAGTTAAACTCCACTCCAAGTCATGATGTTTATGTATACAATTGGAATAAACTATTGACATAATAGCTAGTAGGGCATGTAGGTTATTGACAATGTTTTTGGATGGAGGTGTGATCTCTAAAGGGTAGTGAATTCCTATATGAGTTGGATGGATGGTTGGTTTCTAATCTAAAGTGTGTAGGTCTCAAAAAAACTCAAAAAATGAGGGAAGGGTAAGGCCAAAAATAAGGCTCTATGGTTTTTAGGAATCACCTCTTTATATGGTTTCTAAATGGACAAGTGCTTTCAAAACCTATGCCTATTTTAAGCATATATTACACACACACAATTATACACAGTTTAAAATTTAAAGGAGATACTGGTATAGGAAACTCATAGGCTTTAGTCAAAGGTTTCCAATTTTAGAATAGATATTACACACCCTTGGTCAAGAGATTATGGCTTAGGCTAATGATGTATCTGAGGTAGCTTTTACACACACAAAAAAAACTGCATCAAAATAAGGCACTCATACACATTTAAAATTATGAATCAATCATCTTAATTTCCAATAATTAATGTAATTTGATAATCCTTGAATATATTTTGCACATCTAGGACTAAGATATCAATCAAGAAAAGAAATAATTCATTTTAGTTTTTGTAGACTAAGAATTATTGAATCATACAACCAAAAATATAATCCTAATTACACAAAAATTGGAGAGAGAATATATAAACACATTTATTGACAATAAATATTACTTATACTCCTATATAATAAAAATATCCCCACCACTTCCAACTAGTGGATTGCATTTTTTTAAACAGGCTTGGGAAAGGGGATGTCTCATACTCCAAGTCCATGCAAAGTCATTACATGTGATAGTTAGAACTTGAGTTATAGTTGTGGTCAAAACTATAAAAGTGTCTTCTTACATTAATTAGTTTAAGTTATCCATTTCAAATGCTATGTAACATGTGCATGTGTAAAGAAGGAAAAAATTTACAATTATAGCCTAAACTACATTAAAACTAAATATAGAGAATAATACCTTACTTTACAAGTTATGGTAATAACCTATCAAATACATAAAGTTAGACATTTAAAATGGAACTTTTACATGTGTTAAGGACAAGTTCCCCTTTACCAATGCCTCAGAACTAAAATCATTACTCAATTGGGAGTAACTTCTCTTTATTATGTATCACATGTTTCTCCTACCTTTATAAAATATTAAATTACTTTGAAAGTATTTGTAGGGTCTTTATCTTAAAATAATATGGTGTCAAATTAATCTTTGAGATACCTAAGTAACTACAATCTTGTCTTATTCTACTACTAGATCTTCATTTTTTACATTCACTTAACCATATTAACTCTAAAACTCAACATATTCTTCATTGGTTCATAATCTAACATGTCATCTCTATATAGCAATGTCCATGTTGAGTTGTATATTTAATTAAAACATGACTATAGTTTCCTTTAAATGCATGTCCCTAATTCATGCTTTATTCAAAAAAGATCAAATTCAATTGTTTCCTTTGAGCTCATGAAAAAATGCCACATGATAGCTTCTTATTCATTCTAGAGCGTTTGAAAATTCCCATTGATCTCACATCATTAGATATGTTTGTATGAATCAATGCATTTTATTAATATTGATATTATTTGAATATAAACAACATCTTAAAATTGATGTCTATGCATCCATCATTTGACATCCATGTGATCATCACATTTTAAACACTAAACAGTTAATTACTAAGCTTAATTTTGAAATCTACATGATCACCATTTAACATCCATGTGGACATATTTGACATCTGCATGACCATCAATATTTGAACCCCAATGGATAATTATATAGATTTATTTTGATGTTTTTGTGACCATTAATAACATTTATGTGATGATCAATGATATCCACATGAATATCACACTTTAAATACCAAAAAGTTAATTATGGAGCTTACTTTTGACATTTGCATGACCATTACTGATGTCTATGTTACTGTCAATGACATTTTTGGGACTGTCACACTTTAAACACCTCCTTGAGACTCTTTGCTCCACTTGATAGCTATGTGGGTCTTTGGTCTTATTGACTTTGTTGATTCTAGGGAAGGGCCTGTAGATTGTTGATCTGGCACCCAAGATCTCAAGATGTTTCCACTCGGCATTCTCATGAAGCTCTTATAGTATTTGACCTTTCAAATTTGATCTCACATCATTAGATCATCTATGATGAGCCAATGCATACTGTTGGATTTTGATCCACTAGGTCGAACATGTTAGTTCCTACGGACAAGGATAATTAAGTTAGAGCTTGGGAAAAATTTAAGATAAGGTCTTAGACTAAGGTTTAAGACATAATAAAAGGGACCCTGTGATTAATAAAATTGACTTAACCTAAATTTCTTTGGAAACATAAGGGACTTAGGATAAATTCTTAGGTTAATATAATAAAGAGTTCCTTAATAATTTTGACCGTGTGTAAATTTTTAATCTACTAGGCTAAAGTTTTAACAGGATTTTAAAATATAAATTCAATTTAATCAATAAGAGACCAAGGGCTAATCAAAATCAAAAATTTAATTTAGCATTAGGGTGTAAAACCCTAGGCAATGTTCAACCCAATGAGACCCCATTAAAATTTCATCATGAAAACATAAGAATCAAATGTTAACAACCTTAGATGAAGTCAAATGAATATTATGTGCTAACAAATCTGGGTAGACTAGATCAACACAAGATATTCAACACTGGTTCCTAATTAATTTGAATGTTTAATTTATAGCACAACTATATAGAATTTAAATAGGGATCCTCATCTTTAGAAATAGGGGTGTGTTGGGTACAAAAAATTGTGACACATAGGGGGAATACTCGTGAGTATTCAAGAACCCAAAAATTTGGTTATCAATCCTTAAATTAATCATGTAGTATGTCACAAAAGAATACTTAAATTAGAAACATGAAGGAGACTCCTAAGTTGATTCACACAACATACTTACTTTCCAATTTTTTTGATCTATGTGTAATTCATTTAACCCTTTACATGATATATTTTTTAACACTTAATGAAGCTATAGGTTTCATTCTAGGACCTTTTAAATATCATTTAATTAAGGGAAGCTCAAGCATTTCTCTATTGCCAGCCAGGCATCCATAGCCTTGACAGAGATATGTAAGGCTCCTTTTCCTCTCTTTCTATTATTTTTTTTACCATGATGCATGGTACATTGACCTTATTTCATCATGTGATCCTTTTGATTTTATTTATATTATTTTTTGTTATTTTCAACCCATTGGTTATTTTCTTATTTTGTTTTTATTTTATTATTGAATTAGAAGAGAAGAGTTGGAACCCCAGTGAGATGGTATAATTATAAAATAAATATTTACTAGAACATCCATGAAAACTACACCTATACCCAAAATTGTCATCTCCAACATGTATTTAATGTGATAAGTGCATTTGATCTAATAAAATAATAAAAAATTATAGATTTATATGAAGCACTATGAGAGAAACTTCCACATGCCTGGTAAAATTATTCAATTGTGAAAATATCTAGAATGGTTCATGATTATATACCTTTATCCTAGAGACTCAAAACATAGAGATATGCCCAATCTATAAACTAGTCCCATCTTACCAATTTGTTTATTTTTCCCTTTTATACAAGTCATAAGCTCAGTTGGTTGGGATCTTTAGCTTAGTTATATTTAGAGCAAACACAATTCAGATCACCAAAAAAATAACTAATCTAAGAAAATAGGAAAGTAATCTAAGAAATCAAGAAACTAATCTAAGAAATCAAGAAACTAAACTAGGAAAAGTTCAGAACTAAACTAAGAAAAGTAAGCAACTAAACAAAGAAAGAAAGAAATGTAATCTAATCCTACAATTACATGTGTCTATCCCTCATCAGTCGATTATGTTTATAGATAGCGTAGACCTAAAGTAGTATATTAGGAACTATCTAGTGACTGGATATGTAAGCTCATTTCCTTATAGGTCCTTCAAATGAAATGTATTATTTCCCATGATCTTGAAAATCTGGTATGGACCAATCCATAATGGCACAAACTTATCATGTTATCCTTTCTTCTCATGGGATTTATCCTAAAGTAGAACTAGATCCAAAATCCTAAATGATTTGACCTTCACTCTCTTATCAAACAACATCTTGACTACATCCTAGTGTTTTCTTAATGTCTATAAGGCCTCAATCCTTAAATCTTCCATTTCTATGATGTCCAACAATCTTGACTCTGTTTCATCACATGGCTTCATATAATCTTGCATGAACTGATAAGTGGGCAACTTTAGAATAATTGGAAATATAGGCTTGTATCTAAACATAAATAAATAGGGTAAACATTTAAGGTCTTATTTTTATCTTATTTAGTCTACCTAAAGATCATACTTCAACAAGTTGTACCAATCCCTGGGTTTATCCCATGCTAATTTCTTAATTGCACCTATCAAATTCTTGATCATTAATTCTACCAATCCATTTCCCTAGGGGTAATGGTTATAATTTCACCTGATAATAATATATTTATAGTGTTCCCACTTAGTAAATTCTATTGATATGAAATATGCATGCCAAATTTGGTTGTTATGTGTTCCTTTAAGAAGTGGATTAAGACTTGTGCTTTGTAATTCTTTGTGGTTATGGCTCTGGTCTATCTGGTGAAATAGTCAGTAGTAGTAAGCACAAATTTATGGCATATTTAGGAATTTGGGTTGATGACACCAATGAATTCTAAACACCATTGGGCAAATGGCCCTCCTTAAACAACTAGTTATAAAGGCATTGTTGTATGTACTTCACTTTTGGCTAAAGATTGATATTTATGGCATGTCCTCACATGAGCATGAGCATACTTGAAAACTATTGGCCAATAGTAGCCCATTCTTAAGATCTTATGGGATATGGTATTCCTAGAAGGATGACCACTACCTATTTTATAATTTAATTTTTCTAAAATTTCTTTAGCTTCATCTATAGACATAAACCTAAGGTAAATGTCTTCATAATTTATTCTATACATAAATCCCTTCTTAATCATGTAGTGAGTAGATTTAATCCTTAAATCTCTCTTTCATTCTTTGTAAATCCCTTGGGAATAAGTACCTATAAGTAAATACTCTATGATATTGGTATACCATTCCCATTTAGAAACTGGAGCCTCACATATCTCTTCAATGTTGATACGTGGATCAGGTTAGGAGTTGAATGATGCCTTAACCTTAGATGATTTTTGTAAGATTTATTTCCATATCAAATTCTTGTAGATTTTTCATCCAATTTCCACAACATTCTCATAATTTATTATGTTATAGGCTGAGCTTGATGGTGGGATCATGCATGATGGTAATGACTTTATTATTCAAAGTGTAACATTCAGATTTCTTTAATATTTTGACAAGGGCCAAAATTTGTTTTTCAATCATAGATTATATGATATCTACATCTTTCAGATTTATTCTCATGAATATAATTAGACACTTATTTTCATCTTTATTCTATATTATGAAAACAGTAATTATATGTTCTGAAGTGAGTGAATACAGGTAGAAATCTTTCTTGAAATTATGGTTGATATATACTAGAGCCTATGATATTGCATCTTTAATGTCCTGAAATGACTTTTGGGCTTCATTTGTTGATTCTATTTTGGCATCCTATGTTAGCATGGCATTCAAAGGTCTAACAATTTATACAAATCTTGAGATGCACTTCCTTATGAAGTTAATATTTTTAAGGAATTATTTGAGATACTTTTTGATGTTTAGTGGTGAAATCCTTGAAATTCCTTGAATTGTATATAGATCAATTGTGATATCATCCTTGGTGATGATATACCCCAATATCTTGCCTTTATCAACTCTAAATATGCTCTTATTTAGGTTCAATGAAATATCAAACCTTCTGTATCTCTCAAATATGTATTGTATGTGACTTATGTTATCATTCCTATGCTTTAAAAACACCATAAAATCATCCATGTAGATGATTATGCATTTTCCTATCATTCCTTTGAATGTGTTATCCATGGCACATAAGAAAGTAGTGCCTACATTTATTAAGCCAAATGGCATCCTATTATATGCATAAGTTCCCCATTTCATGGTAAACATTGTCTTTATTCTATCCTCATATTGCACTAGTACCTGATTATAACCCTAAAATACATCCAAGAAGGACATCATTTCAAAACCACTTACTATATATATCACCTCTCCAAAGAAGGTAGAGGATAATTTTCCTTTTTATAAGCCTTATCTAGGTTCTTAAAATCCACATCTAGTCTAATCTTACCATTCTTATTTCTTACTAGGACTAAATTGGCCACCCAAGTAGAATGTCATACTAGAAAGATGATTCTTGCACTTAACAACTTCTCTACTTCTCTTTGAATGAGAGGTTATAAAATGGGATTGACTAGTATTTGCCTCTATCTGAATGGATTATGATCTAGATTCAAGGTAATAATATGAGTAATGGCATGTGGGTCATACACTTTCAAGTCTTTATATGTCCAAGTAATACATATTTGTAGCTGATGGTTAAATCCTTCATTCACTATCTCTCTTCTGAGGTGCAACTAAGGCTGATATTAACATAGCATGGGCTATGTTCATCTCCTATATTTTAATTTTTGAAATGTGATTCATTGACCTTGGGATGCATGAACAACTTCTAAACTTGAGGGTCTATGTCAAATGACCTTTTTAAAGAGACCAAGCCAACTGGGATGGAATTTTCTTTGAGTTGGAGAATACCTTCCCTATCTGATTCTTCTTGATAGAGGTGATTAATATCTTCATCATAAATAATTTTGGACTCAAATCCCCTTGAATTGGTTAGAAAATAAATAATTTGTTAGTCATAATAAAAAACCTAATTTTATTTTTGCATTATTAGGAATAGAGGGACAAGGCACTAATTCAATAGAGAACCTCTTTACCTTAGATTCCTAGAGGGGCTCTAGATCAGTGGCAATAGTAGTTAGTGAATAGGTAGCTTGATTTTGATCTCTAGGGAGGGCTATTATGTTGAAATATTCAAATATTTTTATCAAGTCTCATGCTTTATACTTGTACCCTCTCAAATAAGATAACTTGCATTGATATTTATTTCTAAATTGTTTAACTATTAGCTCTGAGTCACCAAATGCTAATACTTTCTTTACATTGTTCTTAAGTGCAAATTGTAATCCCATAATTAAATTATCATACACAACTCTATTGTTCATGCATGTAAATTACAATCTATATGTTGTCAATAAATTTTTACCTTTTAGACCAACCATCTCGATTCCTATGCTTAATACTTTCTTAGATCTAGTGCCATCAAAGTGTAAAGTCCATAGCTATTTGGAACCCTCACATTCTAGCTTATGTGCTTGATTTAGATTATCAAAAGTGTAAACACTAAGGTTAGGAGACTCATACCTTACCTCTTAATTCTTGACATCATATTCCATGATGGGATACTTCATTCTTAGCTCTCAATCAAGTTTTATTTGATTTTTAAATCCTCTCCATGGAATCCATATATGATAAAAGTTTGTATAAAGATATTCATTGAGTGTTCTGAACTAGTCTCTACTTAGTAACAATCTATAGCCTTTAGGTATGTCTACTACAATGATATAAATATTCATATGGACTCATGGCTTAGATGTTACTTGAATATACACATCCCTTAGTTTACCAACTATAGGTACTACTATCTTGTCCAATTATGAAACTATCCTCTTTGAAAGGATTGGCATCAAACCAAGATTTTGACATATAGAAGTAGGCATGATAGTTGTACAAGTTCCAAAATAAAATAAATAATAATGAATATTCTTATCGAATTCCTTGATAGTCATCAAAAAGGGTGTAACTTTTGGCTTGACCTTGTAGATAACATTGGTGTTAGATGTTTTTTATTTGTCTATGGATGCTTTCATTTTCTCCATATGTGTCTTCCCAGAAATAGACTTATACAACAACTCCTTTTGTTCTTTAGTCTAAGCTAACTCATGAAGAGTTATATTTTCTTTGATCTTCTTCATATCTTTGAAAATGTTATATTTTCCCTTTTTAGGTTCCTCCTTGGTTTGAAGCTAATCACTCCCTCTTAAAGGAGGTGGATTCTTGTCAACTTTAGGATTAGGAAGAATTGCAGTAGTATTTGGAGGAGCTAACATTATGGTGACTTATTATTTATTATATTATATCCACCTTTTCGTAATTGCTAGAAATCAAGAAATTCATCCATGTTATCCTCCAACTCATTATCATATTCACCTAGAAATAGAAACTCATGAGTTTCAAATAACATGGTAGTGCTTGAAGGTATAGGATCCAAATGATGTTTAGGTGGAATATGTATCTAATCCTATCTAACCACCTCTCTTTGAAATATTTCAAATGTTGCACAAAATTTAACTTAGTTGAGCTCACGATGCTTGAAATTATTATTAATTATACACCAATTAGGAAGAGTATTTTATACCATGTTGATCACTTTAAATTTGTTAGGCTACTTCATATTGTTCATAGGCCTATTGAATTGTTTGTATCTCTAAAATCTAGCCTTGTGAATACCAGTTGGGCCATTAACATTTCCCATCCTCCTTTGCATATTTAAAAAAATCATTGCTTAATTTTTGAGCCATCTTCTAAATGTAATCCAATTCTACCTTTGTAGATTTAGTACCTTTTAAAATAGTAGTAGAAGGTATAGGTAATTGTTGATTCTATTGGTAACCATTGCTTGAAATATTATTATTCAATAAACTAAAATTTGTTTGTGTTGTTTGTCTTAATGGAGGTGGTGTGTAGAGCTCATTCTGATTGAATGCTAGAACACTTTGCTTCATGTGTGGTATTATATTCAATACTGGGAAGCCATTGTTGATATTAGGTATGATAGGCATCTAGGGATTGTGTTATCTATTTATGTCTATGGACTCTTCATATGCTAACACCAAAATATTAACCATGGATTCTCTTCTTAGGAATATGGTAGTGATTGGGTCCAAAGCATTGTTGTACATTTCCAATGCTAATGTAGCATATAGTTTATACCTTGGGTTCAATTTTTTATACATATTTTGAAATGTTTCATTAAAATCATGAATATGTTCATCAAGATCTCTCTTTATAATGGTGAAGTGCTGATATACCAAACTAAGATTGGTAACTTGTCCAAAGTGTGCAAGAAAAGTAGATTGAAACTCATCCCAAGAAGTGATGGAGTTATCTATTAGATTTAAATACCAATCATAACTAGAATAAAATAATGTAAAATGTAATAATATACATTATATAACTTCATCAAAAGCATTCATTTATCTCAAATAAGCATTGAAAGATTTTATGTGTTCCTCTACTATCCTTGCTCTTGAAAGAAAAAGGTTGGCATATACTTTTTAAGATTCCTAGGTAAATCATGCACATATACGGGGGTGGAAATAATATATCTAACTAACCAAGGTGTTCATTAATCCATTGTTTGATTAACCAATAAATGATTCCTTATGGGTAAAGGAGTTCTTATTTGAGGAGGTGTATTGTTATGAACTAGGGTTGTTGGTATAGTTCTAGGTCTCTTATGATTTTATAAGGGTGAGACTAGAAAATCAACCTAGGAATCAGATCTTATCACTCTTCTAGGTTACTCCAATAAAAATCTAAGCAAATAATAATTACTTTTATCAAAGGTTAGGAGTAGGCCCTCCTTCTAGTGCCAATGAAACTATTAATGCAATTTTGATGCACACCATATTCAATGAGGTAGCCTCTAAAATTTTAGGATCTTAATAGAGGTAAAATCCATTCCATGGCATGATTTGTAGGTATGAAATTATAACAACCTATTGATGTAATATCTAGTAGGGCATGTAGGTTGTTGATAAGGTTTTCGGATGGAGGTGTGATCTCTAAAGGTTAGTGAATTCTTATGTGATTTGGATGGATTTTTGGTTTCTAATATAAAGTGGGTAGATCTTGAAACAAACTCAAAAAATGAGAGATGTGTAAGGTAGAAAATAAGACTCTATGGTTTTTAGGAATCACCTCTCTAGTTGGTTTCTAAATGGATAAATGTTTTTAAAACATATGCCTATTGTAAGAAACTATTGCACACACACAATCAAACATGGTTTAAAAGTCTAAGGAGATACTAATAAAGGAAACTCACAAGCCTCAATAAAAGTTTGGCCCTTTTATATTAGTTGTTACACACCCTTAATTAGGAGATTATGTCTCAGGATAATGAGATATCTAAGGCAACTTTTACACACATGAAAAAACTACATCAAAATAAGGCATTCATACACATTCAAAATTATGAATCAATCAACTTAATCTATAATTATTAATATAACTATATAATCCTTTAATAAATTTTTCACATCTAAGACTATCATATAAATCAATACAAGAAATAATTCATAAACACATTCTCAAACTAAGTATTATTGAATCATACAACCAAAAAGATAAGCCTAGTTACATAAAATTGAAGACATAATACACAAACATATTTGTTGACAATATAAATTTCTTCTACTATTGTATATTGAAACTTTTACCCACTCCTTACAATTAGTGGATTAAAATTATTTAAATAGGCTTTGGGAAGGGTTGCCTCATCCTCCAAGTCCATGCAAAGGCATTACATGTGATAGTTAGAACTTAAGTTCTAACTATGGTTGAAATTGTATAAGAGTCTTCTTATAGTTATAAGTTTAAGTTAGCCTTTGTAAAATTTATGCAACATGTGATTTTGTAAATAAGGGAAACTTTTACAATTATAGCCCAAACTACATGAAAGCTAAATATAGAGAACAATACCTTCTTTTACAAGTTATGAGAATAACTTGTCAAATACTTTAAGTTATCAATTTGTAGTAGAACTTAGACATGCATTAAGGACAATTTCCCCTTTACCTTATCCTTAGATCTAAAATCATTACTTAACTAGGAATAACTTCTAGTTTTTATGTGTTACATGTTGCCCTTTCCCTTACAAAATAAAAAATTCCTTCGAAGGATTTATAGGGTCTTTATCTTAAAATAATATGTTATTTCAACATAATCTTTGAGATTCTTGAGTAGTTAAAATCTTCTCTTATTCTAATGAAAAATTTTCCTTTTTATATTTGCTTAACCATATAAGTCTAAGACTCAACATATTCTTCACTAGTTCATAATCTGATGTGTCATGTCCATGTATCAATGTCCATGTCGAGTTGTCTATTCAATTAACACACGACTGTAGTTGCCTTGGGTTGCATGTCTCTACTTCATGATTTCTTTAATCAATATCAAATTCAATTATTTCCTTTGAGCTCAAGAAAACATGCCACATGGTAGCTTCCTATTGGTTCTAGATCCTTTGAAAAATCCCATTGATCTCACACTATTGGATCTCTTTGTATGAATCAATACAGTTTGTTGATATTATGATTATTTGAATCAAAAAGGATATCTTAAAATTGATGTCTATGCACCCATCATTTAACATCTACATGACCATCATTGAATTCTATGTGACCATAAAATTTTGAAAATCAAATGGTTAATTATTGAGCATAATTATGATGTCTACATGATTGTTAATAATGTACACACAACCATCACACTTTGAATACCAAATGGTTAATTTTGGATCTTAATTTTGACATACCCATGACCATCAATGATGTTTATGAAACCGTTAATGATGTCTACATGATCATGACACTTTGAACACCTCCTCAAGACATTTTAATCCACTTGGTAGCTCCATGAGTCTTCAGTCTTATTGAATTTATTAACTCTAGGGAAGGGCCCATAAATTATTGATCTACCAGATGAGATCCCAAGATGTTTCCACTTGGAATTCTCATAGAGCTCTTAGAACCTTTGACCTTTCAACTTTGATTTCATGTCATCATATCATCTATAAGTGATCCGACACATACCATTAGATTTAAATCCACTATCTTGAATGTCATTGGTTCTTGTGGACAAGGATAATTAAGTCATAGCTCAGGAAAAATTTAAGTGAAGGTCTTAAACTAAGGTTTTAGACATAATTAAAGGGACCCTATGATTAGAAAAATTGACTTAGCCTAAATTTATCAAGAAACATAAGGGACTTAGGATAAAGTCTTAAGTTAATATAATAAAGTGCTCCCTAATAATTTTGAACTTACATAAATTTTAAATCTATTTAAAAAGGACTTTAGGATAAATAAATTAGGCTAAAGCTTTAACATGATTTTAAAACATAGATTCAATTTAATCAATAAGAGACCAAGGGTTAATTAAAATAAAAAAGTCAATTTATCATTAAGGTGTAAAACTCTAGGTATTGTTCACACCAATGATACCCCATTAAACCTACATCATGGAAATATAAGAATCAGAAATTAGCAACCTTAGATGAATTAAAATGAATATTATGTGGTAATAAAACCATGTAAACTAGTTCAACACAAAATATTCAATACTAGTTCCTGATTAATTTTAATGATCAATTTAAAACACAAATTTATAGAATTTGAACAAGGGTCCTCATTTTTAGAAATGGGGGTGTGTTTGGTACAACAACACAGACCTTACTAAATATTTTTTTGCAACATGAAATAAAAGAATTATGGAGATAAGAGGTATTATAATCAGCATCAATAAGGAGCTGATTAGAGAGGTAACCAAGATGTCATGTGATGGTTCAAAATCATTTAAGGAGCAATAAAAAAAATGGAGCTAATGCAAATATTTTTTAGGATGAATGAGACTTTAAAAATTGATAAAAAGGGTTTTCCATGAATGGACCTACTGAGGTACTAGTTAGAGGTGTGCCTTTAGATCATGAAATACCTTACTTTAGAAGGTAGATTTACTCTTATTTTTTTGCACCACTTTCTACTCCTTAACCATTTAAAAGGTTTTAAAATTATTCTACCATATTACTTGATGAAGTCCTTAGAAATTACAACCCTCACTTTTTAAATTAGTGAAGCGAACACCATCATGCACCAAGGGCTTATCTTCCCAATTATGAAGCATGGTGAGACACTGTGTAGGAAAGAAGTCCTACTATAAGGGTATTCTATGGAGGAAGAATCCCCCTAAGAAGACCCAACCATAGACTCCACCTGGACTCCTCCCAAACCTTCCCTTACAAATCCCAATTTTTGGAGCCTCATAGGGGATCTTCATCTCCATCTAATCATAAAAATACCAAAACCTGTTATTTTTGATAAAGTGGATTTTATGGAATATTCTAAGGTAAGACCCCCTTGTCTAAATTAGTCAAGAAAAATAAAAGACTACTAAATGACTTTAATGGTAAACTTCATGAAGCAAGACTAGGTCTAGCCAGTCTGAGCAAGGAATGGAATTCTATTAATAGGGAAGCCACAAAAATGTTACAGGATTTTTCATAGCTCAGTTAGGCAAAGGTTTCTCCCCAAAGACAACATGATGATAAGGTATAGGTTCAATTCATTACAAAACCTTCCTCCAAACCCATTAATAGGAGCCACCTCAAGAAGATTATAGAGAAGGAGACTCAAAAGAAGCTAAGAAAATTAAGATATTATTGCACATTCATAGAGGAATAAGTGATATTGTTAAAATCAAATCACTTTAGTATAAATGTGTTTCAAAAAAAAATTAATTTTATATATAAACATGAATAAAAAGTTGAAAGAAAGTTAAAATTATCACAATGGGGATATTTCATAATATTTTATAGTAATGATTTTAAAATCTTATATTTTTTATTTTAAAGGAGGAAAAAGTCATTACTACGTAAAAAATGAGTTACTCTCTGATCATTATTTTTATGTTGTATAATAATTAAATACATTTAAATTCAAGCTGATGGAAATAAAATTGAAGTAATAAAAATAACTTATAAGTATATTACACAAGGACTCAGTAGCATCTGATATTACTTGTTTTTTCATGAAACTTACATCTATAGATAGATAAGAGTCAAGCCAAACATAGAAAATAAATTTGAATGCGAGGAAGGGATCGATAAGGTGGTTACATAAAGACACAATTTATTATTATTATTTTTGTGCATAAATACATTTTCAAACATCCTATTAAGACTATGTCTACAATCAAATTACAAAAAGATATTACAAGGAGTTTACACATGAGTATTTATCATTTTTATTTTTTATGTTGAATTATTGTATTCGGTTTAGATTCTAAAAAAGAAACCAATGTTTAAGTGAGTCTGATTACAATTGATATTTGAATTTAAAAAATGAAATTTAATTTAAATGTTTTATATATAATGAGGAATATATAATTATTTTCAGATAATAAAGAATAGTATATTTGTAAAAAAAAATAAAACATAGTTTAATATGTTGTAGTTCTTTCTCTCTATGCCAATGGAACCTGATGTTGTATTTATTTTTCTTCTTGCCAACTAAAGAAAAAAAATGATATTGTATTTCTTTCTATATATATATATATATATAATTTGATATTATATTATTCCTATGTCATTTAGTGTAGTTTTGATAGGCTCTCAGATGGTTGTTGGTCTCCCTAAAACCTAATTATCTTTATCTATCTATAGTGTTGATAGCTCAAATGGATACTAGTATCCTGAAACCTAAATATCTCTATTTTTTTTATTATTGATAGGATTTAGGATGGTTGATTTTATCCCTAAAACCTAACTATCTCTACCTATCTATAGTGTTTATAGACTTTAGGATGGATGTTGGTATCCTTAAAACATGACTATATCTATTTGTTTGTAGTATTGATGCTAATACTCTCTCATTCCATGTGATAATGTCACCAACCTTTGAATAGATTCACCTATCTTTTTATTTGTATTATGGTTTCTTTTGTTTCCTAATAACAAACTAATGAATGAAACCCTATTATTTCAATAATAAAAAATTTATAATACATCCAACTATGAACAAATGTTACCTAACATGTAAGCGTGAAAATTTTAAATTTTTAAAAATACTTGGTATATTAACGATCACACTAATTTTCAAATTTTAAAAATACCCTACCATAAATTTGTGAGATACATCTCAATTTTAAAATTGTTAAGATTATGAAATCTAACATGGTTTGTGTTAGATTTGAGCTATATTTATCATTTCATTAGGGCTTGTCAATATGACATAATTTGACAATTGTACCTATTTGAGATGGGTTATAAATTATTTGAATATTTAGTGTAGTAATTACATAAAATATTTTTTAAATGTCCATAAATTCTAAAAATACATTAAGGAGCACTATAAGTATGAATAAAAAGGATATGAATATAAATAAAACTAATGTTAGAAACTATTTTGACATATATATTTAATATATTAATTAAACAATTAGATAGGAATAATATTGTTAGTATTTAATCATTGTTTTCTAGTAAAATTAAAACATTTATTAGTGTTATAGTTATATATTAACACTCTTCATGTTTGTAAAATATTATTGGAAATTAAACTTAATTTATGAGATTTTAGGAAAATACACCAATGTAAAATAGTATAACCACCAAAGAAAGCAAGCTTAAAATCTCATCCTAATTTTGAAAGTTGTAAAGAAAGGGAGCTTTATTTTATTTGAATAATGCCATAATTTAAATAAATGGTGATACAAATGAATTGTATTTATCCTTGATTGTGGGAATATTTTTACATTTGACAATCATTGTTTTCATTTGTGATGCAAAAAAAAATAGGCCAACCTTTTGGAGGCCATAACTTTTGACCCATAGCTCTGTTTGAGCTCTTCCACATGCCAAAATGACCATACCAAACTTTTTTTTCTTTCCTAGGATTTATACCTTCGTAGGGAAATTTTAGATATTTTTTGTAGGCTATACATGATCATCTAAGGGTCTGAAATTAATGTTTAATATTTTTTTTAGAATTTTCTATTTTTAGAAATTTTATATTTTAGAACCAGACATAAAATTTAGTTGAATTTCATCCCATAGGATAAATATATTTTTTATAGTATTTCTAGAGATTTTTAGATTTGTCTATGCTTACATGAGAAATTACTATAAATAACAACTGCTAAAAATTGGAATTTTTTTTAGATTTTAGTTTTTTCAAAATTTTACATGTCAAGTCTAAATTTTGAGTTGAGGCTTATTTAATCATGGTTTGGGTTTGATATTATTTAAATTCATTAAATACAAATAAATACAAGTTATTTTTTATAATCTTAGCCTAGTAGTAATTTTATTTGTCTTGATAGTTTTTTGATTCATTACTTTGGATAAGTTTTTTAAAACAAATATAAAATTTAATTATTATTATTCAATAAATGTAAGGTGGAAAATGAATTTGAGTAATACATTTCATAATCAAATGAAAGTCTAGATATTATTTTAAATCAACTTTTAATTATAATTAATATGACCATGTAAACTTTAAAATTAATATGACATTTAGATAGGATTAAAATAAAGTCTTTTACCATTGTATACATATAAAATTGCCTCTTTTATTTATGTTTAAGTTAAATAAGAATAATATAAGAATATCCATCCTATCTAATTTATAAAATCCTTAATAAACAACCCATTATACAACATTATTATTAGAATTTTGATCTTATCTAATGTGGAATGTGCTTAATTGATTGTATGGAATGAGTTTAATTGATTGTGTATTATGGGCATAATTGATAGTTTAGAGTGGGAATAAGAATGGGAAAATTGTACATTATAACCATATGATAATATAATATTTTAAGGAGACTATGAACAAAGACTATCCATTCTAAATGAGAAAAAAATATTAATCCTATCTTGTGTTATAAAATAATGACATAAACTTAATTCTCATTAATACACCATTGAATCAAGTCTATTATTTATGTCTATATCATGCTCAATTTTATTTATCGATAACATATTCATTAATAAAATTCATTGTTAAGATAAAATATAATAATACTAATTTAATATCAATAGACACATCTTGTCCTCATGGTTATACATTTTTGGTCTAATTCTTTGTGAGATCTTGTGAATTATAGAATAATTCCATGTAATTCAATTCTAATTAATACCTCATTAAATAAATTCAATTATATATGTTTATATCATGCTCAATTTGATATATTAGTCTCATCTATATTATAATAATTCATTGATAAGACCAAATACAATACAAAATATAAATAAACACATATCATCCTTGTGCATATACATTTCTAGTCTAATTCTTTATGAGATGTTGCTAGGTATAACTAATATCATGAATGTCATATATAGATGTATGATGTTTTGATACTATCATAATGCTATGTGGTATACTTTTATGTTCAATACTCCATTGAAGAATCCCCCAAGCTTGTATTATAGAATGGGAATAATTGATAAAATTATTAATATATTGAGAATAATGGGCATATGCTCATTTTACACAAGTAATAATATTGGCTTCTTTATAAGTGGAAAATATTATTATCTTTATGTCATGTATAATATACCATCATTTACCAAGTTTCATGATGGCTTAGGATTTATTCACATAGGGAAAGAGTCTAAGGGAAAGGGAAAATGTTTGATTTAGATATTATATCAATGAAAATGTGAATAAGTCTATTATAAGTTACACATAGTTCCTAACATATTCCAAATTAGATTAAAAAAATTAAATAACTTGATTAAATAGATAACACTCATTCTAATTAACACATGAATCTTGAATAAAAGCACAACTAACAGTCCTAAAATTAGTGCCAATCCATTAAATTAGAAAGGAAATGGAGTAAATCCATGAATCAAACAAATTTATATAGAAAATCAAAATTTAAATATGTTTTATAATAAATTTTACCCTTAAAAATACTACAAAAAATCATTTATAGAAGAAGAATGGGGATTGTATCCTAGTAAGATGAGTTAAATACTCGGCCATCATGGCCTAAAATAGTTACAGTTGCATTATACCAAAATGGCCCCTATCCTAAAATAAATAGATAATATTCTTAAAGGCCCACTAAGAGAAAATTAAGAGAAGGTTGTAGGTGGGCCACTTTTAAACTACATTGGTAGGTCTTACTGATCCACTAATGATTGATCAATAATATTGGCATTAGGTTGAGATTTTATAGGTTGATAGATGGCTCTCAAAATATTATCACTGCCTAAATTAGCATTTTATTGTGAGCCTTGAGTGTGGCCTCCAAGGAAACCTTCACCTCTTAGACCTAGGTGATGCTCAGCATGGATTATTTGTATAATTCCATGATAAATTTATCTCCTACCTTGTTGGATTTCACCAAATTTAAATTCATGATATTTTTGAGGTGTGCCAAGTGGGCCCCAAATTCATGACCTCTAAATAGGGTAACATTAAGGAAGAAGAGCACTAAAATGTTGGCATTCTTTAAATGATTAAGGATTTGGTCCTTAATTTTATCTAGAGGCTTGATGGTCACTTGGGTTATGCTCAACCATTTCTTAATGGATTTTTTCATAGATCCTGTGAAGGTCTAGTGAAGGTTAAAGTCTACAATGGGCATCAAATTCAATTCTAGGAATACTCCTTTATTGAAGATATCAACCAACTTATTGAACTCACCTAGATAATACTTTCCTAATAAGCCTACCTCTTTTTTAGGAGATATTTTCTCTTATAAATGGATTTCATTACTTTCCTAAAGATAATGAAAAATTGGGTGATATTTGCATCAAATTTTCTAACTAAGCTTGCGGGGAAGGTGATCCCTTCTTGAGATTATAAAAATTACACCTACTCCCTAAGATCATCCATCATTTTCTTTGTGAGGTCATTTTTGGCACAAAACACTAAGGTAAGGTCCTCTACTACCTTCTATTATCCATGTGTAGTTATTACTTTGGTGAGGGAGAATATATATTTCTTAGTCCTCCATACTAGTGGGTTCCTTCTTGAGTAAATTTTTATGTGACAACCCTATTCATGCTCCCAGTCACTATAAAATTCCCATTGTAACTATGGGTTACCCTAATGTATCATTTATGGTATCTATGCTTCAATAGGTTTTAGGGACCTGGTATGGCTTATTCTTATGGTAACTCCCAAGGTTATGGAAGAGGGTGAATGCAGTATGGCAAAGGCAGTGGTAAATGGTGGAGGTTTGGGTAGAGGAATAATGGATGAAGTGTAAGGAAGGAATAAATGAGTAGAGGAGGGGTCAAGGGAGTAAAAGGAATAAAGAGGATTGGGGATCCCCAAGGGAACAATTGGACATGCCATTAGTTATGGGTAAAGTTGGTCTATGGGTCAATAGCTCTAGGCAATAAGGTATTCTATAATAATGAGGAAATCAACTAGTTAAAATTAAATCTTTAGAGGCCTAAGGTGATAAATAAAGTATAATGGGGAACAATGGGAGGAATAAGAAAAATATAAGGCTAATAAGAGTTTACCTTTTGTCTCTTCTTATAATTATTACCTAGATTAACTAGATCTATGGTCACAGTTGCATGGACTATAGTGGTATCATGAACCTAAACTAAGGGCATAATGAAATATACATTTTTCCTCTTTTAAGGAGTCATGTGCAGAGCAAATTCTATCATGGTAACCAAAGGATATTTAGTGGAAATTATTTCCAAATTAACTTGAAATAATGAAGGAGAAACCATTGGTACTACAAGGTGAAGAATCATTTGAGGTTTGCACACAAGTGCACTCATTTCTAGGGTGGCCACTAGGGTAATGGAAGTGGTGACTGAGGGAAGTGTTTACACCTAAGGAGTAACTAATATGGCCATTGATGATTATAACACATTATATGATTCCACTGTGAACCTAGAAGTTACTAGAATCTAAACTCTTCCATAGGTCACATAAGTTACATGAACTAAACTAGATATTCTAAAGGTAAGGGACATGTAACTAAGATTCATGTTGATCTCAAGAAGACCATGATAATTATTTTAGGGTAAATGGGATAGGAAGAGGGGAATTGGGAAGTGAGGACTCTAAACATGGCCAAAGCCAAATTAATTTAGGTTGATATGGGTGTTGGTATGATGATAACTAGGGATGACCCAAAAAAAATAGGTTTGGTGGGAGTATGGAACCTTAGAGGTGGCCTAATATGTTGTGGAGCAATTGTGATAGTGGGGGAAGGAATATCTAGGGGTATTACTTGTTAGTCTCATTCAAGGTTATTTTAAGGGTTATTCTTGATGTTAAAGTGTAACACCTATACTATCGATGATAGAGTGGCTAATCAGAGTGTAGGTGGTGGGTCTAGAGCCATGATAGGGAGAGGTGAAACTTGTGGAGGTGAAGGTTTGGGGACCTCTATAAAATCATCCTATAAATATATGGTGTAATCACTAGGATGTCTTCCCTAAGTTGAGTTGAAGGAGCCTATCAGGGTGGCTCTATACTTTAGTTAGTGATTTTCATTGATTAAGGTCATTTCCATGTATTATTCATTACCACCTCATACTATGCTAACACCTTGGCATCACTAGCCACATTGAGATGAATCCCATAATCCTCATGGGCCTTTTGGTGATACATGATGTTGAGTTTGACTTCATATATTTCCACATGGAAGTTGATGACCTTTCAAAGATCTCATTATTTATGTTTGACCCTCCCTAGGGCATATGAATTCCCATTATTTACTATATTACATAGGATAGGAAGTTTCTTGACTCATGGTCGTGGATGAAGATTGGAAAATTTAGGCATGCCTTTTTTCAATGATTGATTGAGTAACTCAGAGACCTCTTACCAATTGATAGCAAACCTCTTACTGAGTGAGGTAGTCTGAGACCTAATAGGGATATAAGATAAGGTGTTTATAGATACCTTCCATCCAAATGATGATATGGTTTATATAGTACTATTAAGATATTATGGGAAGGAATTTATTCTTTATATCCTTTGAGATTCATGACATGGGCCTCTTATTTATGACCATTTAGACCACTTGGTAAAAGGAATCATAGATGTCCAAGATGTATTTTTCTAATGTTACATATATAACTTATAGAAGACCACATGAATAATGAAGTTGATAGGGGTCCATGGAATGAATATAAAATATTTTAATTAAGGGTTTTGTAGACCATATCCACAAGATAGCTCAAAATGTATAAAATTCCATGCCCTCAAGCCTTGCTAACACCTTTGACTAGATTGAATTTGATGAGGCTCTTGAGGTCTAGGACTTCATTTCCATTGAAGATGATGAATAACATGGGCACCCACTAGATGTTCACATGTACGATATCCTTCACACTGAATAAGTGATTTAATAAGATCATCCTTAAAATAACACCCTCCTAAACGAGATGAATTGGGTATGCATTGATGTATGCCTTCTAGTACATTGATATGAATTGAGGTCCCAATCTAAGAGAAACCCATATATCTCATGTGTCTCATCCCATGTGTCCACGATGCTCTAGTCATAAACCAAAATTTACTCTATCAAATTTTAATACTACTTAAAATTAGTTCCAGATATGTCCACTATTTCATTATGTGACCTCGTATAGTACACTAGATCTAAGGTTATGCCAAACATGTGCATAAAGTTTTATAGAATGTTATTGAATATATCAACACATGGTAACATCTCTAGTTTGATAAAATCCTTATGCAATCCTAAATTTTCTCAGGAAGCAAGCTCATCAAGAAATTGGGTCTCATCCTCATTGTAATCTAAGGTGGGTTTTTGTACATCCTTAATTTCAAGAGATACCTTGTTGTAGTGATCAAAGTAGGTCATGTTTGATGAAAATTTGGTATCCATATATTTAGGATGAAGATTAAGATTTAAATATGAGGAAACCATGGATAAGAGTTTGGAGTTAATTGGCATGGATTTATGGGCCTAAGGGAAGCATTGAAAGATTGAGAAGGATCTAAAAGTAAGGATATTTGGGAGATATAAGTGGTATCAATAAATTAAAATACTCAAAGGAATTATAAGGATCTATAAAGATCTCCTACATTAATGATCATTGAGAATTCCCTTTCACAAGTTTAATTCTAAGTTGGTGGTACCACTCACTTGAATATTTCATGGTTTGGCATTTACTCAGAGAATTTTGAAAATGTGCATCTAGGTTGGACTCAGTGATGGTAGAGGGATATCTATAAGTTTTCAAATCAGATTATAATTACCTAAACTATTTAATATAAGGATAGGAACACAATTATTTTAGTCATCATATAACCTTGGTCATCCTCTAATTAGACCACATGTGCTTTATTGTTTGGTCCATTTTATGTATTTGGTTTGAACCTTGGGAGACTGATAGATCTAAGAAGGTTTCATGATACATCTACTCATTCATTAATATCTCTTAGTTCTCTGACATTTCTAACACCCCTTGAGACTAAAAAATTTAACAAGCTTCCACATTGAATTTTGTCATTCATCAGGCTCCTACAATATTTATAAAAAGTTATTAAGTCAAAAAAAGGGATTCATGACCAAATGAAAGCTTACCTGTCTACTAGCATAGCTCCATGTAATGTCAAATATCACACCTAGGTTACATTATCTTAGGATAACCTTCATTATTTATATTCAATGAAATAACACAATTTTCACAAAATATTCTAATTATGAGAAACATTCATATCAAAACACAAAACCATTGAACTATCCTAAACATAGGAGACTATAGGGCCTCGGTGATAATCTTTCATTCACTGCAAATGTTATGAAACATTGGTTGATCAAGGTGAAACATAATTATAATATTTCATATAGCTAGGTGCTAAGCATGAGGAGATATGGTATTTAATAAAAAATTGAGTTGATAATTTTTAGAGAGGTCCCACTTTTCAAAGAAAAGGGTGAATATTGGTCACAACAAGGATGTTGTGAGGTAAAATTGATACCATAAATGGCATATGTATTTATCTAATGATGCGGCACCATCATAAGGTTATATGGTATACTTTTATGTTTGATAATCCATTAAATAATCCCCCTAAGCTTGTGTTAAATAATGGGCATAATTGCTAAAATTATTAATATTATGAGTATAATGGGCATGTACCCATTCTACATAAGGTAAAAAAAATTGGCTTCTTTATAAGAGGCCAATATTATGATCTTGATGTCATGTAGAATATTCTACACATCTGATAAGAATATTATAAATTGTGAAAATGTGAATGTTTATATTATTCTTTATCTTTTTTAGAATGGGCATGTGCCCATTATACACAAGATGGGAATATTATCAATTGTCAAATATCTATATCTTGTGTAGAATTAGATTAATTGATAATATTACTTATCTTTATCTTGTGTATAATGGGATTAATTTATAGTATTATTTATATTTATCTTGTGTATAATATTATTAATTTAACTATTTAATATTTTTTAAAATGTGGATATTCATATTATTCTTATCTTATTCATAATGGGCATGTGCCTATTCTACACAAGATAGAAATATTATCAACTAAAAATATCTTTATCTTTTTTAAAATTGGATTAATTGATAAAAATTATTAATGTATTATGTAAAAAGATGTACATGCCCATTCTAAAAAAGATATAGAATATCATCTCCATTATTAAATTTATTTGTGTTTCTAGTCTAATTCTCTCTGAGAACCGATGAATTACATAACTATTATGCATAATTCATTTCTCAATAATAGATAATTGAATTAATTCCATTATATATGTCTATATCATGTTTAGATTCATATATTGGTTTCATATCCATTATTAAAATTCACTGATAAGACCAAATATAATACAAAATATCAACATACACATCTCTTCATATCTATACATATATGGTTTAATTGCCCATAAGATGACATGAGGTAAAATCAATACCATGAATGACATATTTATTTATCTGATGACATAGTATTATCATAGATTTTTGTGGTATACTTTTATGTTTAATACTCTATTGAATAATTCCCCCAATATTGTGTTACAAAATGAGCATAATTGATAAAATTATTAATATCTTGAATATAATGGGCATGTTCCCATTCTACAATCCATTAATAATATGGGTCTAATATTTTATTATAAGATGTTCATAATTTATATTAATCAATAATCCTAACTTGTGTTACATACTGGACTTAAATAGATAATATTCTTACTTCATAACTATTGATGTGGATTTTATGAACACTATGGATTCTTATGAGGAGACATATAACATTTTAGGATTAGTGAATAATTCACTCCAATACTTTATTTGTGAAGTATTTAATTTTTTAATAGCCATGTGGTGTAATGGTAGTGAATAAAATGGTTATTAACAATGGATTCTCTAAATATGATAGATGTATATGATTGATTCAAGATGGGTGGATATAACCTATGGTGAGATTAGTGAAGAAAATAAAAAAAGGAGGGAAAGGTAAGGAAAAAATAATGAGATATATGGTTCAACTAAGTAAGAAACCCTTCCAAGGTAGCCTCTTCTATACTAGGTTAAGCGAATGCCCAAGAACTAGTACCTACTAAAAATTATTGTTGGCATAATATACATGTAGACATAGTTAAACACCAAAGGAAATAACTACAATAAACTCAATAACCATCATAAAATATATTTTTATAACTAGAATTCATATCACATGCATAATTTTATCCAATTATTTGTTTAATCTAAATGATTGAAAAACAAAATAGTCACACATCCTATTCTAGATATTAACTTAATGAAAATTCATCAATGAAACATATAAATTGGAATATAAAATCACATTCACATAAACTCATGAAACTATCATAAAAATTTCCTTGCTTGTATTAATTTTACAAAATTATCCTCTCTTTACGATGTGATATATATATATATATATATATATATATATATATATATATATATATATATATATATATATATATATATAAAATTCTTGATGGGCACCACCTTATCTTTAAATATGGACTACATGTATAAACTAAAAATAAAATATACTCTTAATTTATACTGATAATTACAAAGTTTACTTACTCTTGAATAAAATATGTAGATAATCATGACAAAAATAGAACTCACAAAATTAGATCTTGAAATCAAAATATAATAGTCATTAATAAATGGAGATGAATAAAACATAAGTCAATTTTGTAAATTTGGAGTGGACCTCCCCTAAATTGGGTAGATGTCACGGAGCTATTTTTAGATGAACTATTGACAATAGTAATAATTAGGGTACCACTTTTGCTAATACTAAAGTTATTTCTATTTTAACTTATGAAATAACTATGGTAGAAGTAATAGTAGACTATGTAGTCCTAATTATTTTATGCATAATGATTTAATAGTTTTGGGAATATTGGAGTATTATTCTTAATTTAGTTAAAGGTATGGAATATTAAATTAATAAATAATATTGAAATAAATAGAGTAATTATTTTTATAATATATTTTACCTTCATAGCTTTCTAAAAATAGTAATGAAAGAGGAGAAATATAACTTATCTTAAAACTATGTTGATAGGACTGAGATAGAGGTTGATATTAGTTGTGCAGGATTGAGACAATGTCATGAACTAGGATCTAGCTTTCATTCAGTGAAAGGATAGGAGTGCCAAAAACAAGACACTTCAAGGTCTGCTAATATAGTGTAGGTCCTACTACTATTGTCCAAACTAGTCATAGAGATCTGAGTTTTTTGGGTTTTGTCTACTATCCCTATATTAGTCTACCTATGAAATTTAACTTCTTGATGGTTGATGAAGCTCATTCTAAATATGGTTTAATTTCAAACCCTAGATCTTCCTTATGCTTGAAATTGAATGAAATTTTTGAGAAAGAGGGGGGGGGGGTTTGTGTGTGTAAGATGTAATGCACATGTATCCACACCCCTTGTGTGGACACACTACCTAGATACCAATACTTCAAAGAGGGATCAAGCCATATGTAGTTATACTACTTGATGTACTTTGCGAAATAGTGTAATGAAGATATAAAATACTAAACTAGGTGTGCTTGAGGTGGTTAAATATGTGTGTGAGGGTTTGAATATGCTAGTGGTTGTATTAGATGGTTGTATGTAGATAATAGGGAAATTTTCTTTAGTGGTTTTACTTGTATTCTTCCTTGATTTTGAAATAATTATCAACCCCTTATAAATGAACTTTGAATGGGATTTTATAGGGATCTATTAGTCATGGGTTAGATGCACTCACACTAGGCTAACATAATGAAGAAGAAGAATCAAGAGAAAATGGTCATGGGCTAAAAATGTGATTAGATAAGATAACTAAAAATGGGACACCCTAGGGTTCAGTTCTATAATATAACTTGGGTGTTATTGTCCTATAATTATGAGACTGAGGGGGATTGAATAAACATGGAAACTAGGGTCTGACTAAGCTGGACTTAGGTCTCAGAAGCCTATAAATGACTTAGAATCAATTAAAAAGTAGATAGAATGGTCATGAGATCATGCAAGAGGGACCTATGATTTGGGTGTCACAAGCCACACTCAAGCTACCAATTTTGACATTTTATATGACTACATTTCCCCCCTTTATTCTATTGATTTAGTAAAGTGAAATACTAGGTTAAAGGAAAAATAGAAAGTGTAATTGAACTTACCTACAAGGGTAAAGGCCATGAAGCTATGTGATGTTGGTTGTGCATATAGAGAGCATGTCATGAAGTGTAAATATACAAAATAAATTTAGGAGTAAATTAGTTCCTATTAGATACACTATATCTAGAATAATAATATATAAAGCTAGGTAAGAGAGAGAGGAAGAGAAATAAATGAATACACCTCATCAAGTATGCAAACCAATATAAAAATTACAATAAAGATGAGTGATGATGGATGATGTTGAGTAATGTTAGGTATATGTTGTACCAAGAGTAATATCATGAATGGAGTTAAGTGCTCAATTCTTCGAGAGTGGCTCAAGAATGTGAAGGATAGCCCTTTGGCTCCATCATCACCCATTAAGTGAAGCTATATGATCATACATGTATTAATTAATGTTTAGAATATGTGTTTAATCCCTCTAAGTAGGTGGCTTAATAATACAAAGGTTGGTCCTTTGGCTCCATCATTACCTCATGAAGTGAAGCTATAAGTTGATATCAGTATGAATGTGTGTCATAGGAGGTGGCTCCTGAAGCCCATGAATGCTATAAAATATGACAATGTGGTATGGATAGATGAATGTGTAATAGAAACTATGCCAATATTTGTCAACTCTGGAAGGAAAAGATTAGGCTTATATGAAATTTACTCCAAAACTAGGCCCTAAGCTTATGTGGAAGCCACTCAAAAATGTGGAGGTTAGGCTTGTATGAAAGCCACTCTAAAATTATGCCAACCACTTATAAATGGAGTAAGGCATGCAACTACTAAGAATATCTAGATCATATACTAATCTAAAAAAGAAAAGAAGTTAAATGTGTCATGCACATTACCCCTAATCACTAGTGTCTATAACATGGATTTTGATCTATAAGTTATACCAACTACCTAATTTAAAAATGGAAATGAGATCCATCATGCTACACATTATGCCCCCTATATCTATATTCATTGAAAAAAATATACTAAAACTACTAAATCTAGACTGATCTATATCTAACAAAACTATAGTTACGCTGACCTTTTTGCCTATTTCTAGAAAATTTAAGTTTTTTGTTATTTATACAAGAGCACCAAAAATAGAACACCCTACTATCTAGTACTATTGTCCATATCTAATGATATTGTCCTTTTCTAAATTGATGACTATTTTGTAATCATCATTGTTTTTCTAGTCTATTCTACCAAGTTTGACCTTTGATTATTATTCTGAGTGTTTTGAAAATTGATTTTTTGACTGGTAAGAGCTCTGATCTCTATGACAAAACCCCTATTTATTTCCCCCTCATCTAAGGGTATTAATGAAGACCTTATAATGTTTTCCCTCAAAAGGAAGAGCCTTAAAAGTGTATTATACTTGAAATACATGATATAGCAATGATAATCGAAATGATGTCTTAAGATATAGCAAAGTTTGTATTGGATATTTTTAGATCAATAGGGATATGCTTAGATAGGTATAATAATGTAATAGAATGTGTAATGTACTAAATCAAAATTGGAAATGTTATTTTTTAGTTTATAGTTGTCATGGAGGGGTGAACTATGATGGCCATCATGGCATCCAAGAAATCAAGATAATGCATGATGTAGATCATGGCATCACAAATAGTGAGAAGAAAATAAGAAACAAGCACACAAGGAAAGAAGCAAGAAGCATACAAGAGTGGATAGAGTTCAAGAAAATAAGGGACATTGGCACATGTCACTAAAAATAGAAAACAAGCATAAAAGCTATATTCAAATGCTACATACACATTTAATTAAAAATAAGCAAGGTTGGCACAAGGGCAAAAACCACATAGAAGAGTGCAAGAAAAGGTCATTGGAAAATGTCCTAAGGCACATACAAGAATAGAAGTAAAGGATATTGTCAAATGTCCTAAGGCACATACAGGAGAAAAAATAGGAACTGAGAAATGCAATCACGTCTAGCTATGTAAAACAAGAAAGAAAGTTATGTAAAATACTATAAATACAATCACATCTAACTAACCAAATCAAGAAGTGAAAGTATGCAAGATGGATTACAAGACTATGTATATGTTAAAAAATACTCAAGTATTATATACTAGTGAATGTTGATAGAGTAATTTATGTAAGCTAGTAGTTAATATACATCAACATGATAACTAGAGTGTGTGATGTAGGAATGACATAACTTGGATAGTGTAGTCATGTAGAAGATGCCCCAAGTTGGTAAATGTATTGATGTATGTCTCAAATGTAGAAGTAGGATGCCCCCTCAATGGTTAGATTGTAGCAATCAAGGATCTATATATCACTACACACAGTCAAAGGATATCAAGTGAAGTATGGTAATGCAGATAAATTGACAAACAATAGCATATGATAGTTGAATGTAAGTCTAGCATGGTAGTAGAAACGTAAAACATTGAAAATGCATATAATTGAAATGTTTTTTGTGTTCTTGAAGTATTTAAATGTTTTTTATATTTTTGACATGTTATTATGTATAGTCAATCATGAGGAGACTATGTATAAGAAATATTAAGAAGTTGTGTAAAAATAAGTAAAAAAAAACTATGTAAAAGTAATTTAAAGGAAGATATATACAAGTAATTTAAAATAATCAATATGTACATAATGATGTAAAAGACTAGACTGGAGGGGGTAAAGGGTCCAATGATGGAAATCACTAGGGATGGAGATGGAGGAAGTGATCATGGTCATCATCAATTACCTCAAGATCATCATCATAAGTATCATCATATGCCATAGATTATGTATACATGATGGATATCTCTTTAGGTGTTAGTAAGATTTGTGTTCTTTATGTAGTTAGTAATCTATCACTCGTAATGGTGTTATCTTATCGATGGAAAAATGAAGTTTACTCTAGTGGTGAAGATGTTGAGTCTTCTCTAGGATGTTTAGCTCTAGTATTAGATGGATTTATTGGAAGTGATAAGGCTGGTGTTGGTGGTGGTGTAATATAAATAATATCATGAACTTGTAGATTATCCAATCTCTATTGTAAGGTTGTACATGAGTTTGTATCATGGCCTATGATCCTGTGAAAAAGACAAAATGGGAAACCATATTAACATGATAACCTATTAATATATATGTGTCGTAATGTAGGTAGTTTGATCAATCCATGATTAAGTAAGATTTATAGTATAATCTATGGTTGATGATGTGTGTTACCTACCTGAATCTGAATGACTGGCTCTATATCCATAGAGGTAGCCATATGAACTGTATGTGACAAGTAATTTGTCTATGGACATGAATATGGAGTGTATCATAAGAGTGTAGTGAGAGATTATAAGAGTGATGTAGGACATGTAATAAGATCTATAGAGTCATATCAGTACTCTCTTGGGATAACTGATGTAAATCTCAATCCACACAAATAGTCATCTATGAGTGTGGGTGTCATATCATCATCTACAGTGGCCTATGAATCTATATCAACATCATGTACATATGGTAACTCAAAATTTACCACAAGGGGTAACCATGATATGAGAGTCTCATCCATTCTAGTAGTGGAATATGCTGGTGCTTTGGTAGTATCTAAACTATAAAAATAACTATAACTATAGAATCAATCAGTACTACTAGAATTGCTATCGATGATAGTGTAATTATAACAAGTGTAGGAACTATGACTGATGGAGTAACTAAAACTACTGAAGATGCTATGATTGGTTAAGTATCTTGAGCTAAGGACACAAATGTAAGTGGAGGAGTGTTATATGTGTTGATATTTCATACATCATATATATGTATTTGATCAAGAGAAATTTGATGAGGTGGTGACTAAACTATGATATGATGTGTCCCATCTAGAGAAATAGTCAAAGATGACTCTATATTTTGATAATATATATATGGTTGGTTATATATTAGGAATGTGTATAGGTATCCTTCATGGAGAAACTCAACACATCATTGAAGATTAGAATAAACTACCACCATAATGTGTATCTAAAGTCATCCAAGTAAAATATTATAATAAAAAGGACCTAGCATTACCTAGAGCTATGTAGAGAGGGGTTTGGGCCCTACCATGATATCTGAAGTAATGGTGACCAATGTCTATCATGGTATATCATCAAACCCTCTAATATTCTTATATGATTTTTAAATGGATTCCATATCTATGCCCATGGTCTGTAAGAATGTAATATTGCATATATTAAGTTTAAAACCACTGTTAACTACAACTCTCTTAACTTTACTAGTTTTGACTTGAGCTTGTATGAACAGTGGTAAATTTTGATCAATAACTATTTAAGATGGCATGTCCTCATGATCAAAATAAATAACATCTTTTATAGTTTTTAATTTGTTAACAACTAATTCAAAATAAGAAGGCTATAAATTAATGGGCATATAAGTTTGAGTGAGTTCCTGATAAAGAATGTCCTTGAACACATTTGATTTTTGAAGTAGTTATAACATGGAAATATTAGCTATTATGTTTATCAAATGATTAAAAATATCATATTACTTGTGTGGATCTACCTATATGGGTGGGTTGGGCCTAGGATGGGAAGGAATAGGAAGGTGGTGGGGCTCTTGACTAGGTAGGGGAGTCATGGTAGCACATCGATTAATAGCTCTAACTGCATTATCTAATATCCATATAGGACTAGTAGTAGCTACAGGAGGAGAGAGAATATAATCAATAGATCGAGGTGGTAGAGGGATAAAGGGTGTCAAATGGGCTCTTTGGCAATGGGTAGTGACCCGGGGAAGAATAAAATAAACCATGTAACATAACTTAACACATGATAGAGGCTCTAAGGGAGGTGAGGAAAGAGGTATCTTAACATATTTAACAATAAATCTCATAATATCATCCCAAATTGTGAAAATTAATAATGAAGTGTAAATAATGAAGCTTTGTATTGACATATGGTAAACTTCATCATTCATGTACATGGTAGGACTGAGTAGGGTCTCATTATTTTCAAGAAATACAAAAAATATGTGTAAATAAGTGAGATCCATTTTTCATAATATGTGAAATCTTATTTTAGATGTAAAGTGATGCCTCAAGCAAACAAAGGGACCTAGTATATGTAACTAGGGTTTTTAAAAATGAAATTTTAAAAAAAATAGTAAGGAATTTTTAAATTTAATGTGAATTTCTTATTTAAATATGTAGGTAAAAAATTAGAGAAATATTGTAAAATTATTGATTTAAAGGGACCTAGTATATGCAGCTAGGGTTTGGAAGAAAACCTTTTTTTTAAATTACTATGGAATTTTAAAAATTAGATTTTTTATTTAAATAAGCTACTAAAAAAATTAGATAAATATTGTAAAAGTTATGATTTAAAGGGACATAGTATGTGCAACAAGGGTTGTGAAGAAAAATAATTTTTTAAAATTACTATGGAATTTTAAAAATTAAATTGAAATTTTGATTTAAATAGGTAAGTAAAATATCAAAAAAATATTGTAAAAATCACCAAGGAATTTACCCTAAGGTTTTTAAGGTTTTTATGCATAAATAAAGTAAGTCAAGTTCACCAAATGATTTAACAATTTTAGGAATATTGGATTATTATTCCTAATTTAGTTAAGGGTTTGGAATAGTAAATCAATAAATAATATTGAAATAAATATATTATTTATTTGTATAATTTATTTCACCTTTACATCTTTCTAAAAATAGTAATGAAAGAGGAGAAATATAAATTATCCTAAAATTGTGTTCATACAAATGAGATAGAGGTTGATATTGGCTATGTAGGATTGGGATAGTGTCATGAAACAAGATCTGGATTTTTTTTGGTGAAAGGATAGGAACACTAGAAATAAGACACTTCAAGGTTTGGTTCTATAGTCCAAGTCCTATCGATATTGTCCAAATTGGTCACAAAGATCTAAATTTTTTGGGTTTTATCTATTGTCCCTATATTAGTCCACCTATGAAATTTCAAGTGTTGAAGGTTGATGAAGCTACTTATAGAATTGATTTAATATCTAACAATAAATCTTCCTTGTTATTGAAATTAAATGAAAACTTTGAGAAAGAGGGGGTGGTTAGTGTGGGTAAGATGCACTAAATGTGTATCTACACTGCTTGTGTGGGTACATTGCCTACATATCAATACTCTAAAGATGGATCAAACCATATGTAGTTTTCCCACTTGATATGCTTTGCGAAATAGTATAATGAAGATGCAAAATTCTAAATTTGGTGTGCTTGAGGTAGCTAGGGATGGGTTTGAGGCTTTTAATATGTTGGTGGCTATATTGGATGGTTGTATGCATAGAATAGGGAAATTTTCCATATGGTTTTGCTTGTATTCTTTATTTATTTTTAAATAATTTCCAACCCCTAATAAATTAAATTTTAATGGGATTTTACAAGAGATATATTGGTCATGGGTAAGATGCATTCATGTTATGTCAACATAATGAAGAAGAGGAATCGAGATAAAATGGTCACCAAGCTCAAAATGTGATTAGATAAGAGCACTAGAAATGGGAGATCTTAGGGTCTAGTGCTATAATGAAACTTAGGTGCTATTTTCATATAGGTATGAGACCCAAGGGGATGAAATAAGCATGGAAATGTCATCTGGTTGAGATGGAATCAGGTCTCAGAAGCCTATGGATGATTGGGAATTAGTGAAAAGGTGGATAGAAGGGTCATGAGAGTATGCAAGAGGGACATATGGCCTGGGTGTCATAAGACACACTCAAGCTACCAATTTTTACATTTTTTATGACTACACATAACATAAGAAGGTGTAATTGTGTTTATCTAAAATTATGAAGTTCCTATAGCTTATTATTTTCCATTCCTTATTTTCCTTGTAATATTTGGAGCATGCTTTGAAATCTAATTCAATCACTTCAAGTTTAATGATTTCAATTTTAAATAAAATAAATTTTTTCCATTAAATTATTATGAGTAATCATTTAAATATCAAATAACTTATCCAATACATGTGAATGATCAATATTTTTCTTAGAAAATGTGACCAATTGATTGACCAAGTCTCATTTTCCTTGAGCTTAATCTTTAAATTTAGCTATAAAATGATTAATAGAAGTTGGAATCAAGGTATTGAAATATGTTCAATCAATTAAACCTCCCTATTTAATAATATATATAAGGTATTCATATATCCCCTAATAAGCCACTGACTTCATTACTTTGTCTAGTTAATTGATTTGCAAGCTCCTTCATTGTTAAATTCCACTCCATGAGATCATCTCTCATGTTGTCCACATAGTTTTGGGCTAATATTATATTTTGGAGTGTCAATATATTTAAACTTAAATATGAATTTTCCCTTATTGATTTAGATATAATATATCTTAACATCCAATTTCTTCAGTTCTTCATTGAACTTTAGCACTCTTATCCAATGTGGTTGTGATTCTCCTTGTGATTTATGAATTAAACATGCTAAATCATAGACCATGAGGGTGGATATTTATACTTATTACAACACATCTTCTAAGGATTACACCTTAGGTTGGGACTTCAGCTTTTAATTTATTTTCTTTAATCCTTTGAATATTTTATTTAATAAACCATTTGTAGCTACTATTATAGTTTCAGGAACTTCTTCAAACTCATCATGTTCTTCAGACTATGTCTTTCTTTTCTTTGTCAAATAAAAAAATTATTATTATTTTATAAATTCATTTTTATTTCCAATATTAGAGATTTTCCTTTTTATAATCCTCTTTATTTTATTATTACTTTCATAAAATTCAAGGTTAATCTTTGGTGGCTCAATCAACACTAAATTTTGCTTATACAACTTATCTATTTGTAATTGTTGCATCCATTATGAGGCCAATACTAATCCAAAATTAGAATCATGATCTAGGGGTGAAATATGTGTTGATAGAATAGTGGATGAATGTCTCATTAGTGTTGGAGGATTGGATAAATGGTATGTGTGAAAAGTAATATTAACCATTTTCTCTCCAAAAAACTTGATCCTCAGTGGAATACATATAATGTACTTAAACACATTGGGATACTCTTATAATAGTTTTAATAATGGAGTAATTTGTGAGATAAACTAAGGTTATATACATACCTATTTGAGTGTAAAAATTATTTAATATGGATCAAATAGAGATTTTGAAACTATGTCCTCAAAGTGTACTTCTTAAGAATCCATAGGAAAAGGCCATTGTGGGTCCACTATATCTTCAAACAATGAAATAGTAGCTTAGGTCAAGTTTACTATTTCTTGGGGAGATAATACAAATGTTTCCAAAATAACATTAGTTTCCATGAAATTAGTTGAATTAAAAATTAAAGAATTATATATAAATGTATAATCTATAGTAATAAATGAATAATAGAAATTAGAATAACACTAGAAATAGGATAAAGGGGAACTATAGACTTTGTAGTGATGGTTACTATAGTTTATACATTATCCATTCCATTATAATTTGATGTATCCATTTAAATATTTTATACAATGGTGGGTGGAATGATAACCTTTATAACTAAAACATCTTGTTATTATATTTCAACCACCTCTAATTATGTGCTCTAAGGAGAGCTATAATTAAACTGCACCATAAAGGTGTCTTTTGGAACACATCATATTTTGATTTAGTTACCTCCTCTTTTACTAGATATTATTATTCCATTTTCATTTATACCAAATAATCCTCAATTAATTCTTCTTCCTCTATTATTTATTTAAAAGGACTAAAAGAACTAGGTAATACCTTTTTTGATTGAATAACTATAATGGGTCTAATTGAAGTGAGAACTATTGGGTCCCAATTGACTACCAATGATTATGATGATGGAGGTAGCTGAGTGGGTTAAAATAAAAGGATATAAATAAATATAATAATAGGTATCAAAGGAGTGCCCACGTCTCATGTACAAACTTATGGCTAGGGATACTTAGGAGGTGGAAGCCTTCTGATTATCTTTCTAGTCAAATTTTCTTTAGTCTCATAAATAGGTTTCTCTTTAGGTACCCTTATAGGAATTATTTTTAAAAAAATTATGTGTAGGTCATATTAGATCTTTTGAGTAATTATTTTTTTCATCCCACTCCATGAATATTCATCCATACTTTAGAATCATCCTCTCTATCCATAAAATTATACTCATGTGAGTAACTAAGATGATCATAATTAGCCTTAATTCTTCCTCCATGATATCTAATATGTTTGGTTATTCTTCCATGGGTATCCTAGTGTCTATACTCTAACAAGCTAAAATGAAATTATGATCTATGTTTTTAGTCTCCAATAATTTTAATCTAGTATATTTAATATTTTTTCATTTGATAGGTGAAAATCAATTTTTATAGGTACTATAAAATAGTAGTTTAAAATAAAAAATAAGTAAATATAAAAAAAAAGGAACCTGAGATACATAACTTATCAAATTCTAAGATTAAATAAAGTTTCAACAAAATAAGAACCAAAAAGTAAGATTGAATCATAAAGACACGTGTTATATTTATTTTTAGTGGGTCTCTTTCATGGGACCACCTATATTATTCTTCACATTGCTACTTATCATACTTATAGTTTGATTTCCATGGACTTATTCCATGTTTATTCCATGTTTAACAAATATTTCATCCTTATCCACCATCACTTTTACTTTCTTAGGGTTGGAGCTCCTTAGAATGATGGTGAGAATGTTTTTGCCTTTTATATTTTGGGTTCCCTCCAAATGTCTTCTGCTTCCACCATTTTGAGTCTCCATCCTTTCCCTTAACCCATCCACTTCCTTCTTGAAATTATTACATTGTTCCATTAACGACACCATCTATTTTCCCATTTTCTATAGATTATCATGGAAATATTCCAACTTCTTCATGTATCCCTCTTAAATATGATTCAATTCATTATCCCTCATCCATACTTGTGTAGATTATAATTCATGGATTTCAAAGTCAAGGTTTTTGACACCCTAAGGGTAATAGAGGATTTTATTAAACTTATTGACCATGCTCTTATATGGGGGGAGAACAATCCTAGGATTTACATTTTTCATTCTTTGTAACCTCCCATGTGTGAATTTAGGTGAGGGGAGGGAGAATCCTCATCCTTCCTACCCTCATCTAGGTTATCCTTATCAAAGTAATTCTCTTTATTTCTATCCACAATAGTAATTTCTTGGTTTCGTACAAGGGTCCCTCTTTTAGTGTGTAGGAAAATTAGTTCTTGATGGATTATGTCTGAAGAGGTTTTTGTTAGATGGATAATACTAAATATTCTAGTTACATGAGGAGATAATACAATAAAATAGTCTTAAGCCCTTTAAAATGGTTTAATAAGAAAAATTGGTGTAAAAATATATGAGTAAAATTTCATTACAAATTAAAGTAACACATTACCTATAAGTATATATCCATCCATCTCCTCAAATGATCAGCCCTAAGAAATCCTTCTTGTCTATTTGGAATATGATGTCCATCTCAAATAATACCTACATGAGCTCATGTTTCTACCTTTTATCTTTTAAGGACTTAGTGTCTTCACAAGATATATCATGATGTCCCTAATGAGCTCTTGTATGACTTATAATTTAAATCCTTTGAAGACAACTTGGCATTGTTTTCATCCCACTACAAAATCCCTAGCCAACATTTTGTCATGCCCTTTAATTCAAATATTAAACTCCACGAGTCCACTATTTTTCAACTTTCTCAAAAAATTCCTATTTGATTGGACTTATATATATTAAATGGGTTCACAGTGGTCCTAATCTCCCCCCATCCTATTGATCTTATTTCTAATTAGATGCTAAAATTTGTAGATGACTAAGTAGTAGTTCAAAATTCTATTTTTTTTGTTTTATCCAACAACCTTTACTAGGAACCTTTCTGACATGATGTGATTCACATTTGGATTTGAATTTAGAGTCATAATTATGACATAAATTCTATTTTGATATTTTCTTAGGAATTAATATCTTTCTCTCATGCATCCCCACTTCAAACTTGAGAGGATTGAAGGTGAAAATCACTATTGATCAAGGGATAAATATGGCATGGGATATTGAGGGGTCTAATCCACATGGAGAATTATGAGTTGAGTATGCCCATTTTTTCAAGTGCATCAAAATAATGTTACCCTCTCAATATATGTGTGAGATAAAATACTTAGTAGAAAGAATGAGATAGAATCAATAATGATTTGGTATATAGTGTTGGAAGGTTTTACCTTTTCCAATAAGCTGTTGAGAATGTTGAGAAAATCCACTTCTATAACCAATTTAGGAATGTTAAGCTAGATAGCTAGCTATATGCCCCATATGGAACATTTATCCTCTATAATATAGTTGTATTGGATACCCATCAACCCCACATAGGCATGAATAGAGGTCCTTGACTTATCCTTGATGACTCTTCCACCCCCCACCTTTTCAAGATTTCCTTTAGATGTTATATCAAAATTTAGCTTAAACCACTCCATAGGGGGTTGTATACAAATATTTAGGGGTGTTTTATACAAAAACCCTAGTTTTGCTAATTTACAATCAATTTTCACACTCTCATTTAACTAAAAATTTATCTATTGTTCTACTTGCATATATGTCACTTGTTTAAGAAAGTATAACAAAGAAACATAGTTATCTCTATTCTAATAATAGTGCAATTAGGATAATACCAATAATTTTTCAATTTATTCAATGACATCCTACCTTACTTTGATAATTTGGGCATAGGTTTAGTATTTATTGCTTTGTATACATAAGGGTAAAATATATCTCCATTCCTCTACATATGTTCTGTAAACCTATGAATGTGAAAGATATCAAAGTCATCACAAATTCTACTATCTACATTCCTTGGTCACCATTGAGATTCTCCTAGTGGGGTTATTTTATAGCATGATGCATGTAATAAATAATACATCATGAAAAAAATGTTTAGATGGTTTCTTTTAATACACCATGTGTTATTTCAAATTATAACTAGTAACCTCCTCGATAACAATAATTTTCATATCATCCAAAATCATTGACAATAAAGAGACCAATCATCATCTACATATGTTATATATGGGGATCCATATCTCCTATTCACAATAGACATATTAATCCTAAACCTTGGTATAAATTTCATGATGGGAAGGTCTTTCCTCTTTACAAAGTTGTTGGGATTATTTAAATAGACCTTTAATGTTTCTCTAACATTGTTTTCCTTCAAAAAAAATTCTATGGTATCAAAATTATATACCATATCACTATTCGAGAGTCCATAATATTTCTCAAATGTTGGCCTAGCTATAAATGCTATGAGTTTGTTGTTTCGTATTATATTAAATATAACATTGGTACAAGGACCAACTATAAACAATTTATAGAAGACATCAATGTATGGAAATACCTTTGGTTTTTTTAATGCCTTGTGAAGTCCCACTACTTTGATAGCTAACAAATTGTTGATGTATTCCCTATTAATTTGTTTTCATCTTCATATGGTTTGACCTTTTACACTTTGTTATATAGATCTAAATGGTGAAAAACATTTGTAATAGAGAACTACAGTCAAATACCATATCCATGAATTCAATTGATGTGCCAAAACAATTTCAAAGGTGCATGGAGATTATTTTATGGATTCATTTTTTTAGTGTAGTCAATCTTCAAATCATGGTTGCCAATCTAGAATTTCATAGTAGATAAATAGATCTAGATTATAGTTGTCTTTATATTTTGAATCAAAATAGAAATTAAATCAGGTTAGGGATGATGCATGAGCTTATGCATGTTAAATTAAATGTCATAATATTTCATTCATGGGAATTAATTATAGATCAATGGTCCTTGCCAACTATATTTCCATTTTAATTTGATTTTATAATTACACTTTCATTTTCCATGTGTCACATTTTTTATTCTTTTATTTTCTCATTCACTCCATTAGCCTTTTAGAAAACCTTCTATGATTTACATTTATCAATACATCATTGGATCTTATCTATGTGTAGAGCTAACTAGATCAATATTTATTTTAAGGTCCATTTATGATAATAATAATAATATACATGTATCATAATGTCATTTGAATGCTCAGTTCATAGCTTATCTTGGGTATTTATATCTTTACTTGTACATGAGGATGTGTCATGATGACACATGGGATGACATATAGTATGACATGTGGTAGTTGATTGTGCTAGGAAAGACATGTGGTGCCTAATCACCATTACTTGGTTCATATCTTAATGGTTTATCACCTTGATTTTATATCTTAAAATAGTAATATGATTCTACATGGAATGATCTCATTAAGTTAAGTAGTCATAACTTTTGATAACTTAGGACTTGACTGAATATCCTACTATGTTACAATATTGATCCATATGGCTTGATCTTGCCAAGTCACTTAGTTAGTACCTTTTGAATTTTAGAGATTTGAACACAATGAGGAAGTGAATGAATTATGCTTATAAATAGTTCACTTAAGTTAGGTATTTAGTGCATTTGGGTAGATTTGATATTGGTCATTTATTTTTAAAACTACTAATAAGTTGAGAAAGAGACACACAGATGACATTTCATTGAGTCTGGGGGTTTGGTCAAATGCCTAGCTAGCTACTTCTTGAAAAATAGTTGATGATCCAATAGAGTTTCATGTGGAGTAATTTAATTTTATTTGATACATAGAGTGATAAAATTATATTGTGTTATCTAAAAATTTGTGATGAATGATGACCTTATTGACTGACATGACCTAGAAATACAAAACAAGACTTAAAAAAAACCTTGTTAACTCCATTATTCAAAAATAAAAACCAAAATTTGATAATGTTTAGAATTTAAAAGTCAAATAGGTGTATAAGAAAAAATTTAATAATAGTGTCGATTTATATTTCAAAACTTAAGGTCACAAGATAATAATCAAATTAATAAATCAATCTATAGTTTGGAATACCAAAGTTTCATACCAAATTTAGACATGAACATGAGATTTTTATTTTAAATTATGTCCCCAAATAAATTTTTTGAAGGTGTAGGTGTGTTGGTCATAACACTAAATTATGTTACAAAATGGTCTTAATTGATAATATAATTAATATATAGTGTATAATTGGTATGTTCTCATTTAACTCCAAGTAAATAATCTTGGATTCTTTATAAGAGGATAATATTCTTATATTATTAATGTCATGTAGAATATCATACACAAGTATGATAGGAATATTATCAATTCTTAGAAAGTCGATGTTCGTATTATCCTTTGCATTGTGTAGAATGGGATTAATTGATACAATTATTATATTTAACCTATGTAGAATATTCTTTATATAATAGAATGAATATTGGTTAGAATGTGGATGTTCATATTATTCTTATCTTGTTCAAAATGGTCATGTGCCCATTCTACACAAGATAAGAATATTATAAAATGTAAAATATCTTATCTTATGTAAAATGGGATTAATTGATAAATTTTTTAGCTTAGCACAAATATATTGACTTAATGGAAATTCCACAATGAAATATAAAAAGTGGAAGAAACATCACTTTAACACAAAATTACTTTCCTTGCTTCTATTAATTTAAAAAATTACTTTCTTTATAATGTTAAATAAACATGTATAAACTTATATATTGGGTTGTGGTCACCTCATCCTAAAATCTTGGTCTAATTTTAAAATATCTAAATTTGGACTATGTGTCAAAAATCATGAAAGTTGTGCATGAACATCTTACATTAAATATAATCCTAAATCAAACACAAAATATATTTTAAATAATTAGCCATATCTAATAATAAAAATAGATCAAGACTTTCATGGATTCTTATTTAGACCTATTATTTTAACTTTAACCAAAAAAAATAAAGTGTCTATGTAGAATCTCATGCTAAAATAACATTCATAACTGGTGTCACTGGAGTTTGAGCTAGTGTATCTCTTGTCACTATGTATAATGGGCACATGCCCATTTTTAACAATATTTAATAAATTTAACAATTAAACCCATTTAACACAAGTATATAAGAATGGGAATCTAACCATTATACATACGATAAGAATAATAGATTATTTTTATGAGGTTAATATTCTTTCCTTGATGTTATGTAGAATGGGCAACCCCAATCTACATGTCAAATATATTTATCATGTTTATAATCAGTCAATTGATAATATTATTAGTAATATATTTTGTAAAATGGGCACAAGACCATTCTTAATGTTGAAAAGAAGACAATATAAAACCATGAATTCATAGTTTGTTGTTTTAGCCTATGCTAACATCTAGAGAAATTATCATGTTAGATTGGTTATGTATTGTTAAGCATAATGAAATATTAACACATATGACACATATAGAGACTTATAATTCCAAATGTGTTATTAAATTAGATATATTAAAATTGGATACATAATATATTTTAGAACATAGTGCTCAAGATAGATATTTATGATTACAATAGTAGATAACATCAGATAGGATCACATATATTTATTTTACTAAGTCTAAATATAATTATATATTCCAATACTCATGTATTTTATATATGTCTCTCTATTATAATTTAGTTTGAGAGGATGTTTCAAAATTAATTTATGTTGTGATAGATTCCTATGTTTTATGTATGTTATGATATAACCATTTACTTCCATGTGTTACTTATTATTAACCAATCTGCCTTAAAAACTCACAAACATCATACCCATACTTAATCCCTTGTATCTTCCATGAGAGAACCCAAAATGAAGAATCCTAAAAAATTTCAACATACTTGGTATTTGTGGTAAAATATTCTCACATTTATTGGCAAGCTTAGTCTCAAAAGATTTCCACTCTATGAGATAGCTAGTGGCTCACTAGGCTTTCTACTCCAATTGTATATTTTATCGAATCAATATAATTATATCATTAAGTATGGGATGGTTATAAAATTTATTTAAAAAGTCCCTATTTCCTTTGTCACTTTTTAAAAATTATCTATGAACTAATTGATGATCTCACTTGATTATTTGAGGTCTATGATTAGATGTATTCTTTCTTTCTATTGTTCCCAAAATTTCTCACTAGGTTAAAAAATCCATATCATTTCAGTGCCCATTGGATCCTTGGAAAGATAATTTTGGGTTTATGATTGATTTAGATCCTCTTTTAGGTTATCAAAGGATTTATTTTCCTCTATTATTACCATCATACACCCTAGTCTAAAATCAACATATGTAGCTACATTTAATATTGTTTTATGCAAAGAAGCAATATGCATTTTCATTATGTTTTATGTTGGAAGTTCTCATGTAAGAGATTCTAATTTTGTTCATGTTTGAGCTCTTCTATGGTACTTTCCTTAATTTTATATCTCTATGCCTCTGAGACTGGTTGATGTTTGATCAAATTGTGAAATGCCTCTATGAACCACTATGTGGTAGGAAACTTTTGATCTACTTCAAACTATGGTGTAACTTTTGTGATCTCCTAGATGGCATATTCTATCACTTTAAATATTTTCATATAGTCATATTGTGCATTTTTTTAATATATTTCCAAATTTATAATTCATATAAGTGGTTAATGTGTACAACTTTATATTCATTCTTTGTGGAGTTGTTTAAGTTACCATGGAAGAAATAATGATGGTATTGATTTTTTGGTGTTGGGATATAATGGATTTGATTTGAGAAATGAAATATTAGTGTAGAAAACTTATTGTAGATAGATTGGATTGATAGGTATAATTAATGATCATTTTTGGTTGAATATGGAAGGTGTATTATAAATTAGGTGCTTGTGAATGCGTGGTGGTGATGGAGGAGTTTGAATAACTTTATTTTTAGCAGCTTATTTTATAGCTTTCTATCATGAATTTTATACTTGTTTTTCTTCTTCCTTATCTACCTTATAATTTTTATCTTCCTAAAGTTGTTCTACTTTTACTACCACTTTTTTTTTCTATTCATCTACCTTCTCCTTTTTATCCATGTCCTCATCCTTTTTCTCCTTCTCTTATTTATCCTTCTCTTCTCACTTTTGTTTCTCCTTTTCTTAATTATCCTTTTTCTCCTTCTCTTCCTTATCATTTTTCTCCCTCACTTCATTTTATTTATTTTTCTTTGTTGTTAATGCCTCAACTTATTTCTATTTGGCAAGGGCATTTTCTTGAGCCTTTTTGTCTACCTCTACCTTTTGTTTTACTATGACTTTTTCTTCCTCCTTTTGTTTATCCCTCTTATTTGATTTTTATTTTTCTAATTTTATTTTTTATTACTTTTATTTAGCCTCTTCTTTTTTATTATCTTCTTTTAGTTATTTATTTATTCCAAATGTTTTACTTCAGCAACTACTTTTGTGGATTCTTGTGGTGATTTGGACAGTATGATGGTTGAGGCATTTTTCTAAGGTTTCTTATTATTATTCACTCTCTATTTCTATCCATAATTCTACCATATTTGGATATGATTATTATACCATATCTATATCTGGGATGTTAATAGGTGATTCTTCCTAAAGCCAGTCTAATTTTGTTTTGTAGTAATTTTTCAATTAACTTTTCTATTTATGATTTTATTTATTGGTATATCCTTTTTTTACATTATAGGATGTGTTTATTTTTAGAGTGGATAAAGTTCCTACCTATGGGTCCTATGATTTTTATTTTTTATATGTTTGTCTCCCTATCATTTATGTGTATCAAATTGTACATGTTTCCCCTAATTTTTAATTACTTCCTTAAGTGTTGTTTTTTATTCCACACCTTCCTATTCTTATTATTCCTCTTCTATTTTTTCTATTAGATGTTGTCCTATGAATTTTATATAATAAATTCTCTATATTAGATTTCATATCCTATAGGGTAGACTTCCTTGGTGCTTTTGGGAATGAATGAATGATTACGATGAGTTTTTCTATTTTTCTACATGAAACTTTGTAACTAAGGGGTGTAATTATTTTTGAACATGGAAGATATGAGTGTATGTAGATGATGTCAATGGTGGTAGTAAAGTAAAACTTTGTGTTAGATTTGGAAATAATTCATAAGGAAATTTTATAATGTGTATCGAGGAATTGTTGTAACTTAGACCTCAATCAAGCATGAAAACAATGTAGAGTTCCTTGGGCATGGTATCTAAATGTTTTTTTATTTTTTATTTTATGGTTTTATCTTTATCCCATTCTAGTTTTTTTATCTATGCCAAGGAGAGTATTTGTGTATAACATTGCTAACCAGAGTAACATAGATCTATAACTAAAATTATGATTACATCTCTTGATCTTTTGAATGTTGGCATTAAATTTATCTAATATTCCTTAGTAGAGGTTTAATTTGGTCTTATTTGACATCATATCAAGCACCACCATTTCAATTTTAGGGCTCATAACATCTTACCTATTGGTAAAGTATATTTTCAATGCTACTACTTTGACTATGTATCTATAGGTAGCATTAGGAATGGTTACTAATTGGTTGCCATATTTTTCTTTAGTGTATTTTAGATAAGTGACAAATACTACTAATTTTAATAAACCCTTATTTTTATACGTTGTAATAATATTTACTTCATTCATCAACCCAATTACTATTTTAATGTCTTAGACATTAATTTTATGACATTGATCCATTAAAAAAATCTACTATGCGCATGACTGAGTATAATTTGGATTGTGGTTTATCTAGAATGAAAACAGGGAAATATTTCTAGGACATTTAGATTCATTTGTGGGATGGGATTTTATTTTGGGTTACACTCAATTTTTTTTATTACCTAATGCATGAATTCCACTAGGTATGCCTCCATGCAGGTGTGGTTAGCTTTTTCCAAATTTATATTTATGTATTTAAACATGTATTCTACGTGTGAAACGTTATCTCATAATTTATAAAATGTTCCTTCAAGATTTGGTATTATTGATTTAGATGATACATGTTTTACCTTTAAAGGTATTGACAAAGTTCTAGGATCAATAACCTGTGTGGTCACCATTTATCTTTTTCCATTCTTTTTATGGATAACTTACTTGATAATAGCACTAGAAAAAAATCTATACAGTTTTGGTGCTTGGAAATAATTATAAAATGGAAAGATTTATTGGCTAGATTTTGTATTTTTTTAGCATTGGGTTGATAGAAAAATGGAGTAATATCTCTTGACATATTTCTTGTTGATTCTGAATATGTTTGTTTTGTTGAGTTGGTCATTTATAGTGATTGGGTGTGTTGTAAAACTATCTTGTCCATCCCTTCTACCTTGATCATTCTAAGCTTATTACATCATATTTTGTCTTGTTATTTTTATGACATCTATTTTATTTATGATCCACTTGGTGGTTTTAATTACTTAGTTTGATGTGATTTTATTAATTTTAAATTTTATATGATTATGTAACTTCCTAGGGAGTTATAGCTAGACAAATTACCATTTTTTAAGTGTCTTAATTAGTTTCAATAAATCTAACTAATGTCAAACCACAAATTCACAAATATATTTTTCATACTATGCTAACGTCTAGAGAAAGTATCTATTTATATTCACTTAACATATAATATTTAAACATAATGAATCATAACACACATGATGCATCTAAATATATAGATTCACAATTCTATATATATTTATCATTGGTATATTTAAAGTGTTTACATGTAATAGTTTAGAACATATTGAGGTGAAATAATTGAGTACATGTAAGATCCTTCTCTTCAAGGTATAGTTTTCATAATGGGGGTTATGTTGTCATTTTTCATGATGTTCTACCAAATATCATTCCTATTGTTGACATGAAAATAATGTTGAACCATAAATTCATAGTTTGAGGATTCAAATATTCTAACGTGTAGATAAAGTATCTAGTTAGATTGGTTATATTAACCTCTTAATCATATTATAAGGTAATTCACATAACACACAAAAGGATTCAAGATCTCTTAAGTATTATTTATAAATATCCCCAAATGGTTAGATATGATAGATCAATACAAAAATATTATAACTTCAATGATATTACATCTATCTATTTTACTAAGTATATATATAATGATATACTCCAATGATTACATCATTTTATTTTATCAATTTGATTTCTGTAGCTCTATAATATGCTAGTAGGTGAAATCTATACCATGATGAATTCATGTGTTTAGAACTATGTTGTGGTACAATCATAGATGTCTATGGTTTGATATAGAGTTTCTTGAATAAACCCACCAACATTATCCTTCAAATTAAACTTTTTTCTCCTCCATAAGGTAGCCCAAATTTAAAGAATATTTAAAATTTGGTTAAGGACTTGGGCCTTGTATCAAAATTTGATGATGTTTATTGAAAATCTTGGTCTTAAAATCTTTCTATTTTGTGAGATAACTGGATCCCATTGAACTTTCTATTCTAATTGAATATTTTCCTAAGTTGGTTCAATGATGTCATTAGGGGTAGGATGAGTTATAATAATATTGAATGAGGTATCCATTTCATTTGTAACCTTCTCCAATTTTCTAATGAATTTTTTTTTCATGTCTCCTAATTCTTCAAGTTCAATGATTAGTTTTTCCCCTTTTTATTACTGATCCCAAAAGTTTTCACCTAGTTCTCAATTCCTTTCCCTCTCTATGTCTATGGAATCTTTGAAAATATCATATTGGGCCTCAAATTGGTTTAATTATTCCTCAAGAATATTTAAGTCCTTATTTTCCTCTAGTTTTGTCATGGCCATGTAAGATTGAAATAGAAATCTGATCTAACATCTGATATTATTTTATGTATAGAATAAATATGTTGTTTGAATGTAGTGTGGTGTTGTTTGTTCTCTTCCAAGGGATTAGTATTTTGTCAAGTTTGAACTCTTTTATTGCACTAGACCTGATGTTTTGCCTCTCTTCCATGGTGAAATACTAATGTTTGATTAAAATGTACAAAGTTTCATTGAACTATTGAGTGATTGACAACTTTTGATTTACTTCAAATTAGTGCTTGAATTTTGTCATTACCTAGATGACATTCTTTAGTGTTTCTTCTATGGTTATGCATCTCAAAATCCAATCATATTGTACACTCTCCTAAAATATGTTACTCAAATTTTATTTTGGATTAGAGGTCAAGAAATATAACCTGATATTAGTTCCTTGTGGCACTATTTTAGTAAGAGTGGAAGACAAATGGATGTTATTAGTTTTCTGATGTTGGGCCAAAATAATTTTAATCTGGGTGATAGAATATTGGGGATTTGGAGTAAGGGTAGATGTATTGGTGGTAAATTTTTCAATGAAAGTGGAAGGTGGAGTAAATATTGATTGTTTGGAAAAAATCACAATTGTGGTGTTTGGAAAAGTATGTTTGGGCTAGCTTTTGTTATGGATTAATTTTGAGTGTCATCAGTGTCTTTGGTGGCATCCTCAACTACCTTATTCTTCTTTTGTTTTTTTTTTATTTTGGGAAGATTATTTTGTCACTTTTTTCCTTTTTTATTCTTTAACTTGGAGAGGCATTCTCTACCACCTTTTTGTTTTTATTTTCTTCATCTAGGATGTCAACATCTTCTACTAATTTTTTCTTTTTCTATTCTTCCTCTACTTTATGTTGTTTCTCATTTATACTTTTTATTTTTTCTCTCTCTAATTTTTCCTTTTCCTCTTTCTCTTTTTTTATTTCTTTTTTCATTTTCTTATTATTCTTTTTCTTTGTTGTTAATGCCTCAGTTGATTTATTTTTGGCCATAACATCTTTTTGAGCCTTCTTGTTTGCTTCCACCTTTTAATTCTATGTAGCCTCTTCTTTGTCTTTATTTTATTTTTCTATTTGTTTAGCCTTTACCTTTCCTATGAATTCTACAACTTGGTATGTATTTTTTCCTTCTTTGCTCTATATAGTTGATGATGTCATTATTGTGACCTTTATATTAGAGAGATTAATGGAGGACTCTTTATAAATTAGATTTAAATGTGTAGGGAGGTTTTATATCCCTTGTGTGCTTTTAATTTTGTTTTTTTGGGTGGAATCTCAACTATTTGTGGGGGGAATGTGTTTTTGGTTTTTTTGTGTGAACAAACCAACCACCCATGGGTTCACTATATGTTTAAATAGACTATAATAGCTTACCCTTTTTAGGTATATGTAGTTATTTGATACTATTGTTTATTCTATAGCTTCGAACCAGACCTATTTTCCCTTCTTTTTTTAATTTCCTCTAGTGTTGTTATTTTTCCTATGGATTCATTTATGTCTTCACCTTATTTTGCTAAGTTGCCACTGGATGATGCTCCTAGTACTTTGTCCACTAACTCTTCCATAGTGGATTGTACATTAGATAGATTAGACTTCCATAATACTCATGGAAAGGACTAGATGTTGGGAATGAGTTTTTTGATTTCATTATTTGACACTTCATATTCTAATGAGAGAATAATTCTGGTACATTGATCATCTATATATAGTCAATGGTGGTATAAAATTAAAACTCTTTATGGTATTTGTCTATTATTTGTAGTGAAATTTGATACCATGAACTTAGGGTTTGTTGTAAATTAGTTCCCCACATAATCATAGTGGTAACTTCTTATTTTATAGTCATAATCTCTAGATTATATTTTAGTTGTTATTCTATGGTCATTATTTTATGACATTCTATTTTTATGGTTTTTCTTGGGAGGATGTTTGTTTAATATATATATAGACAAAGTAATAGATATCTATAGCATAAATAATGCTCACCTCTCTTAATATTATGTATGTTGGCATTCAAGTTATCCAACAAGCCTTGTTAGAGGTTCAATTTGGTATTTATTGACATCATATTAAATGCCACCATTACGCTCTTAAGGATTGTAACATATTTCCTATTGGTAAAGTGTATTTTCTATGCTATTATACATATATATAAGTGGCATTGGGAATGGTTTCCAATTCTAATCTATGTTTTCCTTTGGTAACTTTTATACATGTGGTGGATACTAATAATTTCATTGAATCCTTATTTTTTTACTTCATATAATTTTTTCCTTCATTCATTAATTTGGTTACTCTTTCAATGTCTTGGAAATTAATGGCATGATACTTGTTGATGAGTGAACTACCATTATGCACCTAACTAAGTAAATTTATGATTTTAGTATATGCTATCACAAATTAGGGATATATTTCCTACACATTGAGCTTCATTCATAGAATTGTTTTTACTTTAGGGTTCCAATCCCACATATTGTATTCAGGTATATCATGTATGATTTTTCTCTAATGTACCTTCATTCTAGTATGATAAATTTATGTCACATGTGTGTTAATTTATTTGAATGTATCCTTTAACTGAGCAACTTTTTTATAGTAGCTTGATAAATTCTCCATATGAATCTAGTGCTAAATATTTTCATATAACATTATTTGATTTTGGAAATATAAGTGTTTTTATGTCTATAAGGAATGGGTTAGTAATTTTTTACTTCACTATGTTGGGTTGTAGCTCTCATAGTCTCAAATGAATCTAATATAAAAATTATAGAGGTTTGGTGCTTATAAATCTTAGAGGAATAAAAATGAGGTTAGATATGTTTTATACATTTGTACATGGTTTTAGATAGTGACAAAGATCATGAGTGAATTTATTGGTGATCATGCATTGTATATCTTACTGACATGGTATTTACTTATTGGTCAAACCTATCTTATCCATCACTATCATTTTAATGACTTTTTATGTGATATTAATTATATTATGTTTTTTAGTTATTATTGTCATCAAATTATGCACCCTAGGATACTATATGAGGCTCCTAAAATTTCGTTGCAACATGAAATCATCTCTAAAGTTATCGGTGAACTTATAAGAGAGATGAATCTCTATGTTATGAGGGCTAGCTCCCTAGATTCATCTTTAACTGATTATCACCTAATCTAATGATTGTTTATGGGAAAAGGGTTAGGAGTTTACATGAAAAGGAAACAACACTAAGAGGTGATACACCAAGACATATACCATAGAATATCACACTCCTACTAAGCAATAAAGCTTTCCAAGACCAATTCTAGGCATTGAAGGATCCTAACATAGTGTTTCAATGTGAAGGTAGGCATACATAAGATAGTTAAAAAAATAATTGATCTTGCAATACATTTCAAAACATAGAGACAATTACATAATTAAAGAGGATCCTAGTACATGCATACACTCCAAATGACCTATCAAAATAAAAAATCTTGCTTAAACATGAAGGATAAAGAGGAGTAAGGATGACACCATCACTTATCTCCATTATACATCACTCACACACTTAGAAAAAATAATTTTAACTTAGAATCAGACTTGTATTCAATGTTGAAAGATAAAATTTAATGTCATTAAAGTATGGCCTTTCCATACTAGCTATGGTCTTTCCATAATAGCTATGGTCTCCTTTACGATAACGAAGATGGCTCTCATTTATACAATTTGGAAGAGGAGAGAGAGAGAAGAGAAGTTGAAGAGGCACAAGGAAAAGTGTCTGAACATGGAAATTAGTTACAATTCATCTGAATGAGGTGGAAGATAGATCAAGTAGCTGATTTGGACATGTGTCCATACAGAACTAAGCACCTTCTTTGATGTGGCATTGAAACTTTTCCATAAGCATCTTTGAATATTGAAACTCCTCCTTGACAAGTGGCAAGAGGCAAGAATTTGATCATGAGATATCATGGACAATTTTATTTTAATCCTAAGGACACTTGTAAATCAATTTGAATCATCTCAATTAGTTACATCACCTACAATCATCAATTCCTCTCTTAGGTGTCACAAGGCCTCTTTGTCTCACTAGGCCCAAATTGGCCAAAATAGATAAAATTTGGATTTAGATAAATTTATGAGATATTTCTTCATGGAAGACCTATTTTCATAATATTATGTTAAAAAAATCCATTTAGAAATATTAATCTCTCACCAATACCTCATATTTCTTATAGAGCCTTCACTAGGCTTAATCCTCTTGTAGCCCTATTTTTACACAAGTCCACTTGCATAGGAGAATGTATGGACTTCCAAGACTAAATGAGAAATTTTTTTAGTACCCTTTTTCTCCATTTTTCTCTATGCCAAGTTTCATAGTTTTATACTTAAGGAAAGTGTGCTTTTGAGATCCATTAGTCTTCATAATTAGGCATAATTAGGCCTTTTTAGCCTAGAGGACAAAAAATGCTAATTTTGTGCTCCCACACATGTGAACTAAGAGAGTATCCTATTATTCACTTTTTTCACCTATTTATCATCCCTCATTTTGTATTTGAGCTCCTTATCATTTATATGGACCCTTGTTCTAGCATTAAATGTTCCTTCTTGGTCAACCAATGGCAAGAGATGAATATAAAGAGAGTTATAAAGGTCATTTGAAGTTTTCTTGAAGTTATTTGACCTCCCATAAATTTAATTAGGATAAATGAGCCTCCTATTATCCTTTAAATTTTTAATTAAGGTCAAATCTAACTCTCCACACCACTATCATATAACCCTGTTGTAGATGGCCTCTTTTAGGCCTATGTAGAGACAAAGGGTATGAAAAAGGAAATAGGATCATGCACTCTCCCCTCTTGTTGACTATTTATGATAGGGATGTCACTTTGAGATAGTGGAGTCATTTAAACCTATTTACATGACTTAATATTAGTCTTGAAAGAAAAATTTACTCAATATTTCAAAACCCTATAGATACCACTATCATAATTCAGTGGTTTTTAGTCATTTTCAAGGTGCTCAAACTCATCCTCCTCTTAACTTTTGGACCTAAAAATTAGAATAGCATTTTTATATGGATATGGATACAAGTTAAAAAAATAAAATACATTTTAAACACCTTCAATCATGACATATGCTATCCCCAAAATTTTTTAGGATCTCTATTTGCAACTTTTAGCAATTGTGAACCCAATACAATTAATCATTGTTTTGAAGGAAAATTCCACTTAGCATATAATTATAACCTACATAGAATGAAATAAATTAATTTTTATATATTATATATATTTAAACATTAATCCCATCATATACTCAGCACAAACACCTCTGTATAAACCTCTTTGAGTTCTTGTAGAAGCTGACTATGAGCACACTCTACCAGTAATGCAGTGAATAAGAAAAATTGGCAATTTACATTTGGAGGAGTACTAATTTTTTAATTTAAAATGGAACCCAATTAATACATGTATGAACCCAAGAATAGTATACATCTTTAGGAGATCCTTCCATGTTGTACAACTCAGGTCACCCATCTATGGTTGTAATCTTTAGAAATAAACACAATTGGGATATCTCCTTCAAGGACATTAAGAGTGGGTGTTGGATGATGTAAAAACCATTGTAAATGGACTATTATCACTTAAAAACACTTCATAAAACCCACATAGCTCCATGTATTCTTGAAAATAATAAATAGATGAAAACTTATACCCCTCTTAAATGCAAGTTCATAAAAAGCTACCTAAATTCAAGCTGATTTTTCATAAAGTAAGAGGCACCAAATTTAAACTTATTTATATTAAATTAAATTTAATTTATATTAATATCCACCCCTATAAACACTCTTCCCAATTCCACCTATATGGCCCATGCTAAGTGATTGAATCTAGCCTTTCTTTACTTGCCAAGTGAAAATGGAGGAAAACAAGTTGAAAATAAAATTTATTGAATTATCCTTGAAATAAAAAATTTAAATTACCTATGGGGAGGTGAAGAGACACTCCATCACATTTTCAACTGATGGTGAACTTGAGAAGTCCATACAAGTGCCTAAAAACTCCTATTTTTGAGGAAATAAATACCATTTCTTTATCATAATAGACTTATAACTATAAATTGACTTATTATGACATGAATTGACCTTATCCACATTTATATCCACATTTATGACATATTTTTTAACTCCAACCATCAGTACAATTTAATTAATTAACTAAAAAAGTGGCCAAATAACCTTTTTACCACATGAAACCTAGAAAATGGCCAATTTTTGACTTGAATACATCTTGAAACAATTAAAAGACCATTTTAGGACATTATAAATACAATTTGTCACTTTTAATAAGTTTGACTAGGTTTGACCATCATTGAATTTGGTTGACTGAGCCAGTACAAGGAGGATGAGTTTCAACAAGGACTAGGGAAAGGGTAAGTGAGACATGCAGGATAATAGATGACTCCATAGGACATATTAAACTTTATATAAAATTTAAAAATATTATGGGTTGAGCCAAATTTGACTTGGGGTCAAATTTGGTCAATAGTTACTCATTTGTTTATATTGCATTTGGTTTATTAATTCCCCACATGGTAGTTTGTATTTTTATTTTATATAATTTGATTACTTATTAACTTGGTGTTATCTATGTATATATATAAGGAGTTGTATATACTCAACCTACCTATTTATATTAAGCATTTGACATTGTATGTTTCAACATTCATGCTTGACTCGCTTGTCCTTGATTACTTTTATTGATGGGATTTATAGGACTATATATTACGATCCTCAATTTTGATTTTTTGTTAATATTTCAAGATATCATTTACCATAATTCAACTTGAGATTATTAATTTTATCCATTTTATTTATTTTTTATTTATTTAAAAATTTAATTCTAAATACAAACATTTACCATAGCATACATTGTAACTTGTGGCATCCTATGAAGTTACACAGAGAAAAGTGGTAGACATAAATGAGTGACCATTGGATAATAACATCATATATAGAATTAATAAAATAGATAGATGGAAAATCATTTAATTTATCATATTTTTTACTGATATAACTTATGTAACCATTTTGAGTTATTAATAAAGAATACCTCTGAGATCTTGAATCCTTTTGTGTTAATTACATTAACTTATAATATGATTAAGAAGATAGGATAACTAATCTAACTAGATACTTTATCTAAAAATTATCATGATTTGAAAATCAAACTATGGATTCATGGTTTGACATTTTTTTTCATGTCAGCATATGTTGTTATGCCCAGGCTTTGAATCTCTAATTTTTTTGAGGTTAGTTTTCAAATAATACATTAATTCATATCATTGATAATTATATATCATCCTCTTTGTGATTATTCTTCTCTATTCTATTTCATGAAAATAATGTATGTATATGTTTGATTCCATGGTATGACTATAGGTTTCCACTATTTAGTTTTATACTCAATGAAAAAGACAATGGAATTCATTTTTGACAAGGTTGAGTTAATCAAGGCATGAATCAACCATAAAATCTTTGAGTTGAGAGGCATGATATATGACTCAGCCACATGATTGATGGATATGCATTTTTAAAAATAGGCATAAAATTACTAGTAGGAGAAAACCAACCTTTAATATTTAGCTCAAGTACATGATCATAATATGAATATGGATGGATTTATTCTTCCTTTAATTCACTATTAGAACTAATTAAAATATTAATATCAAAGTTTTAAAAGAGTCATCTCTTCTTATATTATTATCTATTATGTTTTGTGTGATAATACAAAGAACTATATATACCATGAAGTATGCTTGTATATATCTCATACTATAGTATGACTATAGGTTTCTATGGCTTACCTTTATATTCCATGAAAAATACTACAACATTAATTGATTACAAGGTTGAATGTATCAATGCAAGACTAAAATATGCAATGTTAGAGTTGACAGGATTTATACATGACTTAGCCATGCATTATTTGGATAAGGGTTTATAAAAATGGGAGCCAAATTACTAACATGACAATTTCCAACCTGTGAAATGGATCATCTAATAATATCATTATTAATATTTCCTATTAAATCGAGTTGTGGTTAATGTGGGGTTTGTCGATCAAGAGGATGTTATTGTAAGGAAGGATCTAAGGAGCCCATGTGTGAATCAGAAGAGATAAAAACTTCAAACCCCCATATAATTTTTTATTTTGGTTTATATTTATGATTACTTTGTGTGCACATGACTATGATGTTAGAGAAAAGTGGTTGTGATATTTAGCTCCATTCTTGAGAGAAAAAAGGAAAATAATGACTAAAATCATCAAATAAAAGGAATGATAAAGAAGTATGAATTAGTAAATGTTGACTCTTGAGGTAGATAGATATGAATTTGTAGAGAGTCAAGGCCCTCCATCAAGTATGGATGGGTAGAGGGTAGGAATCACAAGGAACAGATAGAGAAAAAGAGAATGTGGGTTAAGAATGGTGAACTTAGCACATATAGACAAGAGGAAATATGAGACTTTTTATAGAAAGAATGGGTGGTGTATTATCTAGAATAGAGCACCTAGGGGACAACAAGACTTCAAATAAAAAATTGATGGTGTAGTAAGGAGTGGAGACTCATAGTCTCTACACTACTATATTTGGTATTATATTCATATCCTCAAGAAACTTTTCACCTTGAATGGCCATGTAATGATAAACTTTTATATAATAATCATAGAATTATTTTAATTATTGTGTATTGTTAATGGATATGTGATTATTATTATTGTTATTGTTAATGTATATTTTCTTATGTATATAAGAACTATCTGATGTGTATTATGTTGGTTCTTAGTTGTACACCTTGTACACCCAGCCTTGCACACTTGAAAGGGAAATGAGAAACAATGATGAAAAACCCATTGGTATGTCATTGTAGCTAGGTAAGGGTTTGGCATCAATATTAAACCAAATGTGAGAGGACCTATGGGGTAGTTTACTCACATGGAGAGATTCTATTATTCAACCTCCATGGGGATTATTGGCACAAGGAACATATATGACCAGGACATAACCAAGTTTGCAAAATTCACCCATTAAGTGTTTTCACAAAAAATGCACAAATGTTCTAAGTCATATACAAGATATGAAATATAGATGAAATTATGATTTCAATCTTCATTTTGAAGAATCTTCAACAAGAAATGGATTAAATAAAAGATTACAATGCTAGGATTTAAAACACACACTACTAACACATTGAAAATATGTGATATCTTATATGTTTGCAAGGAAAATAAAACTTATAGTATGTAAGGGGTGTATTATTTTTAGTGTAAGATAGGTTAAGACAAGTTAGATAATTATAAAATGGAGGGTGGAATGTTGGTGGCTCCCAAATAGTAGGGTATCTAGTAGTATTTCATGACAATATTTCCTAATAAAGATGGATAAAAAGGTTCAAATACAAGATAATGGTAAATACAATATGATTCTTGAGAGACTAGAACATGCACTAAAACTAATCTTTCAAATGCCTTTCCTTATTGAATCCATAAACCTAGGGTGCCCTTATAAGTTATTCAGTAATATATTCTAAAATAATTTAGAAAGGGATTTATAATCCAGATTGAAACCAGTAATGACAACTGGTAATGGGAAAATAATAAGATATATAGTCAACAATATTTGCAAAATAGTTTGCTACACTTTATCAACAAGAAATAACAAAAAAATAAATCATTTTCATTTAGCTTGAAGAGAAATATTACAAACATCAACACTTCAAAATGATTCCATGGGGACAAGCATGGTGTGATTTATCTTTTGACAAGGGAGACATAAACATGCTCTCAAATCTTGCTAATGGCTATATAGTTATAACCACCTTAGCAAGGGAGATAATATCTATACACAATAATTGATCCCAATTTTTTTTTGTAGAACCTAGACTTAGAGAAAGTGGAAGCCTAAAATAATGACCTACAATAACCAATAGCCTACAATAACCTAGAACAGAGGATAAAACCCATATTTATACATTTTTAAATCTAGAACTATGGGTCATAACTTAAAAAATTTAAAAACAAACTTTCATGTTTTCCAAGATGCTTCTATCTAGAATATGCCCTTTTCCATGACTAAGATCTTCATCTATTTACAAGAAAAATCATTGTTCTAACTACCTCTATAAGGAATGATGAAGATTTTTAAAAAAACTTTTGATTTCATGGTAGTAGATGCCTTTCACATGAGCTGGAAGGAGAATATTCATGGTATAAGGCTTAAAATTTGTTGTCTTTATGTGGAATTGCCTAAATATGCCCTCGACCACTTGCTTCCATAGCTAGAACCTTTTGGACAACTCCTCTTCCTCTTTACACAACATGGAATGACTACTCTTGCAATGATTCCCTAGGAATATTATAGATCCATGGGTACTTGAGAGATCTTATTTGTAGTGGCCCACCTTAGATTTGCAGACATGTAATATTTCTCCCTTGGAGGAGCTTGGGAAAGCAAAATAGTGAAAAAATGTAAAAGACTTAGGTCATTTTCAACCTTTTTACCAATTGGCTCCTACTTATTTTCCACATTTTTAATTTTACAAATTTGCCTTTTTCACATCTAGCCTTTTAAGGATTAAATAATATTTTTTAAAGCAAAATTGCATTAGTTTCAACTTTTTATTTACTTGGGTAAATCCTAATCCATTTTACAAATTTGATATATCAACTAGTTGTCAATGGTGAAAGTTTCAACAACTCGCTTGTATAGGGTCTTATTATTTATTTTATGTGTATGCCAAAGTGGCATTACCATGTCACTTAGTTTACTAATATCCTTACTTTACACTAGCCTCAACATCACTTGTCTCCATACATGGTTGAAATTCATTGAAATGTCCATGATCATCCTATATCATTGGATCTACTCATCTGAGCAAACACAAACCATAATATATGTCTAGTTCATTATGGCCATGACACATGTCACTATTTCATTCAAATAAGACCCTTTGAAAAATTCATCATGGTCCAATTCATTGTATTTTTTTACATAGATCGATATGGACTATTGATCTTGATCTAAAAGATCGAGCATTATTGGCTACCAGTTATCTTTGGCCCCAAGGTTATACCACTTGGTATCTCCATGGGTTCCTTGCATCCTACTCTATCAGCCCTCTCATGTTAACACACTCTTTCCAAGTGGTTTCTTTATTTTTATTCTAAGTGCCTTTGAAATGTCTTGACTTAATATGCACCATGGATCAGATTGTGTACACTTGAATGTGTACCATCAATCTTTGGGAACATTCTCAATATTTAGCCTATGACCTCATATTGACATTTAAACTTTACCTAATACCATTATATATTTTTTCCTAATCAAATACACATCATCAGATTACAATCCATGATATGGAGTGTCATTGGACACTACCTACACTTGGTAACCTATGGGTTCCTTATGTACCTTTCAAGTAGTATCTATTTATTTTAGTACCATCATGCTATGTGGTGATAGATCATTATTATATATGAAAATAAATGGCTACTTCACATGGTTAAATTTGATGCTCATTTAACCATCATAGAACATTTAAATGCCAATGGTAAGTTTTGGTAGCTTAAAGTTGACGTCTGTGTGCCTATCAAAAAAATCAATGAAATTTTCACACTTATATAATTTGGGCAAATTACTTCAAAGATTTTTTCTTCAATAATTTGGTCTATAGACTCTTTATCTTGGCATCAATTTCACCAGGGTAATTATTCTATAAAAATTCCTAGTTTTTGGCCCTTTTATGTCAAGATTTTTGTTCTAAGCAACTTCTATTTTCAACATTCCTACTCTACAACAATCCTTTATGGCATTCTATCAGGATAATTGTATTAGACAAGTTTTTTGAGATAATTTCCCCAAAGGATTTTGAATTTACACCTTTCTCAAGATATCTGAGTCTTCAACGTTTTGTCTTCATTGGGACAATTATTTCAGCCATTTTGTCTGAAATAATTTACCCATAGAAATTGAACTTGGCATTTTATTTGAAGAAATTGAGCATACACTTTTGCTAAAGGAATTAATTTTGTTGATATTTTTATCTTGGGAAAAATGACTGAAGGGCAAGTACCCTTTAGAATTTTTGTTGCAAAAAAAAAATCTTAAATAAATAAGCCTTTTAGACTTAATAATTTTGCCAAAACAAATGAATTTTGTCAAGCTTTTTATGTGGGAAAAATGCCCGAAATGTAAGTTCCCTTAGGAATTTTTAAGATGGATAAAAATAATAAAAAAGGACTTGACATTTTCCTTACATAATTCAAAATTTTTAGACTTTTTGTAGCTAGCAAAATGTCTAACAAAAATGGGCTTTACACTTTCATCAAAAGAAAGGACTCTTGCACTTTTCCTAAATAAAACGGACTTGACAATTTTTTTGAAGGAATTAGACTTTACATTAATTTTTGTCATTTTTCATTAGAAAAATGTTTGAATGGATAGTTCCCTTTAGACTTATTAAAAGTGTCCTTTAGAAATTTTACAAGGGCAAAATGCCCAATATAAATTACCCTTCAGGGATTTTGCAAAGGCAAATTAACCCTTTAGATATTTTTCAAGGGAAAAATACCCAAAATAAATGACCCTTAAGGGATTTTTGAAAGTAAAAATGATCCTTCAGAGATTTTTCAAGGGCAAAATGACCGAAAGAAATAGGGTAATATTTTTTAATCAAAACAAATAGACTTTGTCAGGTTTTTTATCTGGGACAATTTGCCTGATGGAAATAAGTCTTTGGACCTTTTTCATAAACAAAAGGCCCAAAGATGTAGTTTTTTCAATAAAAATGTCCTGATAAAAAACTTGAAGATCTTAAGGCTTAAATACACTAAGTAAATACCATACTAATAGTTAGTTGATTAATTACGAAACTTGACCTTTTAAGTAACACTTTATAAACAAGAATTTGTGTTAAGGACTTAGGCATTTACACTTGACAGGGGCCCAATTTATTTAGTGAACTTTTTGGGAACTAAAACTAGATCTCACCCAAGGATGCATACCCCCTATAGGTGTGAAAATAACCCAAAAACATAATACCATGTGTCAATCCATTGGGTCACAGAATCAAGACACAATAACTTTCAACAAACATTCATGAAGGCTATAAAAAACATGATAGAATTAATAAAATATATCAAGATAATATGGAAAAAAAAAATCAAAAAAGGTAAACTATAAAAAAAAGTCTTGAAACAAATGGGTAAAAAAACAACATAAGGACAAAGCAACAAAACACTATACAACATGGTACACATGTTAATGACTTAATAAAAAAAGTGTTTCAGATGTCTTCCATTAACTGATAGCTCTAGTATTTCACCATCCATATATCTTAATAATAAATTATGCACCCTAATATGATATTAAATGGAATATGGATCCATCCATAAGGTATAAAATTTGACATGCTTACCTTTTTCTTCATGGTTGTTATCCCAAAGTATAACTAGATCACATACTTGGAAGGTTCTTGGAGTGACCTTCCTATCAAATATTTTATTTAGATTCTCTTTGAAATTTATGTTTCTCTCATGATATTTTCTTGAAATTTCATTAAGCTAAATAATATGGTTCATCTTACTCTCATAGTGGTTGATTTTCTCATCCTCTTCTAGTTGTTGTATGATCTGATAAGTGGATAACTAAAAATTCATTGGCAAAACTGCTTGAGCTCCATAAACAAGCTTAAAAGGGAGTTTGTCTATATCTCTCTTATGCATGATCCTATCAACCCATAAAGAAAACTTTATCTATTCACCCCACTTCTTTTTATTTATTTTCAATGTTTGCCTAATGATATTGAGCAAGTTCTTAGTACTTGATTTTGATTGCCCATTCCCTTAAGGGTTGTAATTGGAAGCATAGGTCAATTAAATATCACACTCTTTACGTAATGAAAATAAAGTTTTAGCTTTGAATCTCATAGCATTATCCACAATTATATTTATAGGCATACCAAATGTACAAATAATCTAATATAACATAAAATCCATAACTACCTTTATGTGTTTATTTCTTTGTAGGGACCGCTTCAACCCATTTTATGAAGCAATCAATTGAAAATAGTATCCATCTATGTCTATCACTTGATGAATAAAAAATTTATATAATAAAATCCATTCCCCATTGCTTTAATGGGTATTCAATGGTCATAGGTTGTAAGGGAATAGAACTTGAAGCTTTCATCCTCCTTACAAAGCGCTGACATTTCTCACACTTTTTGATTGTCAAAGCAACATCTTTGAATAGTAATGGCCACCAATAACCAACTCTCAAAATTTTATGACCTATAAATTTAGGTGAAAAATGGCCACCACATACTCCACCATGGAAGTCTCCATTCAGGTTAGTAGTCTATTCTTCTAACACACATCTTAGGAGAACCCCATCTATATTTTTTCATGCTGATACATTCTTAGTCAAGAGTTATTTTTAGGAGACAAGTTTGAGAGTTATTATTTGATTCTTGTCCAATTTAGGCGGACAACACAAATGTTTCAAGTAGTAAAAAATATCTCTATACCATGGAGATATGTTAAATTGAATCAAAGAATCATCAACTTAAAAAAAAATAATGTTTACCTCAACATATTACAAATTGGTTTCAGCCATAAGCTTGGCTAGACCCACCCCCTCACTAATTTGGTGGTCTATATATCCACGTCATATTCTTATAATTTTTTTACCCACCTAAACATCTTATTAGATACTTCAATCTCAGTTAAAATGTCCTTCACCATGGTATGCATGACATAAGCAACAATCTTCAAACTCAAAATATAAGGCCTAAATGTCTTGACAGCTTTCAGGAGAGAGAAATCTTATTTTTCCATAATAGTATAGTTTAGTTTAGGAACTTGCATAGATTTTATAAATAAATCTATGGGTTTTTCATGACTATCTTAATTATTTTGCAATAGGACAATAACAACAGTATTGATTGATGTAAAAGACAATATATGGAATGGATTTGTGTAATCAGGACTAACCAAAATATGGGTAGACTATAAATCTCCCTTGATGTCATTAAATGTTTACATGATCTTCTCCTCCTATTTAATGGTATAGTCCTTTAGCATGGAATATCTAGGTAGAGTAATCTCTAAAAAATTACACACAATCCTCCTTACAAAGTTAATTTATCCAAAGAAAGACTGAATTCCTTTCTTGGACTATAGGATAGGCACTTTGTCAATATCTTCAACCCTTTTGGGGTAAAACATTACACCATCCTTGGACACTATATATCCCAAAAACTTGGCCTTTTATATTCCAAAGTGGAACTTCTTGGGATTAAGTGAAATACCTAACTTCATGCATATTATAAACACTTTATTAAAGATGATCCATATGTTTTTCTCTAGTCTTGGAGTATACAATAATGTAATCCTGATAAAAAAAATGAATTGGTTAATTATCCCTACAAAATCAACATCCATAGCCTGTTAGAACATCATAATAGTATTCATCAACCCAAAAGGCATCCTCATATATACATGCATGCCCCAAGGCATTGTAAACGTAGTCTTGAATCTCTCAGATTCTTTCACAACAACCTAATTGTACCTTGAGAAGCCATCTAAAGTAGATGAAATTTATGATCTAATAACGCTTTATAGAAACTTCTTTATATATGTAGGGGATAATTATATTATATATAATCCTTATTTAAATTCCTTAAATCCACACACAAGTGGATGTCACCATTTTTATTTCTTACAAGGAATAAATTTACAACCCATGATGAATACCTAATAGGCTAAATGATACCACTGTCCCTTATATTTTTTAATTCATCTCACATCTTGGTGTCCAATATGGGTTTAATGGGTCTCTATTTCTACCTAAAAGGCTTTTTGTCAATTTATAATGGGATGATGTTCTAGAAAAAGTATTCCCTATACACTTTCATCTCAAAATAAGACCATGCTAAGCAATCCTAGTACTTCCTTAAAAGTTGAATGTAAGCTTGTTTTTTATCTGCACTTAGGTGAGTACCCAACTAAACCTTCCTTGTATTATCATGAGAACCTAATTTTCACTCATTCACATCTTTTGAGATAAATGAGTCTCCCAAATTGATTCTATCAGCTCCATCAAAAGATGCCTCCAAACTTACCAATCCCTTTGGGATCGTATTTGTCTTTAGCTAAATGATGTCCTTCCCAAACAAGGTTTCTTTTTGATCACAAACTTGAACCATAGATTCTAGGTCTATGAGTTGATCATGGAACTTAGCTTCACAATTTAAAAACCTTTATAACTAATCATCATCATCAAAGACTTGGAAATGATGAACATTGTCTAGGATTGAAGGCCGAAAAAGCACCTTCCACTTGATATTGATAATGAAAGATCTTATTTATAATATCAAATTGAGAACCTAACCCTGCAATTCTATCATCCTTTTCATTGAATCTTTGATCATGATAACATAGATTAAATACATCAAAAAATTCAAGTAAATACCAAAAAACATCAAATTATTATTTTAACCATTTATTCTTGGTGGCATAAGCATTACAGACTTGGTTAACCACTAACTCAGAATCACCCTTGATAATCAAACATCTAATTCCATATTCATTGGAAATCCTTAAACCAAGCAAGAGTTCCTCATCCTTAGTAGTATTATTCATGCACTCAAAGGACAACTAAAAAGAAAACATAAAACATTTAACATTAGGGGTGTAGAAAAAAACTCCAACTCTATTTCCTAGGTTGGAGCAAGCCCGATCAAAGTAGATCTTCTAAAATACACTTTATTTGTTAGGTCCAACATCAAGAAAAATAGGTTGCTTACTAGTATCAACATTCCAAACAAATTTTCCAAGCTCAAAATCTATCTATAATACTTCATTAAGAACATGTTTTTGATCTTTAATTACATGTAGCATCTTTGAATCTCTATAAATCTTGAGCATCTTACCCTTCAATGGAATGGTGGCATAATAAAGGTCCAGCTACACAATTCCACCCATGCTATCATCCCATTTTTATGACAATAACATCCCCTACTTAGGCAAGCAATCTACAACTACCTCATCTATATTTAGATACATACCAAGATTACCTACCAATTATATAACTAATCTCTTGACTTGTACAATAACTAGAACCTTTGATGAGTCTATGGCATAACACTTGCCAAAGGCTAACATGATCTTAACTAAATTTTCATTTAGGACACCCAAGGGAATCACATTACAAGAATCTCTAGAGTCAAACATGTAGTTGTGAACAATCATAACATTGATTAGTAGGGTTGTATAAAATAGATCCACATTCAACTGAATTTCTACCAGTACAGTCCCCAAATAGACCTATGGAGTAGGTTCAAAAACCTATTATGATTCTTCATCACTTTATCAAGTTTTTTGGGGAAAATATTTTTCATTCATAGCTAACTTATCACCAAATTCCAAGTACTTGAATTCTTTCTTCCTATGCTCAACTATTCTTAACAATTCAGCAAGTGGCACATTGATTTTTAGTTGGCTCAACACTTGTGCCATATCACACATTCTATATTGAGGAAGAGCTGTATTTAGTGGAAGGCTAATGATACCTTCAGATAGGATGTAATCATTTAAGGTCTAAAGTGGAGTGGGTTAGGATGGATTTGAATCTTTAACAACATCCTTCAAAGGGGTATTTTGTTTAAACTCATTGTCACCCTTAGGGATACTAGATAATATGGGTTCTCTATTCTTGGCTAGAGTAAATCTTGGCCTATCAAATTGGGAAATGAGCACCAGTTTGGAAGATTTAGGGATTATTTTGGTTTTATTAGCATCCTTATTAGCATCCCTGACCTTTGGATTTATAGGGGTAGTGTCTTGAGGAACAACATCCTGATATTTGCTTTTTAAGTAATACTCTTTCTCTTGGGCAATTGTTACATTAATTAGTAGTTGCCTATCCTCAACTAATAGAATTGACTCATCATATTTATTAATCATAATATAAAATAATAAATAGAAATCATGAATGATAAATTCATATGCTTGTTCCATATTAACATCATAATCAAATTCAAGAGTTGGGACATTTACCTTTTTAATTGCACTCCAAAATTGATCGATAGTAGTAGCACTCAACAATTCTATGTAGGTAGTCATCTCGCTATAGGGGCTTTGAAAATTAAACATTAATATCTCATCATCAGATGATGCAAACTCAATTTCATCCACATCTTCATCAATTGGTTCAACTGTATCACATGGGGGATGTGGAAAGAAGCACTTTCCACACCAATAAATATTAACATCACAATCTACAACATTTACCTTGGCATTTAAAGGATCAGACACTTCTTTTTTATCCCATCTATTCTAATTTATATCTATTCTATCTTCATGTGTATTCCTCTTCCCTCTTTCATTATCTCTATTATGTAAATAAAGACCCCTTGGTGCTCAATTCAGTTTAGATCCCACTCATAGCTGGTAGACACATGAGTGACCCCTTTTTCAGTTCTAACCAAATTATATGACATTTATTTGATAATAGAGGCCAAAGTCTTGATAGTTTCATCCAAGTTGGTTATCTTCATGGGCTGTCTTTATTGGATTGACCAGATTCACATCAGCCTATTTGTTCATGGGATTTATCACTACCTTTATGTTGGTCTCAATTTGGATGGCCATATTTAATGCCAACTACAAGTTAGTGTGAGCCTTATCCCTCAAGTAATATGCAACCTTCTTATCAAAGGCATCATAATACTTTATCAAGCACATTGTATCACTAGGCCTGATGTTTTTGGGTAGCCACATCATAGAATTGCTAAACTGAGTATTGAATTCCTACACACTCACATTAAGATTCTTTTTGATATATTAAAATTCATCCAAAATAAATCTTGGATCAATCCTAGCATGATACTATGTTTTAAAACCATTATATGTCTCTTCTCATGAATCAATGTATCCAATAGGAAGGGAATCAAACCATTTATGAGGATATTCCTCTAGCATGTACATAAAAAACTTAATTCACACATCCTCATACTCAACCTCATAATATTTAATGATATTTTGAAAGGCCCTCAAATGCTGATCACCACTCACTACATTATTCCCTCAGAATTTTAGGAGGCATTTCCTAACTTCATTTAGGACTTCATTAGGATAAAATTCCATTTCATTAAAATTAATAGGCCTAAACCTTGGAATATAGAATGTAAGATGTGCATTCTCATCTTAGTACCTATACCTTATGATTGATTCAATGGGAGGTTCAAGAATAAATGGCAAAGGGATATTAGGGGGTTAATGAGGTGGACTTGGTGGATCATACTTGGGAGGGGATTTAGCTAGTTGGGAAGGAGCTAAACAATAATCAGGACTATGTGTTTCAAAATCAATAGAAGAACTATGATAGTACTTAATAATGGGGGGTAAACAAAGATCTAAATATTATCAAAATCTAGACAACCCTTAGCATATGAGCTCTACCCTTTAACAGGCTTCCAAACTTGTCTCCCTCTTTTTTGAGGAATTCTCAAAGGAGAGATTAGTTTCTTTGATGGGTCACTTTTGAAAGATGATCTCAATCCTTCTAAATTTGAAAACAAGAAGATACTCAAAACTAAAAGTTAGAAAAAGATGGGCACTAATCTTTCTTTTAAACAAGATGATGTTTTGGAGTCACTATTATAAGTAAATTTATACAATATAACCATTTATAAACTTAAAGTGATACATAATAAAACCATATTTTTCTAAAGTTAGTGTTGATGTATGAAAACAAAGATAATGAAATTTTTAGATTCATGTTCAACAAGGGGAAACCTCCTCAAAACATGATAAATCAATAACTCTATATAAAAAATAGTAGATGTTAATTATCAAACCTCAAATCCAAGCACACCCCTAGTAGAGTACTATGACATTAACAACTAAGATACAAAGTAAATATCAGGAGAGAAATTCATAACATAAGTTAATTATAACTATATCTCTCTACAATATTCCTTGACAACATGACTAATAAGATGTGTCTTAGGAAATGGTGACAGAAAGGTGGTGATATTGACAAACTAAATATAAATCATATTAGTATATTAGGAAGAAAAATTTAAAACTTGAAACACTCACAAGTATTTGCAAGAGTCCCTAACAACATAGATTAGAAGGCTCTTTTGTATTCCCTAACAATAACACCAGATGAGTATCGTTCCTAGTTATACACCTTGTATACCCAACATTTCAAACTTGAAATGGAAATGGCATGTAATGATGAAAAACCCACTGGTATGTCATTATAGTTGGGGAAGGGTTTGGCATCAAAACTAGACTAAATATAGAGAATGACTAGGAGGACCCTATAGAGGGTATGGTTATCTCCATTCTATTTGTGGCTCTACATGAACCAAGGTGAGAGGACCTATGGAGTAACTTGATCACATGGAGAGATTATATAATTCAACCTCCATAGGGATTATTGGCACAAAGAATAGATATGACCAAGACAACCAATTTTTCACACTTCACCCATGAAGGGTTGTCACACAAAATGCACAAATGCTCTAAGTCATATACAATCTACTAAAGATAGATGAAATTATGACTGCAATATTCATTCTAAATAATCTTCAATAATAAAAGGGCCAAATAAAAGACTACAATGCTAGGATTTAAAGCACACACTAATAAAAAAGTTCAAATATGCAATATATTATGTGTTTTCAAGGTAAATAATACTTATATTATGTAATGGGTGTATTATTTTTAGGGTAGGACAAGTTAGATAATTATGAAATGGAGGGTGGCATGTTGGTGGTTCCCAAATAAGAGGGTATCTGGTAGTATTTCATGACAATATTTCCTAACAAATTTATAGAAAAAAAGTTTCAAATGCAAGATAATGGTAAAAAAAATATAATCATTGAGAGACTAGAACATACACTGAAACTAATATTTCAAATGCTTTTCCTTATTGAATCCATAAACCTAGGGTGACCTAATAAGTTATTCAAAAACATATTCTAAAATAGTGCAGAAAGGGAATTATAATTTAGATTAAAACACAAAATGAAAACCATTAATGGCCATATAAAAAGATATCCAATCAAAAATATTTAAAAAATAGGTCACTAAACTTCATCAACAAGAAACAACAAATAACCACAAGCATTTTCATCTAACTTGAAAAGAAATATTACAAACATCAACACTTCAAAATGTTACCACGGGGACAAGCATGGTGTGATTGATATTTTGACAAGGGAGACATAAACATGATCTCAAATATTACTAATGGTTGTATAATTGCAACCACCTTAACAAGGGAAACAAGTTCTACACATAGAACTTTATCCAAGAAAATGTTTTATAAAACCTAGACTTGGAGAAAGTGGATGCCTAAAACAATGACTCATAACAACCAACAACCAACAACAACCTAGAATAGAGGACAAAACCCCTATTTATACATTTTTTAATATGGAACTATGGGTCATAACTTTAAAATTTTCAAAAAAAAAAATTCATGTCTATTAAGATGCTTTCAATTAGAATATTCCCTTTTCCATGCTTGATATCTTCATCTATTTTCAAGAAAAATCATTATTCTAACTGCCTCTACAAAGAATGATAAAGATTTAAAATAAACTTATGATGTCATGGTGGCATATTCCTTTCACATGATATGGAAGGAGAATATTCATGGTAGAGGGCCACAAAACCTATCTTTATGTGGAAATTCCTGAAGATGTCCTAGACCATTTACATGCATAGTTGAAACCTTCTAAATAGCTCCTCTTTCTCTTTACATGTAATGGAAAAACTATTATTACAATGATTCCCTATGAATATTATATATCCATGGCTACTTAAGAGATATTATTTAGAGTGGACCACCTTGGATTTATAGACATAAAATATTTCTCCCATGGAGGAGCTTGGGCAAGCACAATAGTGAAAAAATGTAAAAGACTTACGCCATTTTCAACATTTTTACCTTTTAGCTCCAACTTGTTTTTGACATTTTGCATTTTGAAAATTCATCTTGTACACATCTAGCCTTTAATTCTTCCCTCATATTTTTATTGAAAAAATGCATTAGTTTCAACTTTTGATTTACTTGGGTAAATCCTAATCCTTTTCATAATTTTTTTGTGTCAACTAGAGATCAATGGTGAAATTTTTACCAATTCGATTGCACATAGTCCTATTATTTATATGATGTGTATTAAAAAATAGCATCATCATGTCACTCAATTCACCAATATCCTTACTTTACACTTTCTTCAACATCACTTATCTCCAAATGCTGTCTAAGTTTGTTGAAATGTCCATGATCATCTTGCATCGTAAGATTCACTCATCTAAGCAAATGCAAACTATATATCTATGTCTAGCTCATTATGGTCATGACACATATCAGTATCATATTTAACTGGGACCCTTTGAAAAATACATCTTTCTTCACTCTATTATATTTATGTTCATGGATCAATACAAACCATTGTTCTTGATCTATAAGATCAAGAGCTATTGGCTACCAACTCTCTTTGGTCCCAAGGTCATGCCACTTGGAAACCCCATAGGTTCTCTACATCCTACTTGATTAACCCTATTGACATAACATGATCTTGATAAGTGGTTATTTCATATTTATTTTAGGCTTTGATGAAAATTCTTGACTTAATACGCATCATGGATAAGATTGTATACACTTCAATGCATACTATCAATCTATGGGGATGCACTTGATCTTTAGCTTGTGACCCTATATTGACTTTTCAATTATGACCTAGTGTTTGTATATATTTTCACCTAATTAAAAACACACCTTAAAATTAAAATCCATGAGTTATAGCTTCATTAGACACTAGTTACACTTGGCCTTAAGGATGTGCCAATTGCCAACCCATGGGCTCCTTGTGTACCTTACAAGTAGTCTCTATTGCTTTGATTTCCATAATTTCATGTGGTAACATCTTATTATTCTATTTTAAAACAAAATAATGATTCATAGGATAAATTTTATGCTCATGAAACTGTCCTAGAATATTTGAACCCCAATGACTAGTTTCTACAACTTAAAGTTGATGTTTGTGTGCCTATCAAAAAATGTCTGTGAGACCATCACACTTATGTAATTTAGGAAAATTCCTTCAAATATTTTGTCTTCATAAATTTTTTCTATGGGTTCTATGTATTTTCATCAATTTCACTAAGATGATTATTCTATAAGAATTCTTTGTTTTTAACCCTTTTATGTCAAGACTTTTACTCTAGGCAACTTCTATTTTTGGCATTCCTGCTCTACAAAAATCCTTTCAGGCATTATGTTGGGATAATTATCTCAGAAAAAAATTTCAATACAATTTATTTGAAGGATTTTGAATTCACACCTTTCCCAAGAGATTTGATTCTTCAGCTTTTTGCCTTCATTAGGACTATTATTTCATATATTTTTCCCAAAACAATTTCCCTATAGAAATTTAACTAGGCATTTTCTCCAAAGAAATTGAGCATACACTTTTGTCAAAGGAAAGACCTTTTTCAGGATTTTTGTCATGGGACAAATTCCCAAAGGGTAAATGCCCTTCAGACTTTTCCCATAGAAAAATGTCTGAAAGAAATAAGACTTTTGGACTTAACAAAATTTTCAAAATAAAGGACTTTTGTCAAGCTTTTTGTGCAGGCAAAATTCTTAAAGGGCAAGTTCCCTTTAGAATTTTTTATGTCAAGAAAAATATCAAAACAAATAAGGACTTAACCTTTCCCCAACATAATGCAATTCTTTAAGGCCTTTTGTAGTGGAAAAAATGTCTAATGGAAATGGGCTTTACACTTTCATCAAAATAAAGTACTCTTACACTTTTCCCGAATAATATGGACTTGAAAATTTTGCTAAAGTAATTATACTTTGCATTTCTTTCAAGCCTTTTACATGGGCAAAATGCTTGAAGGGCAAGTTCCCTTTGGACTTATTAAAAATTTCCTTTGGAAAAATTTTAAGATCAAAATGCCTAAAAGAAATGACCCTTCAAGGATTTTACAAAGGTAAAATGACCCTTCAAATATTTTTTAAGGGTAAAATGCCCAAAATAAATAACCCTTTAGGGATTTTGCAAAGGCACAATGACTGAAATAAATAGGGTAATATGTTTGACTTACAACAAATATAATTTTTCAAGTTTTTTATTATAGATAATTTGCTCGATGGAAATAACCCTTCAAAAATTTTGCATTAATAAGAATATTGAAGGTGTATTTTTGTCAAGAAAAATGTCTCGATAAAAATCCCAAAGACCCTAAGGCTTAAAACACACTAATTAAAGACCATGTTAACACTTATCCAATTAATAAATAAACTTGAACTTTGAAGGAGCACTTTGAAAACAGTAATTTGTACTAAGGACTTGGTTATTTACACTAGACAAGGGCCCAATTGCTTCAACACAATTTTGGGCACTAACATATTGCATATTAATAAGATAAATGTATAGGATAATTAATGGGGATATATAAATAGTGTAGAGTGATTCATTATTAATTTTGTGGGTCCCTACTTCATTTAGACATGGGTGTGTGTTGGTCATAATAAATTATATAATAATATAAGGAAATTATCAATTATACCAATATTCTTATCTTTTTCAAAATGGGCATGTATAATAATATATTAGAATAATATATGAAATAATAAATTAGGAATCCAATATTCTTATTTGAAAGAATATATGAATATAGGTAAATATCAGTTACGAAGCCAATATTATTATCTTGTATAAAATGGGCACATGTACATTCTACTGAAGAGTCTATGAATATATGAAATTATCAATTAGGAAGCCAATATTCTAATATGCCAATATTATTATAGACTTGTGTAGAATGGGCATGTGTGTTAGAATACGAATTTGGATTGTAAAGATGCACATGATATTTTACTGATACTCATGTATTATGTACTCATTTTATCATTGTATAAGTCTATTCTGTCCTATATTCATGACTTATAATAGGTTAGAATATGAATAGACTCCACTTTTGGAATCATGTATGAGAAGAAGATGAACAGTCATAGACTAGAAAAATCTATATATACCTATGTTTATAAGAAGAAAAGGGTTCCACTTTTGAAGATATCAATAGATATTTATCTGGTTATGATTACCTATGTGATTTATTCTTATGTTCATTACATGTATTCACATGTATAATATTTGGTTAATTTCTATCCAATTAACCTAATTTTTTAATTTTTTTAATGAAACACTTATTGTTTTTAATTCCTAAATAATGTATAATAATTAATTATTATTATGTTTATATCATCCAAAATCCTATATGAATCTAATATGTTACTCTACGTATATAAAGTGGATCATAACTATCCTCATCCTTGGCATGTGGTGATGCTTTAGGAACCTCTGCTAATAATGATACAATGAGTATGGAACTCATTTTTGGAAGGAATTATGATAAGATGGTTACCAGGGAAATGAGATATTGAGATATGAATAAACCAAAAGGTATGTAATTTTATGGAAGAAGAATCAAAACATGCTAGTCCTACCATATAGGAAATTATTTGAGAGCATATTTATGGAGAAATATATGAAATTTTTGGTATGAATTGCTTGAATTTATAGATAACTATTTATCCTAATTAGAATATTATTGATTAAACCCAAAAACATAAGAAACTATAATCTGGATTGAAGAAAAGATAGATCAATTGTAGACATTAGAAATTGACTGAACAAGATCAATAGATCATTGGACTGATACTATAGTAGATGGATATATAACTAAGGTTATAGTATATATATATATATATATATATATATATATATATATATATATATATATATATATATATATATATATATATATATATATATATTGAAGATATGAAGGAATTATTTATCAAAGGAATTGGATGGAAATTTTTTTAGTGACTACCTATCCTTGCTAAGATGTTGGTTATGGATAAGGCCATGGTGCCTACTCTGGCCAATATGGAGTAGTCACTTTGGGTATATGGGTGTGTCTATAACATGATAGTGAATGATGATTAGATGAGTAGACAAGGATTGAACCTACATCTAGAATGGAGACATGAAGAAAGAAGAGTAATAAGTAATGTCTAGATTTAGAATGTGAGCTATGACAATAGAATAGATGGAAAAAATTAAAAAATACCTAGGGAGCTATGAGTAGAGTTAAGAGTAGCATTAAAATAGATGAAGAACGAGTAGGAAGATGTGACGAATGAGAAGAAAGAGATGAAGAACAAAGGATGAAGAAAGATGAGATTGAAGAAGAATATAAATTCCATTAGAAAGAAAGAAGTGATGAAGAACGAGATGAAAAAGAGATGTTTGAAGAAGAAGGTGAGAATAGTTTATAAGTAGATCAACTAGATGATAGATGTAGTGCACAACTAAAAAAATGGGTATTATCAAAATAAGTACATAAAGTTTTAAATAAATCAACAAAAAAAAGTCACATATTAATCATAGGTTCAATCTTATAAGAAGAATAATTCACAGTAAAGAATCATTCACCCGAAGAGCACATGTTCCCATAGGCCAATTTCCTATATTCAAATAGAAATTTTCAACCAAATAATAAAGAAGGTAGTATTTGGGAAGGTCTACTTTCTCAACACATGAAATATTGGGGTACTAAAATTGAAACAAAATTAATTCATAAGGTGTTGAATTCCAAAGGGTTTATTGAAACCAAGTAGAGAAAAGCAAGAAACATAGAAAAATAGAGTGCACAGATTAACTTGCCTCCTGCATAAAAAAATCTTCATAGTGTGAAAATAGGATCAAATATAATGAAACCTATAATTATAATATTTATTTACTATATCCCATTAAAAATAATTTAAAAATTGGTTGTTTTAGGAGCATTTATCAACCTGGTGACATATGATGGATCTATGGACCCTGAGCAGTATCTACTAACATGTGAGATGATATGGAAAGCTAAGGGTATTACTACTCAGGATATAAAGAAGTGTGAGTTAATATGGTCACTAAATGGAAGATTAATTGAGTTTATTTACCACATATAAATTACATAGGCAAGTTTATAGTAGGTTAAGGAATGGCTTATCATAGAATTTAAGATAAAGAATTGTACAAGTCAGACTATTCAAGACCTAAAGGAGATTAGGCATAAGTCAAGAAAATCAATTTATGATTATGATCATAGGTTATATGATGTTATATATAAGGTGGAATTTGACTTAATAAATAAATATAAATCTATGTGGTTTGTCAAAGGACTATGTTCCATTATCAAATTTATTATAGTGTAGACTCAATATGCTATTAAGGAAGATGCTAGAGTTATTACTCTATGAGTGGAACAAATTAAAGACTATGGAGAAGCTCCCATAATGGGTTCTAAGATTGAAAATACAATGAAATATTTTATGAATAAGATGGAACAATACCATGAAGAAGATAAACCTATGGCGCATGTAGTGTGGGAAAGAAAGACATCACAAGAATGATTACCCTAAGATTGAGACATAGTTATGTGAAATTTGTAGAGTAGTATGGCACACAAAAACACAATACCATCTCTTGAAATAGTATGTTAAAATCCCATAGAGTTTATATTTTAATTTTTTTAGGTTTAAAAAACATGATAAAAATAAATGTATGGATTTACAAGATCTCAAAGAAGATATCACAAATAAGGTATCACAAAGAATGTATTCACTGTCACTATGTACCAAGTGTCCTCGATGAAGTAGATAATTCTAGGCCTAGAGGTTGATAAGGGTTATGCAGACCAAGCAAGTCCATAATGGATTCCTATTTTACCTTAGTACCAACCTCAAGTTCTGGCTAGATGGACTCCTTATTCTAAAAATTAGACACCACCATCACCATAATAATAGTATATAATACCTTGGAATCTAGAAATGATGCAATAATAAAAAAATAGTTGGACCGCACTAGTTGTGCAATAATAATTTATAATTAGATATAACACCCAAATGCATAAACATTGGAATACAAAATAATAATAGGGAGGTTATAGAGGAAGTTATTAGTAAATTAGAGGAGGATCTAGGGGTAGATACAAAAAAGGTTACCAAGGTGGTAGAGGAAATAATTATCAATGCCCTCCTTTGTAATGATATTTTTTTTGTGAGTATAATCATGTGAAACATAATTTCTCTTTAAACCTTCAAAGATAGTCTTAATGTGAATATTTATAAGTATATGAATAACATGAAAAAAATACTATCATATATTAGAAAAGCAAAGAAAGGAAAAGTCTATCATGAATGTTAACATGGTGAATGTGTAGCCTAAAGAGGATGCATTATTGAACATTATTACAAGACTATAGCATGTAGAGAGAGGATATACTCATTTAAAAATAACTAAACACTAGGGAATCTAAAAATAAAAATAGGACAAATATCCAGACCCAACTATAGAAAAGGGGCTCATGTATGAAGCTGCACAGATGTTGAAAAATATTAAACATCAAGACACTACTGAAGGAGATGCTATAGTAATAGATTTCCAAATGTATGGTTATATTGTGCACATTATACATCAACATGGAGTTATTAATAATATAATATATTTACTAAATATCTTATTTACACTATATAATGAATAAATCTCTCAAAATATCATAAACTTGATACATAATTTACTAGAGTGTACATAGTGAGGATAATAGAAAATACAAAAGCTTGTTTGGTATGTAAAAACAAAGAATCCATGTGATGTATATGCATGAATCAACATTGAATTCATAGGCTATGAAATTATAAATGTTGTCTTTGATTTTAGTAGCATGGTCAACATGATCCCTAGGTCTACATGGTTGACTATTCGATGACTAGTTCTAAGTTATAGTATAGTGACTGAGATTAGAAAACTATTGATGAGTTGAACCCATTGATAGATTGTAAGATGTTGAGATCAAAGACATAAAAATAATAATTCAAGGTGACTTTTAATTCATAAATATGAATAAAATAACAACTCATTACCCTATATTTACTAGTAATAAATGGGCATGTGATGGTCATATGACTATCACTACTATGCAAAATCAACTAGAGGTGCATTAAGGAGATAATATTTTCATCATTCCTATGAATAAGGTGCATAAACACTACATCATTTTTTTTGAACCAGATTCTCCTTATGCTACACAATAAACCAACTAGATAAAGGTAAACTTTGAAAAGAATCCAAAAACTCTACGGACAGTCAAGTAAAACTTATTGTATGAGCAATAAACCCCATGTATAGTCTTAACTCACTCAATAGTTAAATATATATGAATAATGGAATCCCAAATCAATAGTTGCTTAGACATGGGCACCTCATTTTATCATAGAAGATTGTATGCCCATGTCTGTTAAATCCCTTACTTAAAAGTTGATTTTCTCTATCAAGTAGATGATCATATGCAGGATTATATAGAGTTGACCAAAGAAGGCACTTTTCCATGGGAAATAGATTTTTATATTAGTGGAGACCTAGATATAAATCTACTCAATTGGGTTTGTGGTGATCATGAACATGAATTTATGAGAATGGTATTCACCCATGAGAGATAACTCGCATCATACTATGCAACCAAATATATCAATCAATTTATTATGTGCATACAAGTTCATGTACCTACCATTAGTCAACAGACCAGTGCCTTGAATTATTATTTGAAGGTAGTTGTAGGGACATGGTGGGTAATTCATAAAAATGATCAACTCAATTGGGGTGATGTGTGTGAACTTATGATTGGCAGATTTAAACTATTATAGATCATAAAAAGTAATTAGACTTTATTTTAGGAAGGTGAGTGCCATAAAATCCATATCCAAAAATGTGTTGAGGTCTGTATTGAAGAACATGTGGCAAGGAAGTATTGAGTTCACATATTTCATTACACACTGACCCCCTTACCATCAACATGTTATATGCATCAAGAATGTAAGAGGGAGATAAATCATTGGGCACAGGTAGATAATTAACTCATACAAAATATTGTCTTTGAATATTAAATTTTTTTGGTTCATAATGTACTACTAAAAATCAAACATTTTCTATGACATGGGTTCATAAAATATTTAAGTACCATGATAGAATCTACTACATAGAAGAACATAGCCTATGATTTAAATACAACATTAAAAATATATAAAGCTACCAAGTTGGAAGAACAATCTATCATGAAACCATGCCACTAAATACATGATGAAGAAAAAAATTTAAGATTCAGATACTAATGGTGATATTGATCTCACTAATTTATTTGCACTTTAACAACTAGTAGAACTAGTAAAGGACCTAGTCATAGTACCCACTGAAGAGGATAGGATGAACAATATACAAATTATAGAATAGGAAGGAAAATGAATTCTATAATAATATATATTGTTGAGTAAAAAATCATAGTTATCAATAAATTATTAAAACTCACATGGAAAACATCAGAAGCAAGAATATTCCTAAACTGGGACATATAGGTGAATATTAGACTGAATCCAAAGTTTTATAAGCTATGCAAATTTTAGAGGATTATCAATATGTGTTTCCCACAAAATTTTTAGTGGTAAAATGAGAAGACCCATCCCTAGTGAAAATTCATATTGAACTCAAGGAGTGTACATGACCCATAAATAAATAACCATATAATTTGAATCCAAACATGAAGTTGAAAGTGAAGGCTCAATTAGATAGAATGCAAGACATAGGAATAATCTATCCTATAGAAAAGGTACATTGGGTTAGTCCTATGATAGTTTATCCTAATAAAATAGGGGATATTAGAGTATGTGGTGATTATAAATTTTTTAATGATGCATATGTGAAGGATCCATTTATTATTCCATTCACAAATGAAGTTTTGGAATCTGTCGTAGGTCATGAAGTATACTCTTTCATAAATGGTTTCAATGGCTATCATAAAATAACCATCACAAAATAAGATATAGATAAAATAAATTTTGTGATGTAATGGGGATATTTTGTATATAAGTAAATACCCTTTGGCATAAAAAATGCACCTACTATTTTTTCTTGAGTAGTGGTGACTATGTTTAAAGATTTCATTCATGACTTCCTAAAAGTCTATCTCAATGATTGGGTAGTATTTTTTTGTTTAAAGAACATTTATCCAAGTTGTGATTCATGTTAGAACATTTATAATCTATATGCATTGCCTTGAATTTGAAAAAATGCTTATTTTTTTACACCTTTTGATGGTGTCCTGCTAGGTCATGTAGTGTGCAATGAACGTATTTTTCTAGACCAGATCAAAATTGCAATCATTGTTAGTATGCATCAACTAGTTATATCCAAAAAGGTGTGATATTTTATTGGAAATATAGGGTATTATCAGAGGTTTATCAAGGGATATGCAGCCATTTTGTCTCCATTTAGAGTATTTACTACACAAAGGTGCAAAGTTTATCTAGACTTTTGAGTGTCAAGAATCCTTCATAGAACTAAAACATAGATGAATCATTGTACCTATTATTGTATTTATATATTGGAGTAAGCCTTTTCATGTTCACATTGATGCTTTTGGTATCACAATTGATGTTGTGCTTGTGTATCTAGGAGATGGTAAACTATACTACCCCATACATTTTATAAAATGAAATTTATCTGATGTAAATTACAGAGGCTAAACTATTTTTAGGATATACATTGTGACGTATGTTAATGCATAGGTAAGCCACTCCAGAAGGATGAAATTATATTATAGCATTTGTTAGCTGAATGAACTTTTGAATAGTGGGGTATCCATTTTATAAGACCTATTGATCCTCTAAGTAAACACAACAAATGAAGGTATATTATCACTACGATAGATTACTTTACCAAATGGGTTGAATTTGTTATGACACCTAGCTATGGAATGAAGAACGCATTAAAGTTCCTTTATGATAATATCATTACAAGGTTTATATGCCCTATAAATATCATTAATGATAAAGGTACACACTTATTGAATGATATCATCAAATATTTTATTGAATAATTTATGATTTCTCATCATAAAAGTATTGGATATAATCCATAGACTAATAGCCAAGTAGAGGATTCTAATCAAGTGTTCAGAAAGATGTTGAAAAATATATGTGATTTCAAAGGAGATGATTAGGAAGATCACGTTACTATGATTATTTGGGCATATCACATGCACTATAAAAGGGTTATAGGTTTTACTCCATTCTAATTTGTCCATGGACGTCAAACAGTTATGTCGATAGAATACTTGTTACCCATTATATGAATTTCTATGGTAATGAGACTAGGGGATCATGAGTCTCTCATCAATAGGCTTCTTGAACTAAATAATATGGATGAATATCGATGTAGAGCATCTTGGATGTAGGAAGTTCACAAATAGAGATTGAAAGTTTAGCATAATAGGAAACTATGCCATAAGGAATTTCACAAAGATCAACCATTTTTTCTATATGATAGTTAATTTAGAGAATTTATAGTTAAATTACATATTATATGTAAAGGGCCTTACATTATACATGAAATATCATAGCAAGGAACTATTATTTTAAGAGATCTACAAGGAATAATTTTACCAAGGTAGGTGAATGGATATAGGCTTAAGCCCTATCACCAATTATCTTAATTTATCTCTCTTTCCTAAAGGAGTGGGAACTAATTAGTACCAATTAGATTAGGATTTCTCATTTTTGTATGTTTTCTTTTGTGTTTCTTTTTATATGTGTACATGTGTGTGTTTATAAATGATCTCTTCAGTAGCTTTTGATAATCAAGATAACAAGTATATTATGTATTAACATTCATAATAGAATTTAGGTGCACCATCGATGACATTATTAGGAGAAAAAGAAAGTAATTAAGTATGGGAAATGAATGGTCAAGTCACATTAGTCAAGATCTCCACTATATATGGTCATCCCTAAATAGTTAATACTAAATCTAATGTTTGATTGATCTAATCTTCACCAAATTGGTGGCTAGTAAACATCATCAATTATTACTATAGTATATATATAAAATAACATAATGGCATATATTTATGCATATATAAATGACTAACTACCTTAAATTATAGATCAAATAAGATTTTCCACATCAACATTCACATTGATGTCAAATGGACAGCTCAACATAGTATTTGTGTGGAAACTAATATGTGAAAATATATAAAGGCATAGGATTATGAATAATGTCTTCATTTAATTATTTTAAATATTTTCATGAGTTATAATTTAAAGAGCTGAGCTAATTTATTTTGCACAAAAATCAAAATATTTTCAATTGAACTACTCAAAGACCATGAATCATTCATAATTCATAAGGAATTTTATAGATGCCCAAAAGGAGGTAATTGGCATCAAAATTTCACTCTAACACACAAAATTCTTTGATTTTGATCCATTTTATTACCTTTGAGTGGTAGAGTAAAAAAATATTTTGACTAGATCCCATAGATGCTATGCAACCATTGGCTCTTGCAATCTCACATTGATTCCAAAACATAGACATTGAGCACCTACTTCACATGCCAATTTTTTTGTGACTTTGTGGTTATTGTAAAAATCATGATTGGCTTCTAAAATGATGGAAATATATACATTGGCCCTAACACCATGATATTCATCAACATAGAAGCAATGGCTTGAGCTTTCAACATGCATACACGAGGGGATTCTCTAGCTCCATACAAGATAACAACACCTCTTATACTTTAGGAGGTCAAATATTTATATGTTCATAGATACAAAGTAATCCCAATTGAATAAATTCAAGATGAACTAGTGTGCATCCTAGTAGAATGTATGACATGGAGATTCTAGCAGACCACTGAGTCTACAAAGGAAATTCTAAAAGGGGTGGTAGATTTTTCACATCGAATGATCCACCATAATGATTAGTTAAATTAGAAAGAGTAATTTGTTCAAGAACTGATCATAAACATCAAAAAGTGTTGCATGACCTCTAAGTAGACTTTCTAGTACCAGTTTCTCATCTTTCTACTATAATTCACCCAATGGAAGTCCCCTAAAGGAGGCACACCCTAACATTAACTATTAGCTAGCATATAAATTCTATAACCTAATATAGACACCTAATCATGATGCCCTAGTGTATGAGGGTAAATTCAAATTATGGTGTGAGGAGTATTTGGACATAATTTTCACACATCCTCATTTATTGTCAAACATCATGAAATACCTAAGACAACATGTGTTGTCTCCTTGCCATTAAAAGGTGTGTTTAACCACATTCAAAATATGTTGAGGTCACCATTTATACCTATATCATTATTTTTTACCATGGCCATGGCATAGGCTGAAGTTACTAGACAAAAAACCTATACATCCAAGCATGAAATACTACTCCAAACCATACCACCTGGCATAAAATTCCTTATGGTAAACAACAACCATAAGCCTCAACTTTATAGTAATAGTAAGGAAAGAATAATCTCTTTGTTTATCAATAACCATCAACTCCTCCATTAAAGCATAAGATAAGAAGCATCGCAATCTAGTTAGATAACCCTAAGGTGTCCCAGATTGAAATCTCTTATGACCTACTATTGATAGACACAGACAAACAAAAGGTCTACTAGGTAATGGTTATCAATATGGAAAGAGATTTATATGATAGGGATGAGGAGGAGTTCTTCTGGAAGGTAATGTGCACAATCCAAGTGTGCAAGAAGGTTCCTCCAAGTCTATGGGTGGAACTACAACCATGCCCTATCTTCATTATGGTCAAGATTGTATATGAATAAGATGAGAAGATGTAGGTAAGGGTTGAATTATTATAATATTAACCTTTTACCACCTTTATAGTTGTTAACATCTTTTCACCACTCCTAGAAAGTCCATAAGAGTCTCTATTGCATATACCTAAGTCTTAGTGAGAGGCTAGGGTTTTGCCTACCCTTGAAGAATGTACCTTTAGTAAGATAGACACAACACAAAAAGTTAAACCTTCTCCATCTTCAAATTCACCACCACCCAAATTCAAGTTGTTCACTTTGGGGTAAAAGAAAGCACATGTCTATAGCTCCATGGTCTTGCCAAGTGATTTGCCTCCTTCACCAAAAGCCCAGGAGGTTGAAGAGCTCACACTAAAATAACCTACATATAAAGAACAATATGATTTATGAATAAAATTATATCATGTAGCATAATAATGAGTTATAAAGGATGAAAATAAACACCATAAAGAGCAATAATAAGCTTAATAATCAAGTTGATAAGTTGAAATTAAGGCCACACAAAATACCTATGACACAGAGGTTTATAGATAAAAGGATCTCAAGGTGGTGAAGAGGGAACAAGAAGCTACTAATGTAGATAAGTAGGCATAGGGGGTGCATCAAAATAAAATGGAAGAAAAAAAAGAAGAATAAAGACACTATGCTCACTATCAAGGCAAAGGCCAAATAAGATAAAAATAAATAAGATGTAGTGGTGTAGGTTAAGAAGTAACTAGAGGAGACCACTCATTCACTCCAACAAGCTCAAGAAGTTATAAACAAACATAAGGAAGAGGATGATGAATCCCTATGTAAATAGTAGGCCCAAGTGCAAGAACATCAATAAAGTGTAGCCAAGTCATAGGCTAACCTATTGGCATAGGAATAAGCTAAGGCCAAAAAAACCAAGGCTATTATGATTGAGGAATAGAAAAATGAAGAATAAAATATGTAGAAGCTATAGGAAGAGGATCAGGACAAAACCAAATCTATGTAAGATGAGATCAATAGGAAAACAACATAAGAAGTTAAGAAAAAGTAAGATAAAAATGATATGTAGCACATGAATTATATAGAAGAGATTATGGAACAACAACAACAAGTGTCTCAATAATGAAAATCTGGCTCAAAGCAACAAGGGCAACTATAAGACCATCCTGTAGTTCTAACAGGTGCACAACAACCAAAATTACCTTTAGGATTCTGACTATGGGACATTCTAATTGTGAGTGTTTTTCACACCACGTTTTCTCTCACTTATGAACATACCATGACCTAAACCTTTAGTGATTGTAGGAACATTGGAAACAATTCCCCTTTAGTAGGAAGCCTAATTGGATATCTCTAGACTACCACTAAAGAAATAGTTAGAGAGAACTATAGCATTGCAAGAGTCCATTATGTAGAAGGCCATATCTCTAAAACAAGAAGTGGATCAATCCAAGGTTGATAATGTCTAGTTGAAGGCTTGAATACATGAAGTTGCCAAGATTATCTAGGATACATGTCTTGAGTTGGTCACTTGTATAATCAATGACCAAGTTATGTCCAATCAACACAAAATCAAGACACTTATCTCTAAGCTAACCAAGAACTAGTGCACAATAAATAAACTCCATGTAGTTATCATATTAGGGTAAGATATTAAGACTAAGTTTTCCACACTCATAATGTTACTAGAGGAGTATTAATAAATGTTTTATGATATTACACTACAAGCACACTAGGTTACATGTAGTTTGCTTGACTGAAAGAAACAACCATATACCTCCTTAGCCAATTCCAACATAGACTTTAAAAAGGCTACAACCACTAATGTAACCATGGCTATCCACACTATCACTAGGGAGGAGAAGGATGGTAAACTCCATAATTCACTCAACACCAAGGATAATGTGCATGATAACCTTTTGAAATGGTAGAGTCATATTTTATGTAGTTTCTTTGTTGCCCTCCAAGTTCAAAGACATGTAGATAAGATGAAGTAGTTAAGTGGTGAAATTAAGAACATGGTCACAAAAACCAAGGTATCCTTGAGCATAATTGATGACATAGATCTCAATCAAATCATTGGATACCATAATCTATTTTGCACCTTTCTATGGTTAATCCAAGAAGTGATGCTAAACTAGTATGCCTATAATATAGATATGACTCCCTTTTTCTATGTAGTTTCTAAAATTGTCAACACATTTGCATATAAACCACATTTGTAATTACAATATATCATTACTCAATTCAAGGCAAGGTAGTCCAAGTCTAAGGAATCTTTTAGTCAATCATCATTTGTGTCTATGCCACCACCATCAAGTTAAGTACTATACAGAGTACCAATTTTGAAAAAAAATGTATCACATTTCATATTGGGGATGATTTATAAATATAAGTGGGACCATGATGGTTGAAAACCCTTAAAATTTTCCACCTAATTATTCCATCCTATTGAAAACCCACAAAGGATGGTAGGTTGGTATGATAGTTGTAAACTCAAAAGGGAAGCTAAGTAGTATGCAAGAGGTGAAAATTAGAAATGGTCCCTTGAGAAATTATTGTGAATCTTAATAGTATAACCAATTATTTATTCTTGTGTCACTTATTCATTCTTGAAGGATCCTATGATGTTATCTTGGGATGAGATAACATTTTAAGTCTGGGAAAGTGTTGGAAGAAGAATTCAGATTATAAAGATGCATAGGATATTTGTTAGATATTCATGTATTGTGTACTCATTTTATTGTTTTATAAGTCTATTTTGTTCTATCTTCATGACTTATAATAGGATACAATATGAATATACTCCACTTTTGTCACTATGTATGATAAGAAGATGAATAGTCATAGACTAGAAACGTCTATATATACATTTATAAAAATAAAAGGGTTCAAATTTTGAAGAGAGAAATAAAGATTTATCTAATTATGGTTACTTATGTGATTTATTATTATGTTCCTTGTTTGTGTTCTCATGTATAATGTTTGTTTACTTTCTATCTAATTAACCCAAATGTTTTATTTCTATTTATGAAACATTGGTTGTTCTTAATTCTTGAATAACATAGGATAATTAATGCTTATTATGTTTTTGTTATCAAAACCCCTGTATTAATCTAATACTTTACTCTATGCACATTAATTATATTATATCTATCCTCATCCTTATCATGTTCTCTTGCTTTAGGAACTTCTGCTAATAATGTGCCTATTCTACACAAGAATCTAAGAATATAGGTACACATAAAAATGTCCAAATATGAAATCATGTAGAAATTATGATGTAGGTTGTTGAGGAGAACCCTTTAATGTGTGATATTAAAACTAATGGCTTATCCCAATGATGGGATACCCTTGTCAGCCATGATGATAGATAATATTAGAACTCAATTCTCATCAACTTGTCAAATGGTTTGGGCTCTATAAAGTATATTCATTAAGGCCATCACCATGAAATATCTAAGAATAATTAGGAAATTATCAATTATTAGGAAGCCAATATTCTTATGATTTTTTCATAATCGGCATGTTCCCATTATAAAATAATATATTATGAATAATAATGTAATAAATGATGTCTTCTTTGTTGACCCAATGGTCTGTTTGATCTAAACTAAGTTGGGTATGATAAAAAATATTAAAAAGAGGGAAATGTAAGGCAAAAAATAAAGATTCTCTATGATACAATTGAATTCTAATCCATTCCAAGTTAACTTACTATAAATTATAGTTATGAAGCACATTATAAACCAACATATGATATAGGTTAGTTGTAAATAATTATAATGTTGTTAACACAAACATATATTAACTTTTTAATAAAACAAGATAAATCATCATGATTAGTGAAAATAGCTAGAAACTCATTCTAACTAGGCACATGCACTTATAATCATCACTTTATCATGAAAATAATGGTAAATCTTCCAAACAAATATTATAGGCAACTTGAATTGTATTATTAAATTTTATAATATACATAAGATATTAATAATATAGGCCCTTGATGTTCATATTATTCTTATAGACTTGATTCATAATGGGCTTGTGCTCATTATACATTAGTCAATAATATTATTATCAATAAGTGGCCATTAATAATGGATGTTTATGTTATTTTATCAATCCTATGTCAATATTTTATATGTTTAATTAATAACCATCCATTGAAAAAAATTATGATCTAGTGATTAACGCATCAAAATAGTTTGTTTTACATAGTTTAAAAACATTTCATATTTCAAATGTCATCAAGATATATTTAAAATAACAAATTATAACTAACTTTTTACAATAGGAATTATAATTACTATTATTATAAATGGTCCCTATCGATATATTTAAGTTATTTAAGGTGCATTATACTAGGATAAAAGAGAGGAGTAGTGCTTTGTATAAATATACTCTCAATTTAACTATCACTATGACCTCTAGTTGTTTCATTATTTTTTAGGGAAAATTTAATTTTTTTGGATAGTGATAAACATGAAATGAATTTAAAATAATGTAATAAGGGTCCAAGTGCATCACATAGACAATAATGAATACTTATGCCAAATTATTCAAATGTAGCTAGAAGTTACATTATATAAAAAGTTGCATGGTTTGTTTAGCAAAACAACATAGATTCTTGTTATTATTATAGTTATAAAATTGAACTATTTATATATATACAAACCATTGGAGTGAAAACCAATGAAATTATTTGTAATATAATTAAACTACCATTTATAATAATTTATTAATTTGAATTCACTTCATTCATCACCCTATACTTGAATATGGACAAAGAATTGGGGGAAAAAATTATGCAATTTTTTTTAAATATATGAGGAGTAAATTATTTGTGAAGATATAAAAATAAACTTTAGTATCACAGTTTTAAAATCTAAGGTCATCTACAAGGGATAAAACTATAATGAATAATGTTGAAAAGAAATTTAAGAAAAATGAATATTCAACATCTAAAGAGATTCAACATTTCATTTTCAATGAAAAATCATTCAAGATTAGAGTTGATTGTTTTCATCAAGCTCCTCCTAAATATTAGTATTGATCCTTTCATCTAACCAATGTTGATAGACTAGTTAACTCAAGGATGTGTGATCCTATGCCTCTTCACTAGGAGGCAATATCCTTTACCTTCAAAAAAGTAATTGGTTATATCTTGGACATTCATCTTAATCATGAATTTAAATATACACATACTAAATTTTATATCATTGATAAAAAACATAACATCATATTTCTAAAAATTATTAAATAAAACCATGAGTTTTCTTATTTTCATGACAGATTAAAACAAATTTTATCTCGTATTGTTTCTACAAAAGCCAAAACTGAGAAGGTAATTAGTATCTATATATAAAAAATATATATAACAAAACATAGGTTCCAATAAAATTTATTGAATATTTTTAAAAATACAAGGCATTATGGATCATGTAAAAAGACCACAACACTTCAATTTAGGCAATGAAAAGCAAACAAACTAGAAAGTACTCCAAATATTTAATTTAGTTCAAATAATAAAAAAATAAAGAAAAATATTCATTTAAATAATCTATATGTTTGATTAATGTAAATTTATTTTATGTTTTCATATAGGATTTGAAGAAGAGATTATGAATATTTTAAAAAAATAAAAATTGGACAAACTTAATGATAAGCTATCATTTTTCTTTCTTCCAGATGACATGTGGAAAAAATGGGTTCTAGTTTTTTATCTCTACATAAATGGTGGGTTGGATTGCATCATTAAGAAATACATTGACCTAGATTTCAAATTAAATGCATTGGATAAATTTACAATGAATTTATTTAGATGCACAAGGGGTATGTTTGAAAATTAATTAGGTGTACTTGAAATCAAGGTTATGAGTGGAAAAGTTTGTCTAAGTGTGACTAATGACCCTAGTGTGAAGGTAGAAAATTTAAATGCCTATTGTAAAAGAGTGAAGGAGACCAGATTCTCAATGGTGAAACTTATAAACTATTTGAGTTCAGAGGTACTTGAAGAAGTATTTATCTTGGGGTGTAATGCATTAATTGTGATATACAATTTTCACATGCATGAAGCTAAATTTTTTTCAACTATGTGAGGAACTCAAAAATTCAAAGAGAAAAATAAAAAAATCAAATAGGGAAAGGGATCAAAACAAAAATAGAATATATTAAGTAATTATCAAAGGATTTCATCAACCTACTATAACTATATGTATCATCATTTAATAAAAATGATCTACCAGGGGAGGAAGATACTTATGAGTTCACATGTCAATGTGCTTTTCTTTTTATATTAGGAATAACATTGGGAATACTAGAACACCATATTTCTCTTAGTCTATAGGTTGTTATCACATATTTTTGCAACTTTGTCACTAATGTCACACAAAGTGATATAATAGATCTACTCTGTTACACTGGGTCTATTTCAATTAATTATGTGTCCATCTTTTTTGCTCCAGTGTTCAATTCTTTCTTGTTTTATAATATTATATGTATCTATATGAAAAAGTATAAATAAAAAAATGAAATCATTTTTGAAGTATTTTAAAATATTTCAAATGAGGAAGGAAGTTTTGAGGGACTATTGGTAGTATTTAGCATTTATGGTGTTCATAATTTAAAAATAAGGTCGATGAAGTAGGAATATAAACTAACTGGTCACACACTGATCCCTTGAACATTATGAGGCCAACTGATATTGGTATTATCTTATCATATCATCCTTTAAAGTATGAAATATCTATCAATTTTTGGGAGCACATGTTATCAAGATGTAACTTAGACTCATTCCCTATTTTAGTACATTATGGAGGCACAAATGCAATACAAGTTGCCACAACATTAAATATGAATTAATTGATATCCATAGTGTAAAATACAAATATGGAGATGATGCTTAAAAATACTATAAATATCTCATGACAGCCTTGGTTATGTACATGGTTTAATAATTATATCATAAAATTTTCATAGTTATACACTAAATTGTTTTTAGATTTACACACTAATTTATTTTCATAGTTGAATTCAATCCTTTAAATCATAAGTTTCAAATACATAATATACTAATAATTACTGAATTATCTATAACATTACACCATTTATGAGAATTTGCATCCATAAATATTATATATTAGACTTCTTTATACATTTGATAAGTTACACATGTCCACCCATTATAAATAAATTTCATTCCCATTCTAAACTTATATGTTTCATTTTGGTAGAAATTTTTAAGCCATTAAAAAAAATTATCAATGTGGATGATGAATTAAATGAAGTCTCAACTTTAGATCAAGGAGAGACAAGTAAATATCTAGAGGAAACATCTAACTAACAAGATAAAATTTAGAAAAAAAAAGGAAATTGGTTGTAGTAAACACATCAACTACATTGAAGCATGAACTAATAAATAACATACTTTGCTTACAAACATGTATTAATTATTAATTAAATTAATAATTAATTATTGAAAAATCCATGACTAAGTCCCAATATAGTTGGTTTTATTATGTTTTTCCAGCATTAAATAATTATAGTTTTAAATTAGTTTTTATATTTGATTGGAGATTATGTATAATTTATGAAAAATCTAACGAATGTAGGTAAAACATTAACTAATATATTACTATAATAACATTCAAAAATAAATTAAATGTAAAGTTGAATCTCAAATTGTTATTTTCTACAATGCCTCTTAAAAAACATATGCTTGTTCTCAACTTAGAAGGATTTTTGACTAAAAAACATTATTCAAAAAATAATAACACTACAATCCAAGTCAACAACGAGTAGATAAATCTAGGAGGATGTTTGACCTAGTTTTTGATGGTTGCGACCTCATAATTTGAATTATAATTTTGGTCTACATTTGATACATATGTCAACATACAAAAAATTATAATGAAACTATTGATAAATTATAAATTAGATGTAGGTATTTTGTTTTATTGGGCTTCTGAGCATTGTGAAGAAAATATAGAAATATTTATTAAGGATTTGGACATGATTTAGAAGGAACCTAGAATTCATTTCAATTATTAAATAATTTATTACAATCAATTTTCTAAACAAAGGTGTATATCAAGAATATTTTATCATTCCAACAAGGTTTTATTTATGAAAAATAGTTTAGAACTAAAAATAAGCTTATGGTGACATTGTTTAAACAAGTAACCTTGATTGAGGATACAGAGATACAGATGATGTAAGAATTTTTATTAAATAAGATTTAACTTTGTCTGTGATAAGTGTTGAATGAAGAAGTAAATAAAATTGAGTTTATGTTGCTTCTATAAAATAAATTTTGTGATCATTATTCAATCTACATTGCTATCTAATGTTAATATTGATTCTTAGTTATATGTTGTCATTCATATTTGGTTCATTTGTCAAATAGACTTATTAAATATACTTTAAATTTAAATAAAAATAGTTTTTTGTAAATTTCCATAATTTTTTATATTAAGATTTTAATTTATTCTGATTAATCATGATTTTTTATAGATAGGTACTATTGAAAACATGATTTTTTCTCCAATAATTTTTGTTACTATAAGAATGTCTTGAAACTTTTTTTAAACTATGAAATTCTCATAAACAATTAAATATTTAAAATACATTCTAAGATTAAGTGTTCAACATAAATTATCACAATGGTGTCAAGAAATTTATGTTAATAAAATATTAGTAATTAGTCAATTATTGAAAAATAATTCTTATATTAGTTGACTATTTTAGATATTATCATTTTACTTGGAAAGAAGTTGTTTATTCTAGGAGTAGGAGTATTGTTCAGAGTTATAGGGACCACTAAATTTAGATCACCAAAAAAAACCAAGATTTTTCATATTCATTTTACCAATACTTTAGTCATACATTTAGCCCTAACTTGTTGAATATTGCAAAGAGATATTTTGATATTGGGTTGTGGTTTATGTAACTAAACTCATGAGTAAGACATTATTTCATTAAACACTTTGAATGGCTATGAAATGTATAAATGTGTTCTGTGTGGGAGACATCATAGTTTAAATTAGTGATAAATTTACTAGATTAAAGAAATTAAATATTATGTTAGTATAGATTAAAACATGGAAAAGGTTCTAGACAAGTACACACACTTGTATGGGATAAACAACATATTATTCATAGGTGAGAAAACATGATTTTTTTTGATAAAAAAGAATCCATTTTCTTTGGATTACCTCCAAGATGTTAATTTCATGGCACACTACATTCCAATAGGAAAATATTCACACACTTATGTACATGATTATAACATGTGATTCTACAACCAAATATGTGTTTCTCTTTAGAAACATACAAAAGAATAATTAGAGACTTTGATTGAGTTATCTTGATACTACTACATAATTTGTATTTGTTACAACAAGTTATGTATATAAATCCAATAATATTTGGTTAAATTATATAGTGATAAATATAATTATTTTGAAGTATAAAAGTGATTGGTACAAGTTATAAAATATTACTGACTAAGTTACATATTTATATGTAAGTTGATTAATTTTATATTTTATAGTTGGAATTATTTTTGTATTTATAAATAAAGTTTAAATTTTTTACATATAAATAACTTTGTCATCCTATCAATTGAGTAATTAATATATAATTAATGATATAGTATTTCCACTAAATTTATAGTAACATATTTTAAAATGGTGACCTTAGTATGTAATCTAACTCAAATTTTCACTCACATCTTGATCTATTTTGATAAAATTTAAATCAATACAAACCTAAAAAAAGTTAACTATTGCAATGAAATTTAAATCATAGCTTTGTACATAAAATGGATAATAGAATAATCATTAGGAATGATCATCCACATCACTTTTCTCTAATTTTTTATAATCTTATTAATTTATCATAAAATTTTCATATTAAGAATGACATTGTATCTCATTCAAATTCTACACAATAGTTTCATATCAAAATCCATGTTCAATGAGATCCATGTGTCTTGTTTTTATTATGTCACATCAATTTGATCCATATCCATTCATAGTGTTAGTATAATTATTCATTGTATTTTTTATAATTATTCATTAGGTTGGATTTCATAGGTGTATTATGGTGTTAAAGGACATAGAAATAATTTCTTAGGTGTAAAATTATTTGGGTGTATGAAATTAAAAATGGTAATTTTTGACTAAATCAAGCCTCTTGGTGGTCTGGCAGCTTTGATAAATCTAGGTGTAAATCACATGTGATGATCTCTAATTAGATCGATCCTCCATATAATTTGATATATATTCATTTATGGTTACATATGGTGATATCAACTTGGATTGGGTCTCTTGGGGATATGAAATCTATGATAGCATTGGGTGTATGAGTACATATGGTGAGATCTAATTTGATTAGGAGTCTCAACTCTTTGATATTTTTTACAACTCAAATACATATTAATAGAGGGTTTCTTATTAAAATTAGCCTCCAAGGAAGGCCAACTAGACCCAAGATTGAGATTCTAGTTCCTACCTATCTTTTAATTTATTTTTTTTGAATAAAAAATAACTTTAAAAAAAAAAGTGGGACTTTAATTTTCAAAAGCAATAGCCCATTAAATTTATCTAAATACAAATAAATGGGGATTTATAATAACTATAAAAAAACTTAGAGAGTGTTATATGATAAATACTCAATCTTTTGGAATTTGATGAGATTTAGATTGGTCTTAATAAAAGGGAAAAAAATAAATGTTTACCTTGTAGGATTCCCCATTTATTATATGAAAAATAATTTATTGTTCATAACAAGACCATTGTCAATTAATAATCCATTTTTTCTATTTTTTTTAGAATGGACACATTTAGATTCTACATAAGTGAATATTGCTATATTATTTATTGATAACATTCTTATCTAATGTGTAGAATGTTCCCATTCTACAAAAATTAATAATATTAATAATGAGAAAATTAAAAGTGACAACATGACGTAAAAACATAAGATAAAAATGAAACCCCAAGATAAAAATTGGTATACGATGGCTTGGAAAAAAAACATACACACAAGTTTAAAATGCACAAATGGTGGTTCACCAACAAGATAAAGTAGGGCCTAGTAGTATTTGGTCTTGAGAATCATGTTGGGTAAATAGATCCAACATGGGTGGGTTGAGAAAAGATGTCATGGCATTTGAGGCTAGATGACTAAGTAAAATAAGTAAGTAGACTAACTATAACTCCCTTAGTATGAAGATTCAATAATCAAATTGAAGTAATGGGAACTATCAAGATGATCATTAATTAACCATAACACCATACATGTGAAAATTAAAAATATAAAGAAATCAATTGGGGAGTCATAAAAAATGAAAGGATGGACAAGATAACTAATTCAAAGACTAAACATAGTGTGAAATTGATGTAATAAATGGCATAATCTCACAAATTTAGCATGATCATGTTCATGCCCCATACTATGAATAATTATGAACAAGTATTAAATAATTATAAAAAATATAAATACCAATTAAGAATAATTATTAATACTAATGTAGTAAATGAAACAAATATAAATAAAGTTTCCATAGTCTTATTTCCCATTAACAATACACAATATAAGAATAATATCACTTATGAAACTAAGAAGCCAATATATTCTTATAAACATGTGTGGAATGGGAACATGCCCATTATACATGTCAAGATAAATATTTTCTCGATATCATAACAAGGTTCTATTGGGGCTCTCACATGTATAAATACATTAACAACTTAATACATTCAATAGCGAGTATACTTGACATATTTAATGCCGATGAGGAAAATAGAAGACAGTATGCAATACAAGACTTAACAAAAATATTACATTGATAAGATGGTTTAACTTTTCTTTTATTTATCAAATATAGATACATCATATCACTCTAGGAATGTCTTCATTCAAGATTAAAATTTACTAGGTGTGTCCTTACCCATAAAAATCCTAGAAATCACATTACTAAATACAACATGCATGTTGTACTTCCTGATAATATGATCCATTATCAATTTTTGGGTAGGTATAATGGTTTGGATTGAAGGTAGACCTTAAGGGTGACTAGAATTCTTAATCATCTATAAATGTCTATTGATAAGTCTAACATATTTATTTTTATTACCTAATTTATTTGTAGATCTTACAACCATTGAAGGGACACCTAATAAAGTTTTATATTCAACTGAGGTTGAGACATTGGGATGCACCAAAATATATGCTTGACATTAGAAGCCTTAAACATGGAATATTAATCTAATTATTTTTATATCTTAGCCTCAATAGATTGAAGGTGAGAGATAATTGAGGAGGATGTGTCATGATCACATTTATTTTTTAGCTTCTTGGATCTGAAATTGGTGTTTAAGGCTCTCTCCAAGTCATTTTTTGTCCACCTTCCATAGCTTAGTGAGACTTCCTCTAACTTTTTACAAGGTTAGTATAGATCTTAAATCACTATCAATTATTTGGTTCCATGAAGAGTCTATTATCTCCCATGACTTGGATCATAATGAATTAGAGAGTGATAAATTCCAATAGAATTAAGGAAAAAATAGAGATTAGGTCATGGATCAACTTAATTTTCATTAAGGTTGGGTCGACTATTACTCTAGATAACATCAATACTTGATAAATTTGTCTTTTGAGGATGACATCACCATAAAATTAGCTATAAATATCTATGAAATATGGTTGAGTGAAAGGATGAAAATGAGGGTAATATGACATGTTTGTAAGCATGAAGGAGGAATGGCATGTTTTAGAGTTTAAGGATCCTATTAATTTTTTAAGTGATGAGGATGAATAATTTAATAGAGAATGGAGAATTTTCATCATAATTAATTGATATAATTTCCATTCTTTGAGTGTGGGAGAGTAAATACTTCATTTTATCATTGCCATTCTATTTGAGCATGGGAGATTTAATACTCTCTTTTATCACATTGACATTAGACATATCTGAGCATTAGACAAACTAAATATTATTTTGTCATTCTTATTAGACCTCCTTGATCATTCCCAAGAGTTAATATTCTATTTTTTCAAAGGATTATTAATATATATGAGGTTGTATAAGTCTACCATTATCAATCTTTCTTTTCAATATTATACATTCACTTTTTGTAAATACACAGTCCTCCAAATTAGTTATAATATTAATATCTTGATTAGCCTCCCTAAAATATTGATTATGATATCAAAAAATTGATTCCATAGAGAACATTTCCAATTTCAATATTCTCTTATCTCAACTTCTGATTGGGGTAGGAGCATGTCATCGATTTTGAATCAATTGCATCAAAATAAAATATTAATTACTTAATCATTATTTGAAAAAAATATTTTACTATTTCAACATATTAGAATAATATCTATTACTAGTTTATTAATAACTTTAAACTCCAAAAACAATTAAATTGGAATATGTAAAAATATGATATGTAATTATAATAAACTCAAAATTGGAATCTGATAATAACAGAATTAGAATCTAATATTGTAAAAAATTGATACTATAAAAATCTAATAATAATATTTTTGGTTTTTTATCTAGATTGGAATATGTCCAAATTTAATGAAATTATGGTTGTATCATCAAAATTAAAGGCATTAAATGAATAGATGTTTCAAGCTAAGATGTAAGATATAGGATCTCATAAATGACAATATTTTATATTTTTAAGCTCCCAAAGAGGAATATTGATCACAACATAATGGAAATAAATAGTTGAATATATTTATTGATCCTTTTCCTAAACATGAAACAATAAAAACTAAGGACACTTAATTGGTACATTATATATATATATAACATAAATCCTCCATCATGACATATCATCATCCAATCTAAACTATCATTGGTATTGTTGACCAAATTTTGACCTCAAGTCAAAATTGGTCACCCCTTCTAGGTTTAAAATTCATAGGGTTGTCAAAATCTTGTCATAATCTTATCATGGTGTTAAATTTTCTTAAATAGTTCCTTATGGTCATATTTTTCGTTGTCTACCATTTCTAAAGTTTGATCTTTTTTCCACTTGTCTAGTCATAATATTCAATTTCATGGTCTTAAGATTGTCAAGTATGGTCAAAGGTTTAGTATGGTCTAAGGTCAATATAAATAAGTGTAAACTAATAAATATGATTTAGTATTTATAATCTATACAACTAAGTTGGTGAAAGGAATCAGATTTATTTTATGTGTTTCAATCTAGCACCACTTCTTGTATCAAATAAAGTAAGGTGCACAATGGAACATGATAGCCAATGATATGTTTGAGTTATACATCACCAGTGATGCTTAATGTAGCCTTGATGTTAAAAACCCTTGTATAAATCTCTCCACTTAGATATTCCATCTTGTCTATGTGTATTTAACCTTGGAGGTCAATGAAATAACTATTTAATAGTTTTCTCTACCAATAAGAAGGATATCATGCACATTATCCCTAACATTTTATGATTCTTTGAGTGATCCATCCTTCTCTTCAATATTTTTAGTGTGGCTTTCCATGCTTTCTTTAGTTTTGGAAGCCCTTACAAAGTCCATGTTAGAATTGGCTAATGTAGTATCCATTTGTTGTTCTAATCAAGTAAGTTGTGTATAACCTATTAGGTTTGAAATATGGTAGCATCAAGCATACCTTAGTACTCCTCTAGAAGATTGATGAGTGTGGAAGCCTCAGACTTGACATCCTGGCATAATGTTCCCAATGTGAGTAGTTTTTGTGCTATATACCAATCTTTTCTTAACTAGAGACAAGTGTCTTGAGTCAGTATTAGTCAGATATTATTTGGTCCCCAATTACTTGAGTAACCAAATTTGGACAAGTATTCTAGATTATATTTGTAGATTCTTATAGTTGGATCTTCACCTCGATGTTCTCAGCCTTAGTTTGATTTACCTACTCTCCAATGAGCCAGAATTTTTTGCAATGGAATCTTAGAATGCCATAATACCCTCCAACTACTTCATCAATGGTAACCTAGAAACATCTGATGATGCTTCTTGTTAAAGTGGGAAGGTTTCCAAAGTTTCCATAATAGTTAAAGGATCTGGTCATGGTATGGTCACAATTGGAATGAAAAAGGTGGTGCACTAGGAACCCACAAATGGAACATCCTAGAACTAGACTCCTCCCAAATGTAAGGCCAGTTGCTACTCACTTATTGCAACTACAGATTTGTCTTATTCTTACACTAGCTACTATAACCCAAATTATTGTTGTTGCTTAAGCACTTGTTGTTATTACACCTTGTTATCTTCTTCAATATTTAGTTATTACATAGTGTCTTCATCATATTTTGTCTATTTTTCCTCTACTACTTTCTGATTAGCTCCTCTTCCTCAGCTTTCTTTTTCTATTCTTGGTCATCTACATTTTTCTTTTCCTATTCCTCCACATATATTTTCTATACATGATCTTATTCCTTTTTTTTCCCTTCAAGTGAAACAGCCTTGTATTTTTTTGCATTGACCTATGCCTATGATTTTAGATCAACTTGTGCCTTGGTTGCACATGTTTGTTCTTCCTATACTTGAGCATGTTATTTACATAAGGATTCAACTTCTTTTTTATTCCTTGTAGCTTTATCAACTTGATATTTGGTGAGAGTGGCATCATATAGGGCCTTTTTTTCCTATGCCTCTACATATTCTCATTACTTATCTTTTACTGCCTTGGCCTTGACTATGAGTATATCCTATTTATTCCTCTACTCATCATCCATCTTTTTCTAGTGTGCTTCCTACACCTGCTTTGCTACATCGATAGCTTTTTTTGCCTTCCTTATATATTTGGTAGAATGTTGACATAGAGATTCTATATCATAGGCCTTTTGCTTAGGCTTAGCTTCTTCAACTTGGCAATGTGCTTACCCAAATTTCTACTATTGGGCCTACTCCTTGTATAACTTCTTTTCTTCTTGACATACTCATCATTCTAATATGTGAGTTATTTCTTCCTATAAAGCCTTTTGATTTTCAACTATAGGTTGATCTAGTATCATCTTTTTGATATTAAGGTATTCTATTGTGGGTGATGAACCACTTAAATGGACAATAGAGCTAGAAATAGATGCTTTCTTTCACACTAAAGTAACCATCCTACATTTAGTTATTGATGAAGTCTATGAAGGATAATGTTGCACTTATTACATAATGGATGTCATACAACATCTACATTCTTTAAGAGTAGGAGAAACCATAGCCTCTTGTTAGGTTTTGGGTCTACACACTATACTCTTTTATGGAAGTGGTAAAATACATTCATAGCTATGAAAGTGGTGGAGGGTTGTTTCTCAGAGAGTTTAGTCATTATTTACATTTTCTTAGCCTCTTTGTACATGGTGTCGATAAAGATGAATGCCATGCATGGTAGCATTTCCACCCAAAGACTTAAGGGACCTTCTTATGTACTTGAATTATGCGCACTACCTTCTATAAAATAAAATTTTAATCATCCTCATTATCATATAGGTCACCTACCATATGTTTAAGCATTACCTAGTAGACATCATACTCATCAATCCTCATTTGAGGTAGGTCATAATAGACTATGATCTGTGGTATCTTGGGGTCATCTAACTAAGTTATTTTACTCCTTATCTTGCACTTTTTTATTGGTGATGCTTGTTATTCTATGGAGAGATTATGCTTTCATTTATATTACTATGAGGTTATATATTTTTGTTGTTGTTATGCTAAAATAACTATTGCACCAGGTGGTATGGATTGAAAAGGTATCACATGCCTAGCTACATATGTTTTTTACTTAGTGACCTCAGCCTACGCCATGGCCATGGTAACAAAATATGGCAGGGATCCAAATGGCTATCTCGATAGCTCATGTATATGAATGAGGATTCCTTTTAGAATTAAATTGATAACAACATATTGTCCCAAGTATTTCATGATGTTTAATGACACCAATGGATGTGTATCAATAAGCTCAAAACACTCCTCCCACCATTTTTTTAACTTTACCTCATGAGGTAGGGTACTGTGCTTAGGTGTCAATATAAAATCATAAAATTATTGTGTTAGATAGTATTTGGTGTCTAGGTACACCTCTCCTTTAGGAGTTTTATATTGAGTGAAACATAATAACAAGATCAAAAATTGGTACTGGAAGGTCTATTTGGAAGTCATGTGACACTTTTTAATACTCATAAGTATCTCTTGTACAAAGTACTTTGTATAATTGAACTACTTATTATTATGGATCATTTGATGTGTAATGTCAACCACTCCTTTGGAGATTGACATAAGAGATATCTTTGTGGTCTTAAGGAATTACTTCCCTAGCTAGTTTCTAAGTGCATAAGTTACTTTAAAAAAACCTATGCCTATTGCTAGCAGCTATTGCTCACATACAATCAAGCATGGATAAGAAGTCTAAGGGAATAATGATATAAGAAACTCATGTGACTAAGTCAAATATTTCTCCTTTTGGGGCAATGTTTATGCACTCTTATTCAAGATATTATGGCTCAGGATCAGTGAGGTATCTGAGGCAACTATTGCACACTAACATAAAACTACATCAAAATTAAGCACTCATACGCACTTAGAATCATGAATCAATTAACTTAATTATCATAACCAATGTATTTCACCAGTCATTCAATAGTTGTTACACATCTAAGATTGATATATTAATCAAGATAATCAAGAACCCATTCACAACTTTTACACAGTAAGGATTATTGAATCATACAACCAAAGAAATATAATTAAGTTACATAAATAGTGGAAAGAAAATATGAAAACACACGAGTGGACAACAAAAAATGCTTCACTCTTGTATTTTCAATTTTTTTTGACAAATCTAAACTGTGCATTACAATTTTTTACATAGGCTTGGGGAAGGGGCTGCCTCATCCTCCAAGTTCATGAAAAAGTCATTACATGTGATAGTTAGAAGTTAAGTTCTAACTATGGTTAAAAAAATATAAAATTTTACTTAAAATTGTCAATTAGATAAGTTAGCCTTTACAAAAACTGTGAAACATGTGCATGTATACAAAGAAAAATGAAAATTTAAAATTATAGCGCAAACTACAAGAGAAGTATGAATATATACATGTTGTAATAAAATTATCCCTACACAAAATCTAGCCTTTCAAGGTTTTATTGTTTGAATAGCCACATGGACCTTAGTAAGTGTAGAGGCTAAGCTGGTAGAAGTAGAGACTATAGATGTCGATGTATCAATAGAAGTAGCAAATTGGGATTGACTTTTCTTAGCTTCAATTTTTTTTTAATACTTATAATGACATCATATTGATATCAAATAATATCTAAGTTGATTAGAGGTGACTTGTGTATTATATTGACTTGGCCTAAGAGTTTTCATGTTCTATCTTGGTCACTTGGAAATTGTTCTTGAAAATTTCCACCTCAATGACATTCCTCCTAGTAGTGCTTAATTCAACTTCTATATCCTCCAATGTTAGGCCATGTAGACCTTACTTGAATTTATTATTGGACTCTTATATGGTCTAATAAAATTTGATCTTGTTGATAAATTTTCCTATAGTGTCCTTAACCTTAGATAGCTTTAGATCATTAAAAATTTGAAGAATAAGAGCCTCATGATCTTGATACTTGGGGATTAAAGCCCAAATTGATGTTATCTATTCTTGAGCTTCTTCTATTATAATGAAAACCAGGTTGAAGGCATTAGATGCCTCTAATGACATCATGAGGTCTAAATGGCTATATTCCTTATTACTTACATATGCCACCAGCATCTTCAATTTATTGCTATAATTTTTCAAATAATTGAATAATTTATTAGTCTTATTGATATGTGGGGCTATTTTAATTGACATGAATTGTAGAGATTTTAAAGAATTATAACATCTATAGGCTACTTCTTGGAGCTCTACCTTGGTTCCTAATGATATGTGGATAGTCTTGGCATGTTCCCTTAATTTTTCTACCTTGGCCTCCAATTCTTTCTTGGCCATTTATGTTCCTTCATAGATAGCCTCCATGGCATCCTTGTCAACTTTAGCTAGGTCTTTGAAATTTTAAACATAAGGGGACTACCTCAACTACCTATTCTACCTCTTCGTGATGGAGAAGACTTATTATCTCTCTTCTAGAATCAACTCCCTACCTTTGTCATCCTCTAAATTTATCTTATTCACCCTTTGTATGCTCTTAGATATTTTTTCAATTAGAGTGATGATGGAGGGGATATAAATAATTTTAAATCTAGGCAAATGGGAGATCTTACTTCTCAAATCCATAGCCCAGGGAGGAATGTTTAACTATGTTACATCTATTTTTCCTAAGGTTCTGACTACCACCTCTTTTTCCACCTCCTCAGTGACCCTATATTTATTAGATGTCTTTAAAAGGGTGTCAGGAAAGGAGTGGAAAATGATCTTATACCAATCCACTCTTACAAATTGAGGAAGTGGATAGACTCTAATAATTTGTGGATTGGCCCTCTTACCTTTCCTTGCACTTGTCACTATGGTTTCCTTAGATGACATGGTGGATATCATGGGAAGGGTGATCTAAGTGGATTGGACATGGATTTGGGGTATGATCATGGTTATCTCCACCTTCTTAGATGCCTTCTTATACTTCAATATTCTAATAGTGGTAGTGTCAAAAGGAATGTTGGAGATAGCTATGATGGAATTAAATGGAATGAAGGTGAAGAGTGGATCAATGGTGGTAGAATCAACATTAGTGTAAACATCCTTCTATAAATTTGGGTTGAGAAAGTGGAATTTATGAAAGTTGTTGGGGTAAATGGATTAATATATGTGGAAGTAAGAACATCCACCTTAAGGGTTCTTAAAATAGAGGAAACTCAAATAGAGCCAAATATAAGAATAGAAATAGAAGAAAAAGGAGTAGTCTCCATAGACTAATTACATGGGAATTGAGATACCTCCATCACTAGTTCATCACCCTTGTTATCTCCAAGGCTTAGTTCTTTATCCTTCTCCAGCTTAGTTTCTTCATTAGAATCTTCTCTCAAATCAACTACATCCCCCTCTACCACCTTTACTAGTTTATGTCTTGTAGGTAAGCCTTGGGTTTTTTCAAATCTATGGTTTCCTATGGGAGTCATGGGATTAATTTTATAAAACATGATGGTCTTTGGTTGTGAGGAAGATATTTTTTAGATTAACACAACTACTTTAACTATTTCTACCCCTTTAAATGTAGAATCTTAGGCCTAGGGAATAGTTTTAGTCATTTGGATTGTGCTTGTAAATGGTTCTTCATGTGCTTGTTCCTCCTCATCAGAATGAAAAATAATGGGGTCTCCTACTTATGATCCCCTAGGGTCAAGTTAAACTACCCCAAGTTCCTCATTCATATCCTTTAACTTTAATTTGAGAGGGTGTCCTTATGATGAGGAACTTCCTTATTTTATGGATTTTTCTATAAATTGGCCCTTCAAAAAGTTTGAATGGGTCCAAACTACATAAAGATAATTTTTTATATCTAATTTTCTCATAATAATTGATGTGTCCTCTTGAATTATCCTCAAATTATCTTCCTTTAATATAATAATCTTTTCCCTTTATAACACTTCCTCATCATCTTTTGCATTCAGGAATAAAATTTCATAAGAGTAAGGCTCATAAATATAAGGGATATTGAATCCCTATATATGCTTCTAGATGATTATATTGGGATCCAAATCTCTATGTGTAAGTATATGAAAATGATATATTTTTCTCTTGACTCTAACTTATATAAAATGCTTTCTCATTATGTACCATTCTTCGAATGACTATGTGGTGTCTAAAGTATGAACTTTTCTTTGCCCTATATAAGTCTTCTTCTATGCTCCACCATAGCTAAAAATCAATTTATTTCTTGGCCACCTTATCAAGAACATACTTTAGAAGGCATAGGGGAGAACCTTGTTACCCCAAATCATTATGATAGTGATGTTTGGATAGAGGAAGTAATCACCTTTTCTATAAAGTGATTTCATAATGTTCCCTCCTATCTTGGGTATTAGTGAACCATGGATGGCTAGCCAAAATTGAGGATAGAAGTCCTTAAAAATATTCACCATTTTCTTTGTATAAGCATACACGTGCATGAAATTAATGTGGTCACAAATCTTATTTTTAATATATTCAGTGGTTGGGATCTATAGCTCACTGAGAACCTTGTAGTAAATCCCCATGATAACATCTAATAAATATGACACCATATAGAAATGGCTACCAAGGGTGGGACACTTATATTTTTGGATGATTTACTCCCTTAAATGAAATCTAACTATCTCTCTGAATGCAAATGTGGTGTCACTAATCAACATCATGTGCAATAATGGTACCCAATCAAAATACAGGAAATGAATGTTGGGCATATCATAAAGTCTATTCAGCAAAGCCATGTTAATGCATACTCCCATCCTAAACTTGTTAATTGTGGTATCCCATTTATAATTCTTTCTTTTAATAGTGATAATATCATTGGGGAGCATACATGAAGACATAACCTTTTCCATCATGTTTTCTTAGTTCTATTACACCAACCTATGTTTGTCAAAGTATGCGTCAGGTGCTAGTAGTTTTAGATATCATTATAATTATACACCTAAAATGCATACTAAAATTATAGAATTTCTAATGTGATTTAGGAAATTATCATGTGTTACCTTCACTATAGGGAACATGTCATGGAGGAGGTCGATGCATGGCATCACCTCAGGCTTGGTAGTAGCAATATCTATTCCTTGTCATTTTAAGGCTAGTCAATTCTTGATGAATAACCATTTGGAGAGAGACATATTATCATCTAATGAAAATATATCAATAGAGTCAACAACATCCCATACTTATAAATAATTTTTTTACCTATTATCAAATATGATGACATCAAAGACTATATCTATGAACTCTATCAAATCCTTAATAAAGTAGGGCAATGGTGGAACTACTCCTCTAAATTACCTAGATGAAGATGAAATTTTTATTTACATACTTTTAATTACTTATAGTCTCCTTCTACATGTTTTCATGCTAAATTATCTATTCATGACTTCACTAGTTGTTGGTTCTTTATGCAGTGTTCTCATAGGTAATAATTAGGGATTTTGATTATGTAGGATAGTAGTAGACTTCAAGTGTAAGTTTGATCAAAAATAATGAAGGATTTAATGTTTATATGTCATGTATATAGGATTTTCACATTGAATACCAGTTCATGTGATACAAATTTTCAACATTCACTTGTTTTGTAATATCTATATAGTTCAAATTTAACTAGTTCTAGTTTGTGGGTGACTTTAGCATACTATTAGGAAGTATTTTAGCTTTTTTCAACTAAGTATAGTAAGCCCTTTTACATTAGGTAATAGAGAATTTGGGTTTTGTGTTGGGGATCAAAATTTATAAAAGGCCCACAAGAAAAATCCCAAAGGCCTAATTCTCATTAGACCAAATGTCTATGTAAAAAATTACACAATAAATGTATAAAGATCTTAAGATCTATCAAACAAAATATCAGTGGCAAAAACCCTGAATGACAAAAAGTCAACTAGACAAAATGTTTAAACAAAATTTCAAAGAATTTAGATAAAGATGAATCATTTTGGGGAAATTATTTCATACAAAATGTCCACTATAAAAACCCCAAAGATATAATATGTTCATAACAAAATTTCCAAAGACCAAATTCTTATAGGACAAAAATATTGAATAAACAAGTGCCAATGAAAAAATTCCAAATAAGTTCTTAGAAAAATACATAAAATAAAAAATCAAAAAACCAAACCTATCAGACAAAATGTCCAAAATGAAAATTCCCTAAAAAAATATTGAGGAATAATTCTTTAAATGATTTTCTTTGAATAATGAAAGTATTGAAAACCTACATAATTCAAAACTCATGAAAAGGAATTAATAGAGTTAGTCCATAAAATTCATAATGCCATGCTAGAAGGAAAAATTCTTATAGCTAGGAAAATACTATGAAGTGCTTTTTCTCAAGAAAAGCTAAAAAAATAAGGCCAAAATCTAAAGAAAAGTGGGTCCCCTCTTTTTTCAAAAAGAAGGGGGATGTTGGATACAACAAATGGTGACTTATAGGGAAAATACTCCTAAGTATTTGAGAACCCAAAAATTTAGTTTGTAACCTCAACAAAATATGAATCATATCATATAAAAATAATAAAATCATAAATATTAAAGAGACTCTTAATTCACATAGCATACTTGCCTTCTTATCCTTAGACCTATGTGTGTTGAACATGAAGTTCATCTAACGCTTGTTATGATGAGTTTTTTAAAGTCTTGATGAAGTTGTAGGTTTCATTCTAGTTTCAATCAAAGCTCATAAAACAAGGGGAATCTCAAGCATTTCTCTACTACCAACTAGGCATTCATAGCCCTGATAGAGATACTTGGGCTCCTTCTCTTTCTCTTACTTGAATTTCTTGATCATTATGCATGGTATATTGACCTTATTTCATCATGTGTGCCTTTTTATTTTATTTATATATTTTTTGGGATTTATTACTCTTTTAAACTCATTAGTTATATTATTTTCTTTACTTTTTTTGAATGGAAAGAGGAGAGATGGAACCCCAGTGAGATGGTATGGTTATAATACAAATCATTACCAAAATGTCCTTGCTAGCTACATCTGTACCAAGAATTATCACTTTCAATAAGTATTTAATGATATAAGTGTGATTGATCAAATGGGATAAGAAGAATTTATAAATTCATGTGAATTACTTTGAGAGCAACTTCCACATACCTGGTGAAATTACTCAATTGTGACATAATTTATAATAATTCATGATTACCTACCTTCATCCTGAAAACCCTAAACATAGAAGTATATCAATTTATGAGTATGTCCCATGTTGTAACTCTTTTTAAATTTCCCCTTTTTTATAGGTATTTTTAATTATAATCCTATTTGGTTTGGATTTTAAATTTGTTACATCAAAGCAAACATAATTTAGATTGCCATAGGAAATAACAAAATAACTAATCTAAAAATCATTAAACTCTAATCTAAGAAAGAAATAAATCTAAATCTAGGAAAATAGGAAATATAGTATATGAAAATAGGAAATATAATCTATGAAAGTAAGAAATAAAATATAATTGTACTTATACCATGTCCTTTCATCAGTTGGTAGTATATTTAGATGACACAGCCATGAAGTAATGTTTCAAAAAAAAATTGTTGACTAAATATGTGAGTTCATTGCCTTAAAAATCCTTTAGATAGAATGAATTATTGCCCAAAATATTTAAAATTTTATATGGTCTAATCCATAGTTGGTAAAATTTTTCATGTTGTCCTTTATTTTCATGGGCTTTATCCCAAAGAAGCACTAGGTCTGAGATCCTAAATGCTTTGACCTTTGCTCTCTTATCAAACCATCACTCGACTACATCTTGGTGTTTATTGAATTTTTGTAAAGTTTCATTCCTTGAATCCTCCAATCTATTATGTCCAAAAATCAAGACTCTATTTGATCATTTGGTTCCATGTAGTCCTGCATGAACTGATAAGTGGGTAGCTTTAGCATGATTAGGAATATTGGCCTATGCCCATACATTATTAAGTAAGGTGAAGCCTTAAGGGCTTGTTTATATCTAGTTTGATCTACCTAAAAGGAATATTTTAGTAGATTATGCCAATCTCTAGGTTTATCCATATCTAATTTTTTAATTTTATCTATCATGTTCTTATTAGTTGATTTAGCCAATCCATTTCAATAGGGATAATTATTAGAGGATGACCTGATAGTAATATGATTATCATGTTCACATTCAATAAATTCCACTACTATGAGCATTGTACCATTATCACAAACCAAATAAATGGGGGTGCCAAATCTAGTGACAATGTGTTTTTCCAAGAAAAAAATCACATCTTGTGCTCTATAATTATTTTTGGATATGGCTTCATTCTATATAGTGAAATAATCTATAACAGTGAGTATGAATTTATGGCCTATTAAGTAATTTAGGTTAAAAACACCAATGAATTTTAAACCCCACTAGGAAAATGTCCTTTATTTAATAACAAGTTGTAAGGGAATTATTTCATGTACCTCCCTCTTAGCTAAATATTGACAATCATGGCATGTTCTTGCATGAGTGTGAGCATCCTTGAAAATTATTGTCCAATAGTAGCCCATTCTTAGGATCTTATGGGTTGTGGTATTCCAAAAAGGATGACCACTACCTATTTTTTGATGCAAGTTCTCTAGAATCTCTTTAACTTCCTCTATGGACACACACCTAAAATAAATACCTTCATTGTTTATTCTATAAAAAACTCCTTTCTTGATAATGTAATGAGAAAATTTGAGCCTTGGAGATTTTCTTTGTTCTCTATTGAATTTTGGAAATCAAGTACCCGTAAGCAAGTAATGTATTATATTAGTATACCATTCTCCTTTATATATATGAGCTTCACATACTTATTCAATAGTGATACATGGATCAGGTTTAGTCATGAGTTAAATGATGCCTTAACCCTGAATGATCTTTGTAAGCCTAATTTATATGTCAAATTCTTGCATATTTTCCATCCACTTGCATTGATGATCTCATAATTCATTGTGTGATAAAGTTAGTTTGATATAAGGATATAAACAATGGTAGTAGTCTTATTCCTCAAGATGTAATGTTGGAATTTATTCACTACTTTGACAAAAGCAAAGATTTACTTATCGATCATGGATTACCTAATTTATGTATCTTTCATATTTGTGCTCATAAATGTAATTATATGATCAGTCTCATCTTTGTTTTGTGTTATAATAATAATAAGTATATGTTTGAAATGAATGAGTATAAGTAGAAATATTTCATGAAATTTGGACTAATTAATAGTGGGGCCTAAGATATTGCATCTTTAATGTCTTGAAAAGACTTTATGGCTTTAGTTGTCCATTCTATCTTGTTATCATATTTGATAATGTTATTCATAGGTCTAATAATATATGCAAATATTGAGATAAACTTCCTTACAAATTTAATCTTACTAAAAAAGGATTTGAGCTCTTTCTTTTTATTTGGTAGCATAATCTTTGAAATTCCTTAAATTCTATTTGGGTAAATGGTGATTCCTTAATTTTTAATGATATGTCCTAATATATTTCCTTAAGTCACTCCAAATATACTATTTTTTATGTTTAGTGAAATACCAAACTTTTTTCATCTCTATCATATCAACTAGAGGTGGCCTATGTGGTCATTCCTCTTTTTTGAAAACACAGTAAGATCATCCATGTAGATGATTATGCATTTTCCTATCAATCCATTGAATACATGATCCATGGCACATTGAAAGGTATATACTACATTTATTAGTCCAAATGATTTCCTGTTATATTCATAATTTCTCCACTTCATAGTAAACATAGTCTTCGTCCTATCCTCAAATTGTACTAGTACTTGATTATAGCCTAAAAATCCATTCAGAAAGGACATCATTTCAAAACCACTTACTATCTATATCACTTCATCCAAAGAAGGTAGGGGATATATATCATTTTCATAATCCTTTTTTAAATTCTTGAAATCAACACATAATCTGATCTTACCATTCTTCTTTTTGACTAGGACAAAATTGGCCACCCAAGTAGAATGTCTAATTGGGAAAATGATTTTTGCACTAAATAGTTTCTCCACTTCTTTTGAATAAGAAGATCTATATGAATGGTTTTTGATCTATATTTAGAGGAATCATATGGGTAATAACCTAAGGGTCATAAACATTCAAATCATCATAAGTTTAGGTAATGACATATTTGTATCAAGTGATTAAATCTTTCACTCATTATCTTTCTTTCGGGGTATAACTAAGGCCAATATTAATATAGCATGGGTTATGCTCATCTCCTATATTTTCATTCTTAAAATTAGATTCATTGACCTTGGATTACCTAAGCTACTAAGCTTTGGGGTCTATGTCAAATGGTCTTTCTAATGATACTAACCTAGATGGAATATGATTATCTTTGAGTTGGAGGATGCCTTCTTTATCTGACTCTTATTGACAAAGGTGATTAACTTATTTGTCATCAATTATTTGGGACTCAATTTCCCTTCAAATTTTTAGAAACTAAATAATCTACTAGTCATCATCAAATACTTGAAAGTTTTCCACATTATTAGGCACAAAAGGACAAGGTACTAGTTTAATAAAAAATATTTTTACATTATATCCTTGGAGGGGTTCCAAATTATAAAAAATAATAGCTAGAGAATCCACAGCTTGATTTTACTCTCTAGGAATTGCCTTTATGTTTAGATCATAAAATATCTCAAATAGGTACCATGCTCTATGTTTTTACTTTCAAAGATAAGACAACTTGAATTGCTATTCATTTTTGACCTGATTAATCACTAGCTCTAAATCACCAAATACTAATACCTACTCCAGATTATTATTTCGTACAAACTACAATCCCAAAATTAGAGTCTCATATTTAGACTTATTATTGATTAAAAGGAATTAAAACTTGTATGATATAAATATTTTTTTTCCTTGTGGATCAATCAACTGAATTCTTATGCATGATCCTTGTTTGGATCTAGTACCATCAAAGTCTAATGTCCATAGTTGATTAAAAACTTCAAACTATAGTTCTCATTCTCTATTATACATAGTGAATGTGTAAATACCAAGGTTATGAGATTCATATTTCACCTCTTCATTCTTAACATTATATTCTATAATGGGGTATTTCATCCTTGGATCCCTATCATTTTGTATTTTATTTTTAATGCCTCTCCATGGTATCTAGATGTGAGAGAAGTCTATAGAAAGATATCCATTAAGCATTTTGGACTAGTCCCTACTCAATAACAACCCATAAACTCTAGACATGTCCACTATGAGGATGTCAATGATCATCTAGGATCATGGTTCAGATGTTACTTGGATACATACATGCTTAAATGCCCTAACCACTGGCACCACTATCTTGTCTAGTTATGAAACTATCCTTTCTGAAGGTCTTGGAGTCAGACCATGTTTTTGAAGCTCTAGAATCAACTAAATAATTATGAATGTTATTCCAAAATGATATAATATTCAGTGAGAAGGTTGGAACTTTTGGATTTCTCTTATAGATGATATTGGTCTCAGTGGATTTTGCTTTGTCTATATACACTTTAGTTCTTTCCATAGGAGTCTTCCTAGTAATAACCTTCCACAAAACCTTGTTTTGTTTAGTGATCTTAACTAAATTACGAAGAGTTATATTTGATTTGGTCATTTTCATATCTTCAATAATGTTGTGTCCCCTTTTATTTGGTTCTTCCCAATTTTGAGGTTGATAATTCCCTCTTGGAGGAGGTATATTGTTGTTAGCTTTAGGATTAGGTAGAATTATTGTGATGTTTGGAGGATTAAAATTCATAAATGGATAATTGTTCTTCAAATTGTATCCATCTTTTTGGAAATTTTAAAAAGCATGGACTTTGTCTATGTTTTCCTTTGGTATGTTATCATCTTTGCTTGGAAAGGGAAACTCATGAGTCTCAAAAAACATGGTAGTGTTTTAAGGGCTAGGATCCTGATGGGATTTAGGTGGATTATGTATCTGGTCCTATCTTACCACCTCCATTTGAAAGATTTCAAATTCTACACAAAATTCAATGAAGTTAATCTCACCATGATGAGAAGTATTATGAATTCTTCACCAATTAGGTAGGGTCATTTTTACCATGTTGATCTCTATAATTTTATCAAGCTACTCCATATTATTTCCATGCCTATTTAATAGCATGTTATACCTTTGAAATCTAATATTCTTATTACCATTTGGGGTATTAACATTACCCATCTTCCTCTGCATACCAAGAAAGTCATTACTCAACTTTTGAACCATATTTTGAATATCTTATAGCTCCACATTTGTAAAGTTAGTGCCTTGTAAAATAGCAATAGAAGATGTGGAAATTTTTTGATTATATTGGTAACCATTGCCTTGCACATGATTATTAAAGAAACTATAGTTTGGATATGTTACTTATGTAATAGGATAAACATGTAGATCTGGTTCTAATAGAGTTTAAGAATGTTTTGATTTACATGTGGAATTGGATTCAACAATGGCAATCTATTATTGAAGCTAGGTACTCTAGGCACCTAGAGATTGAGCTATCTGTCGATGTTGATGAATTGTTTATATACTAGTGCCAATGTATTGGTAGAAGCTACACTTCTCAATAACATAACAATGATTGTATCCAAGTCACTTTTGTGCATCTCTAATGCTAATGTAACATTTGATTTATACCTTGGGCTTAACCACTTGTACATATTTTAAAACCTTACATTGAAAGCTTGGATTGGTTCATTATCCTCCCTCTTCATACTAGTGAAGTGGTGGTATATTACACTAAAACTGGTGACCTATCTAAACTATGCCATAAAAGCTGCTTGACAAACATCCCAAGAAGTGATGGAATTTTCTATTACATTTAAATACCAATCATAAGTACCATCCATTAGTGTAAAAGGTAATAACCTACATGAAAAATCTTCATTTATTATATTAATTAATATCAAAGTAATCTTAAAAGACTTAATATGTTCTTCTAATGTCCTTTATCTTGAAGAAGAGAAACATGGTAGATACTTTTTAGTATTTCTAAGTAAGTCATGCACATCTCCTAAGATGGGAATAATAGATCCAACTAACCAAGGTGGATGAGCCATTGAATGATTAATAGGTAAAGGGTTCCTTAATAGAGAAGGGGTCCTAGGTATAATAGGTATAGTTGGTATAATTCTAGGTCTCCTATGATTTGACAAGGGTGAGACTAGAAAGCCATCCTAGGAATTAGATTTGGTAACTCTCTTGGGTGACTCTAGTGTAACTCTATGTAGAAACTAACCTATTTTGTTAGAGGTTTAGGCCCTCCTTCTAGTGCCAATGATTTGTTGATGTAGTTTTTATGCACACCACAAATAATGAGGTATCCCCTAATGTTTTAGGATCTAAATGGATATGAACTCCCCTATAGGACATGAGTTGTAGGTATGTGGTCTTAACAACATATTGATGGATAATATAGTAGGGTATGTAGGTTGTTAACAAGGTTTTTATATAGAGGTGTGGTCTCTTAAAAGTAAGTGAGAATCTATATGATTTGGATAGATGGCTAGCTATTAATCTAAGGTGGGTAGGTCACAAAGCAAACTCAAAAAGGAGGTAAGGGTAAGGAAAAAAAGAGATATTTATGGTCTTTAGGAATTACTTCCCTAGCTATTTTTTAAGTGGACAAGTTGCTTTCAAAAAACCTATGCCTATTGATAGCAGTTATTGCTCACACAATTATGAATGGATATGAAGTCTAATGGAATAATGATATAGGAAACTCATGGGCCTCAGTCAAATATTACTCCTTTTAGGGAAGTGGTTGTACACTCTTATTCAAGAGATTATGGATTAGGCTCAATGAGGTATCTGAGGTAGTTGTTGCACACTCACAAAAAACTACATCAAAATAAAGCACTCATACACACTCAAAATATTGAATCAATTAACTTAACTATCCTAACTAATGTATTTTAACAATCATTCAATAGTTTTTTTACATATAAGACTGATATATTAATCAAGACAATTAAGAACCCATTTGTAGATTTTGCACACTAAGGATTATTGAATCATATAACAAAGAATAGTGGAAAGAAAATATGCAAAAACGTGAGTGGACAACCAAACTTGTTTCACTCCTGTATATTCAAAATAGTCAAAAAAATACAAATTGTGGATTACAATTGTTTAAATAGGCTTAAGTAAGGTGTTGCCTCATCCTCCAAGTTCATGTAAAATTCATTACATGTGATATTTAGAACTTAAGTTCTAACTATGATCAAAATTATATAAAAGTTTACTTACAATTGTCAATTAGATAAGTTAACCTTTACAAAATCCATGAAACATGCGCATGTATAAAAATAAAAAAGGTAACTTTACAATTATATCTCAAACTATAAGAGAACTATATATATATATATATATATATATATATATATATATATATATATGTATGTATAGACACACACACACACACACACACACACACACACACACACACTATTACAAAACTATAATCAAGACAATTAAGAACCCATTTGTAGATTTTGCACACTAAGGATTATTGAATCATATAACAAAGAATAGTGGAAAGAAAATATGCAAAAACGTGAGTGGACAACCAAACTTGTTTCACTCCTGTATATTCAAAATAGTCAAAAAAATACAAATTGTGGATTACAATTGTTTAAATAGGCTTAAGTAAGGTGTTGCCTCATCCTCCAAGTTCATGTAAAATTAATTACATGTGATATTTAGAACTTAAGTTCTAACTATGATCAAAATTATATAAAAGTTTACTTACAATTGTCAATTAGATAAGTTAACCTTTACAAAATCCATGAAACATGCGCATGTATAAAAATAAAAAAGGTAACTTTACAATTATATCTCAAACTATAAGAGAACTATATATATATATATATATATATATATATATATATATATATATATATATATATATATATATATATATATATATATATGTATGTATAGACACACACACACACACACACACACACACACACACACACACACACACACACACACACACACACACACACTATTACAAAACTATAATCAAGACAATTAAGAACCCATTTGTAGATTTTGCACACTAAGGATTATTGAATCATATAACAAAGAATAGTGGAAAGAAAATATGCAAAAACGTGAGTGGACAACCAAACTTGTTTCACTCCTGTATATTCAAAATAGTCAAAAAAATACAAATTGTGGATTACAATTGTTTAAATAGGCTTAAGTAAGGTGTTGCCTCATCCTCCAAGTTCATGTAAAATTCATTACATGTGATATTTAGAACTTAAGTTCTAACTATGATCAAAATTATATAAAAGTTTACTTACAATTGTCAATTAGATAAGTTAACCTTTACAAAATCCATGAAACATGCGCATGTATAAAAATAAAAAAGGTAACTTTACAATTATATCTCAAACTATAAGAGAACTATATATATATATATATATATATATATATATATATATATATATATGTATGTATAGACACACACACACACACACACACACACACACACACACACACACACACACACACACACACACACACACACACACACACACACACACACACACACACACACACACACACACACACACACACACTATTACAAAACTATCCATTAAAAAAAATCTAGAATTTCAAGGTTGCATTGTCTAAAAAGCTACATGGACCTTAGTCAATGTAGTGGTTGAGGTGGTAGAAGTAGATACTACAAAATACATTATTGAACTAGAAGTAACAACTTTGGATTGCTTCTTATTAACTTTAATTTCTTTATAACACTTGTCAATGACATCATTCTATTGTTGAATAATATCTAAGTTGAGTAGAGATAGCCTGTGTATTTTATTGACTTGGCCCAAGAATTTCACATGTTCTATCTTGGTCACTTGGAAATTGTTCTTAAAAATTTCCACCTTAGTGACCTTCTTCTTAATGACACTCAATTTAGCTTCTATGTCGTCTAGTGCTAGGCCTTGTAGACTCTACTTAAATTTATCAATGGCCTCCTGTATGAGATGATCAAAATTGATATTGAGAATTAATTTTATTGTAGTGTATTTTACCTTAGATAGCTTAAGATCATTAAAATTGTGAATAATAAGAGCCTCATGCTCTTGATACTTAGGGAGTAAAGTTTGAACTAATGTTATCTATTCCCAAGCTTCCTATGTTCTGATGATAACCAAGTTGATGGCACAAGATGCCTCCAATGGTGTCATGAAGTCTAAATGGATATATACATTATTAATTATGTATTCTAATAGAATATTCAATTTATTTATGTCATTTTATAGATAATTGAATAATTTATTGGTCTTATTTATATGTGGAGTTAATTTAGCCTGAATGAATTCTAGAGCTTCTAAAGAATTATAACATTTAGAGGATTACTTCTTGAACCTCTACCTTGATGACTAATGGAATGTGGAAAATCTTGGACTATTACCTTAATTGTTCTACCTTGGCATCCAATTATTACCTATCCATTTATGTTCCTTCATGGATGGCCACCATGACATCCTTATGAGCTTCATCTAGGTCTTTGAAACTTTCAACATAAGGGGACTACCCTAGTTTCCTATTCTACCTCATCATGAGGGAGAAGACTTCTTGCCTCTCCTCTAGAATAAAATCTCTACCTTTTTCATCATATAACTTTGTATTCTTCACCCTTTATATGATCCCAAATTTTTTTTCAAATAGAGTGGTGATGGAGGGGAGCTTAGTAATTTTAAAGCTAGGAAATTGGGAGGCCTTACTTCTCAAATGCATGACCCAAGGAGGAATATTTAGCTATGTTACATCTATTTGTCTTGATGTTGTGATTATAACCTCTTCCTCTACCTCCTTAATGACCCTTTGTTTCTTAGATGATTTTACAAGGGTTTCAAGTAAGGAGCGCCAAATTATCTTAAACCAATCCACTCCTCCAAACTAAGGGAGTGGATGGATTATAACAATTTGTGGCTTGGCCCTCTTACCTTTACTTACACATGTCACTATGGTTTCCTCAAATAGATTAGTAGATGGCATGGGAAGGGTGATATGATTGGATTATAAATAAATTTGTGGTGTGGTCATGACTATATCCACTTTCTTAGATGCCTTATTCTTCTTTAGTGTTCTAATAGTGGTATTACCAGAAGGAATGTTAGAGGTATCCATGATGAAAGTGAATGGAATGGAGGTGAAAAGTGGATAAATGGTGGTGGAATCAATAGTGGTGGAAACATCCTTATAAAGCTTTGGGTTGAGAAAGGGGAATTGTATGATAGTTTTTTGGGAAAATGGATCAATAAAGGTGGAAGTGGGAACTTCCACCTTAGGGATTCTTAAAATAGAGGAAACTAAAATAGAGTCAAACATAGAAATAGAAATGTAAGACAAAGGATTAGTCTTCACATAATGACTATCTAGGAATTGAGTGACATCCATAGATGGTTTATCACCCTTGTTAGCTATAATACTTAGTTATTTATCCTTCTCTAGCTTAGTTTCTTCATCAAAATCTTCTCCCAAATCACCTAATTCCCTCTCTACCACATCTATTAGTTGATGTCCTGTAGGTAAGCCTTAAGTTTGTTTAATCATAAGGCTACTTGTGGGAGTCATCAGCTTCCTTATATAGAACATGGTGGTATTTGGGTGTGAGTAAGAGCATTCTTGGACTAACAAAGCTACTTTATATATTACTACCCTTGTAGATGTAGAATCTTGGGCATGGGGAATAGTTGTAGTCATTTAGATTGTGCTTGCAATTGGATCTTCATGTGATTGTTCCTCCTCATTATAATCCAAACTAATGGGGTCTCTTACTTATTCTCCCTTAGGGTTAGGTTCACCTACCCTATGTTCATTTTTCATAGGGTTTAAATTCAATTTGAGAGGGAGTCCTTGTGATGAGTAGCCTCCTTATTCTATGAATTGTTCTATAACTTAACCCTTATAAAGTCTGAATGGGTCCATCCTACATAAATTGATTTTTTTCCATCTAATTTCCTCATAAAAATTGAATGGTCCTATTGAATCATCCTCAAATTATCCTCCTTTGATCCAGTAATCTTTGCCCTTTCTAACACTTCTTCATAATCTTTTGTATTCAATAATAAAAAATCATAAGAGTAAGGCTCATGGTTGTAAGGGATATTAAATCCATGTATATGCTTCTTGATGAGTCTGTGTGGATCCAAATCCTTGTGTGGAAGTGTAAGAAAATGATATATTTTACTCTTGCCTCCAACATCTCCAAAATGATTTCTCATTGTGTATACCATTTTGTCAACCACTATGTGGTGGCCAAAGTATGAAATTTTATTTACCTTGGATAAATATTATTCTATGCTCCACCATAGCTAAAAATCAATCTCTTGCTCAACCACCTTATCAAGAACATACTTTGAAAGGAATAGGTGGTGAACCTTATTACCCTGGGTCATTATGATAGTGAATTCTAGATAGAGGAAGTAATCACCTCTTCCAGAAAGTGATTTAACAATGTTCTCTCTTATTTTGGGCATTAGTGAATTATGGATGGCCTACTAAACTTGAGGATAGACATTCTCAAAAATATTCACCATGTTATTTGTATAGGCATATACATACATGAATTTAAAGTGGTCACAAATCATTTTTTTAATACAATTGGTGGATAGGATCCATAGCTCAACAAGAACCTTGTAGTAAGTCCCTATGACAACATATAATAAATATGATATCATAAATAAATGTATATTAAGATTGGCCCTCTTATCTTTTTGGATTATTTTTTTCCCTCAAATTAAAGCTAACTATCTCTCCCAATGCAAATCTAGAGTCACTAGTCAACATCATGTGAAACAATGACACCCAAACCAAATAGAGGAAGTAAATGCTAGGCATACCATAAAGTCTACTTAGCAAATCCATGCCAATGCATACTCCCATCCTAAAATTATTAATTGTAGTATCACCCTTTAGATTCTTTCTTTCAAAAGTGATAGTCTCATTGGGGAATAGCCATGAATATAGAACCTTTTCCATTGTGTTCTCTTGGTTCTATTGTACCATCCTATATTTGTCAAAGTATCCATTGGGTGTTGGTAGTGCTAGATATCATTGTAAGTCTACACTAGAGATGCATGTTACAATTTTAAGATTACCAATGTCATACAAGAAAGCATCTTGTGTTACCTTGCCTATAAATAAAAATTCATGGAAGAGGTCAATACATGGCATCACCTCATCTTGGCAATAGAAAAATGTAATCCTTATCATTTTAGGGCCAATAAATCCTTGATGAATGACCATTTAAAGAGAGACATATTATCATACAATTAAAATATATTTATAGAATCAATACCATCCCATACTCTAAATAATTTTCATACCTATTATCAACTATGGTGACATCGAAGATTGCATCCATGAACTCTATTGAATCCTTAATGGAGTAGGATGATGGTGTAACTACTCTAAATTACCTAGATGAATATGTAATTTTTCCCCATGCTTTTCATTAATTACATTCTCTTTCTAAGTTTTTTATGTGTTATATGATCTACTTGTGCCTTCACTAGTCATTAGATATTGATGCAGTGCTCTCATAAGTAGTAACTAGGGATTTTTGTTACATAGGATAGTAGTAGACTTCAAGTGCAAGTTTGATCAAAATAAATGAAGGATTCAATGGTTTCACATCACATATATAATATTTTCACATTGAATACTAGTTCATGTGATATAAATGTTCAACATTTACCTATTTTTTATTACATATATAGTTCAAATTTCATTAATTTTAGTTGGTGGGTGACTTTAGCATACTATTGAGAAGTATTTTAGCTTTTTTCAACTAAGTATAGCAAGTCCTTTTGTATTAAGGAATAGGGTATTCAGGTTTTGTGTTGGGGACCAATCTTTACAGAAGGCCCTCAACAAAAAACCCAAATTCCTAATTCTCATCACACCAAATGTACACAAAAAAAAGATCACAACAAATGTATAAAGCTCTTAGGATCTATCAGATAAAATTTTCTTATAAAAAATCCCGACCAAAAAAAAACCATCAAACAAAATGTCAAAAAAAAAAGTCTGAATAAGTTTGATAAAGATGAGTCATTTTGGGGAAATTATTTCAAATAAAATGTTCAATGTAAAAACCCTGAAGACAAAATCTATTCAAAACAAAAGTTTTAAATACCAAATTCATAATGGACAAGTGTTGATAAACAAAGGCTAAATAAGATACTAGACAAAATACCCAAAACAAAAACTCCAAAAACCAAACATGTTAGACATAATGTTTGAAATGAAAATATTGAAAAAAATTCTCGATAAATAATTATTTGAATGATTTTCACTAAATAAACAAAGTCTTAAGAACCTGCATAGTTTAAAAGTCATGAAAAGGCATTATAAGAGTTAGTCCATAAAATGCATAATACCATTCTATATTTCAAAATTCTTCTAAGTATAAAAATACTAGGAATCACTTTTTCTCAAGAAAGGCTCAATAAACAAGGCTAAAATATAAAGAAAAGTGGGCCCCCTATTTCCTAGAAAAGAAGGGGGATGTTGGATACAATATGTGGCTAGCTATGATTCATTTCATGAGCAATTATAATGTCACAAGACCACAACATAGAGACACAAAGTGATATGTGACTGCCACACATATTCATAAAGTTTTATAAGAGATTTCAAATTTGTGAGACTAAAAGTTCATGATGCATGACATGTTGTGATTGCCTCATAATCCCATAGTCCTTGATTATCATGAAGGATTTATTAGCTACTCACGAGAGTGTGAGTGTGTGAAAATGTGTTACTTATAGCCTTGAAACCTATATTCCTTGTAGGTTAAATGTAAGCATTGTTAATCCTAGTCAATCCTAATGAAACTAGGCCACTTTGACCAAAAGAGCCTAGTCAAACCTATAAATAGTTATGAAGTGACATAATGGTGAAAATTAGTGTCTCGAATGACTACCAATAATTTTAAAATCATGACCACATTATAATTTTATGAGAGAACATAAATGTGACAAGTGGAAAACCCCAATTAGTTCAGGGCATTATTTCAAAATAATCCTATGATTAGATAACAAGTGAAGTGTGGTTTGCATACTCTTAAGTAATAGACTTGTGTGGATGCCAACTTAGCATTCTGATTGGAAATAAGGCAATTAAATATGAATAATTTTTGATCTAGACATGTTATCTAGGTGAAAAGGTAAGTATTAAGGATTAAATTAAATTATTAACTTGGGGAATTATATATGCTTTCAAAAAATTAAGTTAATGATGAGGCCTAATTAAATATTTTCATCTAATTTTATATAAGAGTAAATTTATAGGTGATTTATAGGTTTTTAGATGTTACAAATATAATGGTGAGATCCAATTAGAGTTGGATAGTAACCTAGTGCATATTACTATTATCATAACATATATTTCTTACCCATATTAATATGATATGGTTGATTATAGAATTTATTTTGATAAAGTTTAGTATAATCATGTGTGTTTATGTTCATGCATATCTTTGTAGCATGTCATCATAGTTTTATATTGTATCAAAAAAAAAATTTGTAGTTGGTTTTAGATTATCCCATGAGGGTGATACACATTGGTATTAGATCATGGTTTAAAATTTAAGATTTATTAAGAAGGATTACCTTTCACAATTAATTTTACCATCTTATCTCTTTTTATTATAGGTATAAAATATGAATCTTGAATGGACTAAATGGGGGAAATAACATGCACCTCAAATTGAAGTGGTGCCACCTTAGGGTTTTTTTTAAAGATCGAGAGGAATTTGTAATAGTGAGGTCCATTAATTTATAAGTCCTTTTATTGCTTATATACCTTAATGATAGGATGTTTCCACAACAAAATCAAGGAATGGAAGCAAATCATAAGCCATTTTGTGAGCAAGTGCATGGAAATAATGTTTACTAAGAGAGAGATCACATCCTAGTCCATGGAAGATCAACCACTAAGAGATCTCATGATAGTGGTGATACACATTGAATCATAAACATAATCACTTATGAGCTATCAAAATTAGGTACTCTAAAGTTTAATGGATGAATCTTTGGTAGATAAGTTAAATATTTGATAGTGGGTATGAAAACATGATTCATACTGAAATATTTGTCTATTAAGAGTAAGGCTAGATTCACTATTTTCTAATTGATAGATGAGGTATATATTTTATGGGGGATTATCAATAAATAATTGAGAATCAGTATATTTATACCATCACTTGGGAGAGGTTAGAGGATTGTTTTGATGCCAATATTTGTCAATTACTTGCTTAAATGATAAAATCAATAAATTTTATAGCCTATGGAAATATGATAAGAATGTATGGGAATATGATTCATGTTTTTTAATATTTATTAAGTATGAGAGATACATATAGGATGAGAAAATAAAATTTAATAAGTATCTTAGTGGATTTTAAGATTTCATTGTGAAAAAATTCCATACTTTTGAACCCACTATACTAGTAGAAGTTGTAATATAGGCCTAAATAAAAAAACTTAAAGTCATAAGAGCCAAGTTATAGGAGTATTATAAGTCTCAGATAGATACCCATAATAATGGATTTTTCCCCTATCCACATGGTGGATTTCAATGCCACAAAACACAACAGCAATAAAAATAATAATAATAATGTGGAAAATGAGATCAATTAAGAGATGGATGTCCATAAAGATAATTAGAGACTCGACCTCCTAAGTCCATAACTACCAAACTAAAACAATATCAAATACTTGTAGGAAAAAAATAAACAAGGTTAGATAAACAATGTGATCATCAAGGAGAAATATAATCCCAACACCATAGATTGTTTCATTTTTAGTGGGACACATTATGGATGACAATGCCCATAACTTTCATATATACCACCAGCTCAAGATCGGTACAAATTTTTTGGTCATTTTGGGTAAAATTACCAAATATACATAGATATTTATAGATACCAAGATAATCACCAAGCCACTATGGTTAAATTAACATGTAAAATAGGTTTTATTATTATGTCTATTTTGATAGACATAGGTTAAACTAGTTCATTTATTTCACCAGTAATTGTTGGACTGTGTGATTTGAAAATCATACTAGAGAGGTTAGGAAATGTAGAGATGGCCTTAAGTGCTAAGTAATCCATTACCTATGTGGTAAGGAATTTTCACTAAATTTTGGAAACTTTCATCATTAAAGTGGACCTTTATTTCACCACTCTAGGGTCATATGATATAGTAATTAGAAAGGATTTGTTAAATACCCATAAAGCAGCCATGAATTGATTTGAGAAGCTTTTGATAGGGTGAGACTATATAAATCCAAGGGATTGTGAGACCCATATCTCTAAGACTTAACAACCATGTAGCTTAAATCATCAATGATAAATGACTATCAATTATATGTTGATAGAATATTATAAGATGGAGATGGACCATATTTTAGAGAATTCCAAATCTTGAATTACACTGATGTTTTTCTTTAAGAGTTTATAGTATTGACACCTAAGAGATAAATTTAATTATCTATAGAGTTAGTGCCTAGAACCATGTCTATTTCAAATTATACATATATAAAGATAACCTTAAATTATGTGAATTAAGAGTATAACTAAAAGATCTTATTGAAAAAGGATTAGTGAGAACCAGAGTGTTTCTATGGGGAACACCATCCATATGTTTAAATAATAAGGATGGAAATTTAATACTATGTATTTATTATATAAATTTTAATAAAGTGAAAATTAAAAACAAATATCTCTTACCAAGGATTGAAAATTTATTTAACCAAATGAGAGGAGAATAAGTATTCTCTAAGATAGATTTTTGGTTGGGATATCACCAACTAAGGATCAAATAAGGTGACATATCAAAACTTACATTTCACACATTCTTCCAATAACAATTTCAATACTCAGGTAACTTAATCTATAAGAAATTTATTTTGTCTATATAATAAATATTAGTGCCATAATGGAGTGACCAATACCTAGAAAAGTCTCTAAAATTCATAGTTTTATGGGACTTGTAGGGTATTTTAGGATATTCATCAAGAACATCTCACCAATTAGAGCCCCAATCACATCTCTAGAGATAAATGGAAATAATTTATTTTTGATTTATAAGTGTGATGATATGTTTCAAAATATAAAAGATTTTTTGATAATAAACCCCATTTTAGTAATGTTAGATGTGGATAAGGTTTCCCTCATTTATATGGATGTGTCTCTTAAAGGTCTTTATGGAGTCTTAATTCAAGAAGGGTGAGTCATTTCTTATTATTTAAGGAATCTCAAGGATCATAAGCTTAATTATAGGACTCAATATTCACAACTTGTTGTAGTGTTGCATGTATTACAAATGTGGAGACAATACCTTGTTGGCTGAAATTTTATATTTAGAACTAACCATCTAAGCTTAGCACACACATTCTCAATACCAAATTTTAATGATATAAAAAGGTGTTGGATGGAATTTTTTTATGGATATGATTTTGATATTACCTACATAAAAATTAAATAAAATAAAGTGGCTAATTCGCTTATAATAAGGCCATGTTTGCATTCAATTAAAATTTGTAAATGCAACCTAAGATGCCATATTTTGAAATTTAAAAGGGAGTATTCTTGGTATAAATAATTTGTGGTATCTCTTAGGATAGAAAAATTATGTATTGACCCAAGTATAGTGTTTATTTAGTAGTAGATGATGGGATTTACTAAACAAATAACACATCTATATGCCAAGTGGTGGAGAAGTGAAGGATTAGATGTCATTTGAATCACACGAGGCCTTTTATTTCACTCATTCTAGACAAAATAAAATGTTTATAAGTCTTAAAAACTTGTATTATTGTCCAAGATGAAATAACAAGTGGCTGAGTATGTTGTTTGATGCTTAGAATGTCAATAAGTGAAATCCAAAAATGGATACACACACACACACACACACACACACACACACACACACACACACACACACACACACACACACACACACACACACACACACACACACACACACACACACACACACACACACACACACACACACACACACACACACACACACACACACACACACACACACACACACACACACACACACTCATGACATCCTTACATTTAAATGTAATGTTATGTCTATGGATTTAATGATTGGGGTTTTCACTTACTCAAAAGAGACACAATGCTATTTTGGTATTTGTTGATAAATTAAATAACGTATCTCATTTATTGGTAACCAATGACACCTATGAGTAAAATGATATTTCTCAATTATATATGAACCATATTTTGTGGTTTGATGGTGTTCTACTCAAAATAATATTTGATAAGGATTCATTATTTACATCACACTTTTGGACCACATTTTAATCAATTTTGGGTACGAATCTAAAATTTATTATAACATACCATCCTCAAATTTATGGGAAAACCAAGAGGTTTAATAAATTCTGAGATGACATGTTTCAAACATATATCATGGACCAATATTATTAATGGGAGAAATACCTACCCTTGGTATAATTATCATATAATAATAGATATCATAACTCTATTGACATGGATCCCTATGAAATGTTATATGGATGACCATGTAGGAGTCTATTAAGTTGTAAAAATCTCAAGGACCATGTTTTAACTAGTATTGATATGATGAAAGATATAGAAGAAAAATTTCTACAAATTTAACAACACCTCATGAAGGCACAAGATGAATATAATAAGTATGTAGATTTATATAAGACTAATATAGTTTTTTAGTTTGGATATTTGGTTTTATTTAAAATGAAACCATGAAAAAGTTCAAGATGGATAGGTGCTGGACCTAGGTTGTCACCAAAAATTATAGGACCATTTGATATTTTGGAGTGACTTGGCCTAGTTACTTATTGACTTGCCTTGCCACCAAGCATTTATAGGATGCATGATGTTTTTCATGTCTTTGTATTAATAAATTATTTACCTAAGCCATTGCATGTAATTTATTGGTATTTTTAATATATGTATGAGGATTCATTCAATAAATATCCCATTAGGATTATAGACTAATGGTTTTTTAGCTTCAGAATAATGAATTTGATCAATTGAAGTTCTAATCAGACATATACAACCCAAGTTATGATAATTAGGAAGATGCCTAATAAATGCAACATCTTTATCCTCATATTTTTGCATAAAAATTCAAGAAAAAATTATTTAAGGGTTGGCGAATAGGGGGTATGGTTATGTAGTTCCCCACCCTAGGACCCCTATTTTGTGATCAAGGGAGTCACCCTCATTATTATTATTATTATTATGTTATGGACTTGTGCATATTTTTTTACTAATGAAACTATAATTACTCTACCATGGATTATTATATATTGAGACACACATGTGGATACATCAATGTTTTATGTGATTATGATATCATAATTTTGTATGAAAACCTTATTGCCATATGAAAACCTTAAGGAAAACTACACTGGTAAAACAAGAGAATGGAAATAAATAGTATCTTATAAATATATAGGAAAAAAATACATCCATGGAGAAAGGGGAAAAAATAAAACTATAATATAAAATAAATATAAATACTAGTAAGAATAAAGATTAGATTGGAATAAGGAATGTAAGAGTGTATTGTTGTGTATAAGATAACATCCTAGGAAGGTGTTAGTGATTAATTTTTTAAATTTTTAATGCTTGACTACTTGAAAAAATCATGAATTACTAATATGACCCTTAATTTATGAATGTTTTAATTCAATTTCTTGTTGAAGGATGATATTTGGTTTTATGATCTTTAGATCTAGTTTTTATTATTGGCAATTTCTTTGAAAGACTCTGCATCTTTGAAACAAGTGGCTAGACTATTTTATTTAATTATGTGATTATTATTCTTTTTATTTTTATTTTTAAGCTTATATGGTTTATTTGGGTGGGTTAAAAAAAAAGAGGAATGGCTCTTTGCATCTGGTAGTTTTGTTGGGTTCATTGATATTCATTGATACATAACATAAAATGCCACTACCAAGGCATGGGAGAGGTGGTTAAGTCCCATAATAGTGTATTTGAGGGATATTTTCTCATATGTTGTTAAATTTATCAACCATATATATCTTATTTATAATTATTATTGTTATACATACATTTAAAAATCTCAGATCATGAATTATTATGGATTTGGGGACCTTATGTTCACTATGGTAGTTTCTAGCATTGAAAATTTGATTGATTTCTTGTTGTTATAATTGAAAGTTATTGAATTAGTTATGATTCATTGACTGGGTTGTAACCCCTTCTAGTTTTACCTATCTTAAGTCACTATTGTTAATTATTGAACCCATATATTATCATTTTTTTAATCCCTAATTTGGTAATTCAAATTATGAATCAAAATGAAGAATGCCTTAGCATTAGTTGAGAATAGAATTATAGGTTAGAAAATAACAAGTTACATCATGAATAATAGACAAATTATTCATAGGATTCCTAAATACCTCATTATGGATAGTATACACTCACCATGAGGGTGTCCAAGTGGAACATGATACCAAATCATCTCCTCATTCAATATTCCTTTGTACACTATAAATTGAAACAATAAATAAGAACTTCAACATTATAGTGCATGAATTCCTACTTAGACTTATGTTTTAATAAAATTAATAAATTAAGGATAAACTATGTTGGTTTCTATTTCATTAGAAAAAGTAATCATAGGCTAAAATTTATAATGTTGTGTTGATTCGTATAATATTGTGTACGTTATTGAAAATAAATGATTATCTTTGAATGCATATGAAAGTATAACTCAAATAATTATTTGGTTAGGATGATTATAAATTGAGATAATGTTGCTTTTACTCTCATTTAATATAATACATTATAGTTATAATGTTATATTTATGTTATCATATTCATAAGGATGTCCTTGAATTAAATTGAGTAATAAAACTAAAAATATTATTATACTAAAAATATAATGAACAAAAATAATGTTTTCTCTATTTCCTTTTTAGGAATTGACTATTGAATGATTAGTGCATGGCACATCCTGATTTCTCTCTAAGCCTAATAACCTTTTGATCTATGGTTTTTCATGGTTTTTATTTGATTAATTATTGTTTGATTAAGATTTATTTCATATATTAATTATGGGATAATTATATGTTTCTTAATTTAAATAATTGATTAGATATGGGGTTAGTTTTAATTTCATATTATATACTTTATGATCTTATTTATTAATTTATACAATAGTATTTTATGTATATATTTTGTTTCAAGATAACTACCTTCATTGTTGTGAGGTGGATACAAGACAAATCCATCACTAGAGTGTTATGGAGGGAGGGCATCATTTGAGAGTGTGGTTTAGATAGAGGCATTGGGGGATGGTAGAGAGAAATATTGGAAACCCACACATACACCATAATAGATTAGCATGTTTTATGTTTATTATGTGTGTGTGTGTGTGTGTGTGTGTGTGTGTGTGTGTGTGTGTGTGTGTGTGTGTGTGTGTGTGTGTGTGTGTGTGTGTGTGTGTGTGTGTGTGTGTGTGTGTGTGTATTGTTATCTTAATTACTATTTGGTGATTATGTTGTTTTGGTTGTGCAATTTCACTAATTTGGTTATGCTATTAAATTAATAGTTGTTGATGATTTTTCTTAGTTGATTAAGTGAATTTGTACCTATATTTTTATGACTTACCATTGTATTGGATATAGCTATGTGTTTATAGGACATTACTTTATTGGATACATAGTTATAGGTATTAGACATATTATAATATTGTGTTTGGTTGGGTTATTAAGTGGTTATTGATGCTTTTAATGTTATTATTATCATTTATAATAGTTGAATAACCTATATTGAGTCATTAATAAATTAGAAGTTCTTTTTTAGAATTAATGAATGACATTAGTTTTGTATGGTATAATGAAATTATGTTATTGACTAAAGACTATTATTTAGCCTTGTGCCTAGGCAATAAACATGATTATATACAAGTCAATATAGGTGGTTTCATTTCTAAATTATATAAGGAAACCTCATTATATTTAAATTAGTGTTGATAAAGGTTCAATTACTCATATAACTAAACAATGATTATATTATTACATGACTAGGTGAAGTCATAGTCTTAAACATTGTGTTTATCATTTATAGTGAAGGTTGTATTAGTTGCATTAACATTGAAATATATTTAATGTTTGAAAGACTTATTATTATAATCATTTTTTTTTTTAATAGGAATATGTTATATTGACATTGTCATATGAAATAATATAATTTCAATGTATTTTATTGAATTTGATGTTATTATGCATGGTTAATGGTTTTAATGTTTAAAAGATTTGTCACTATAGTCAATGACCTAGTTTTGA